>VWZE01020068.1:210190-239168 GCA_013396675.1 Eubucco bourcierii
CCTTCCAGTATCTGAAGGGGGCCTACAGGAAGGCTGGGGAAGGATTATTTACAAGGTCCTGCAATGACAGGACAAGGGGCAATGGGCTTAAACTGGCAGAGGGGAGATTTAGACTGGATGTTAGGAGGAAGTTCTTTACAGTAAGGGTGGTGAGGCACTGGAACAGGTTGCCCAGGGAGGTTGTGGATGCTCCCTCCCTGGATGTGTTCAAGGCCAGATTGGATGAGGCCTTGAGTGAGCTGTACTAGTGGGAGGTGTCCCTGCCTATGGCAGGGGGTTGGAACTAGATGATCCTTGAGGTCCCTTCCAACCTTACCATTCTATGATTCTACGTCTGGGCAAACTGGGACATGTTTAAGCTTAATTTTGACCTTCCACAACAACTACCAGTTGTGAGCTGTGTGGAGAAGTTTTTAAAAAGAGTTTGCTGATTGACAGCTGATTTCCATTATCACAAGCTTGCCTGGGAAGCTCATAGCAAAATGCCAAGGGTCAGTACATTAAAGTAGAATGCAGTAATACATTCAGTTGATAGACTATCTTGATTTCCATGTAAATGTATGGAATTACATTTGACTGCGCACCTTTAAGGCATGTAAAACGCTAATGGTAAAGTAATTTTTATGCCACTTTGTTTTGATTTAGTTGTTTAATAGATGGAATTCTCTCTGGCATTTTCACTATTCTGTCTTGCTACACCAGTGTCTGAGCATGGATAATTTAAAACAGAATTAATGACTGCCAATGGCACTTAACACAGGTCCTTGGGTTTACTGCTAGCAAGCTAAATCTTGGAAACTTGAACTCCTAAAACCATCAGATGTTTTACATACCTCTCACTGCAAACTGATTTACATTTTGATCTGTTCTGGAGCTGCAAAGGACTTATAGCTCTTCCATATATCTTCAGCCTGGCCCACTGTGGTGTGTTGCACTACTAAATCTCCTTCTAATGAAAGAACTTTCATTAATAATAACATGATGTCAGAGCCTGCTTTTTTATTTTAGCCATTTTCCAGGCCCAGAAACGGCAGTTTGTCCTAAACTCTTTTGGTACCTGCAGGTTCCTAGAAACAAATAACAACCTAATAAACTTTATGATAAAATTAATGATACATTTCTGATTTTTCTTTAAATAATTTTTACATTTGGTAGTCTATTATTGAATGTGGAGAGACATTTTTATCATCTTAAAAGGGTATAGACCATAGGTTACTATGCACAGTAAAATGAACTACAAGACAGAAGGAAAAACTTATTTGACAGAGCACTGCTGGGATAGTGGTGGACAAGGGAACTTGGACCTTTGATCCCATCTGATGCAAGTATTGAGCTATGTGCAGCTGATATACAGCAAGAAGTTTTCCTATCACATCTGTGCAGGAATCTGATTGAAATTCTCCAGGCCAGCCCTGTTTCTGTCCCAGGCACAATGCAGCATGTGCCCATGGGGTATGGCATTGGAGTTTGTGTGCAGGTAAAGCCCTTTAGGAGCATGTACCCTGTGAAAATAGCTGTGATGGTAGGCAGGTCAGGACTAGCAGTAGCTGAGGTGAGCGGAGGCTACGTAAAATCCAGATTTAGTTTTTTATATGTATATGTAGTGTCTACTGTGGTATGACATTGGACTGTGGTGGCAGCATTAATGAGTGTACAGCTGAAACTTGGAAAACAGCTAGTGATAACTTGCAGGAAATAGACAGAAAGACACATCTGTCAGAATGAGGTTTATCTGTATGTAAAGTAGTACCTCTTTCCAGTGGCCACACTGACAGAAAAGGACTGCCAAAGAGGTTCTCAGCCTTAACAAATTATTTCCCCCTAACGGTTCTTATCTTGTATTGTTGCCTTTTGTTATCCTGTAAGTTTGGACTCTGTAACAGAAACAAGGTGACTTTCCATAGATAAAGCTGATGTATGTAATGCATCTGCAGGCGGGAGATGCCCATGCTCTGAATGAGAAACAATAGCAAGACATTGTTTATTTAGGATGCTACCTTGGCTGTTTTGTCACTACTCAGAAGTGTAACCAAAAGGAAAGATTAGTAGCTGGCTGGGAGTTCTCAGAAAAGAAGCAAACCTCAGCTTTTCCCCAGTTTTCAGAGCATCAAGTCTTCCAGGAAACATTCACTGGAGGAGCATTAACAAACACTTTCTGGAATTAAATACACTCCCAAGGCTTCTGAATCACAAATTGAGCTTGCTACTACTACTGCTCCTCAGACTTACTCTTAATTTTTTTTCTGGTTCAGTTTCTAATTTATAATCCAAAACAGTCACACCAACAGTATAACAAATCTTTTCTGCCTTTTCCTACTGTCTCCTTCCCAGAAGATACTACTGCTGTCATAACATAACAAACATGTGGAACAGCCTTCAAGTTCAAACATGACTCATGGTACGTTAACTTGCTGATACAGTAAAAATGAAGAGTTTAACAGTTTTGATAGTGTCTGATTTATACCAAAAAATCAGCTTGTGTTATGGAAACTTTTTGTTAAAAATTCTATTAAAAAAAATGAAAAAAAGATTATCTTTTCACAAAAGATAATGTGAAAACTTGTCTTTTTCTAGTAAAGATTACAAACGAGCATACAGAATAGCAAAAAGGACACAATGAATTTCCAGTGGAAGTCCTGGTAGCGTGAGCCTTTATCACTGCATCACCATCGCAGACAATTAAACCCTGACTCTAAGTAGTGGAAGGAATTTTGTTTAGTGCCTAGACTATGACTTCTTTTTAAAGGTGCTACTACACATAAAAATATCATGTGCCTCATCTTCTACTTATTACTTGTGTATGATTTTTGTCACTACTGGCCACTTGATGCTGTTTTGTTGGGGTTTTTTTGATTTTTGGTTTTTTTTTTTTTTCCAAGAGATATTTTTTAATGGCTTTTCTTTCTGCCATCTCTCATTGGACAGAGCTTATATTCAGTACCTTTACTTTCCAGCTTCAGAAGGGCCACTAGAAATGCATGTGAGAATTAAAAAAGTCACTATTCAGTGACTATTCAGAAGGATACTTCATGCTACACCTTTTCAAGTATTCATCTCTGCTATCAAGTATCATCATACTTCCTTCAGTCTTCTTGTTAAGAGAGACAGGCAGACCCAGTATGTTTGGCTCTGTTCTCCTCTCACACATCTTCCCTGATATTTTCTTGCATCGCGACTTGAATTGCGAATAACAGAATTGCTTATATGAAAGGATATCTCTTTACATCAGTAGAGGCCATGAATTTAGACTGCTTAAAAATGTCTCTGTGTTACTTCATATTCTTTGTTCTCTGGTCAGAATTTTAGGATGTTACACTTCTAAATTTGTTTTCCAGCTAAAATATAAATGTATCTCATTGACTGATTATCCTTGGAAGTTTATATGCTTATAGAGTTGAAGATGTGAATGATTAATACTTCTGCTGTGCTTGGCTATGAATCATTATAGGATGCTCTGATTTTTTTTTTTTCTTTAGAAATCTCTGTGGTTGTTGCAAATAAGATGTTTAAGGGAAAGAGGGGAGGAAAAAGGGTAGCATATGACCTTCCTATTAGTTGCACTTCTGATGAAATAATATTCCTGCAAGGACATGTTTCTGCCTAGCTCGTAAACTCTAACAAATGTACAGACCTAAAACCTGCAGGCTTCTGTAACTCTGAACACAAATCTTGAAAGTTGAAGCAAAAAATCAAGCTGTTGAGATTCAAGTTTTTAAAACAATCCTACTTAACTCTAGCATTATTTCCTATGAAGTTTGATTA
The DNA here is from genome assembly GCA_013396675.1 of Eubucco bourcierii. Taxonomy (NCBI): domain Eukaryota; kingdom Metazoa; phylum Chordata; class Aves; order Piciformes; family Ramphastidae; genus Eubucco; species Eubucco bourcierii. The sequence goes on from VWZE01020068.1 coordinate 213,953, forward strand.
GACATTCTGGGGGCATTCAAATGAAGTATTTACCTGTAAAACTTATCTGTCCTCTACTGAAGGTCCATTTGTTTAAAGAACCCCATAACCTCTCTTGTCCTGTCCATCATGACATGGAAAATCTTCTGCTGTGGGAACCTGCTTCTTGTAGCACTCTCACCTGATCTTGTTTGGCCATTGTTAGGGGATGAACACCCTGAGAGAGTGATATTTTTTATTAAAAACCAACAACAACAACAAAACAAACAAAACCCCCTCAAACATAAAGTTAATAGCAAATTTCACACTGGGTTCAGTTTTGTTTAGAGTTCAAGAACCAATGATGTCTATCCTGCCTGACAATAGGTAGTTCAAATGACTGAAAGTGAGGCATGACTCATGTAACTGCAGCTATCAACACTTAAGGCAAAACATATTTTTCCCAACAACCACCCATATCTTCTTGTGATTCACCTGCTTGGGTTCTATTTCACCAACCCAGCACCAGAAAGCACAATCCTCACTATCAGTACAGACTGGGGGATGAGGAGTGAGAGAGCAACCCCGTGGAAAGGGACTTGGATGTGCTGGTGGATGGAGAAGCTGGACTTGAGCAGACAGTGCATGCTTGCAGCCCAGAAGGCAAATCATATCCTGGGCTGCATCAAAAGAAGTGTGGCCAGCAGATCCAGAGAGGTGATTCTGCCACTTTACTCTGTTTTGGGGAGACCTCACCTGGGGCACTGTGTCCAGTTCTGAAGCCCTAATTATAGGAAGGACATGGATCTGATGGAGCAGGTCCAGAGGAGTGCCATGAAAATGATCAGAGGGTTGGAGCACCTCTGCTATGAGGACAGGCTGAGGGAACTGAGTTTATTCAGTCTGGAGAGGAGGAGGCTCTGGGGGGACCTAATAGCAGTACCTTCCAGTACCTGAAGAAGGCCTACAGAACGGATGGAGAGAAGCTGTTTAAAAAAGCCTGCAGTGACTGGACTGGGGGCAATGGGTTCAAGCTTGAGAAGAGCAGATTTAGGTTGGATGTTAGGAACAAGTTATTTACTATGAGGGTGCTGGAGCACTTGAACAGGTTGCTCAGGGAGGTAGTTGAGGTCCCTTCCCTGGAGAGATTCAAGGTGAGACTTGATGGGGCCCTGGGTGACCTGATCTAGTGGGGATGTTCCTGCAGACTGCAGAGGGCCAGACTAGATGACACCTAGAGGTCCCTTCCAACCCAGATCATTCTATGATTCTATTAACAGATTTTGTGCACTGAGCCCTTAACTCGGATATCTGATGGGGCAGATGCAGTCTGAGGGGCAAGTTACTGCAGTATAGATGCTTCACCACTGCTGCTGGTTTAAATTGGAGCAAACATGAGACCAGAATTTACTGGAGAAGGAATGAGAGATTAAAAGTGCTCTGCTGGGTCTGCTCTCAAGAGAGCAGATGCCATGTACTTGCCTAGCAGGTATTAGCCTCAACAGAACTACCTTCTTAGAAGGCTTGGAGTTAGTAGCCCTCATGTCACTCATAAATTTCACTTGCTGTATTTTTTTCAATGATAGGGAAAGGAAGATTTACCATTTGTCATCATCATCTGTCAAGGGAAAAGTATTTCATTTGCTGTTTTTGTCATAAATACTGAGTAAGAGCAGGAGAGCACATTTTAATTAAAAAGAAAACCCAAACAAAACACATAATTTTGGACAGACTTTTTTAAGGTTAATCCTTTCTTTCAGATGTTTGGAATGAATCTTTCATGTGGAAAAATGTTAAAAATAATCTGAGCTGGTGGCTGCCCACTAAAGATACGGCAGCAGTATTCAAGGGCCTGAAACTGTTCTGTTCTGCTTTCATAATGCCTAATTTTAAATCAGTTTCTGAGCTCTTATTCAACTCCTGTGTAGTAGAAGCACTTGCTTCACCTTATGGAAATTGTCTACTTCTCCTGGGGAGACAGAGGACTCAGAAGAAGATACAGAAATAATTTCCAATTCCTTTGGTCAACTTTCTACCTTTAGTGTTTTGGTTTTATTTTTTTCCCTCCTCCTCCAAGTTATGATTTTCTGTATTCAATTTCTTTTATAGAGAACTATTTTCTTTCATGTACTTGTCATATTTCTGTAGCTTGGATCACCTGGAAACAGTCTTGCACTACATTAGGGACTAATTGCACAGAGGAATTCTCTGCCCTCATAATGATTGTTTTAATCAGCTTACCACACATACTCTTCCTGAAACAATTGTGCAGAAGAAACAATTCCCTGAAACCATCACTATTTGTGTTATACAGCACAGGAAGGAAAAGCAGCTGGGTTCTAAGAAGCAGCAGGACATGGGAGAGGCCATGGACTGGCACACTGCAGCCTTCCTAGCTGGGCATATCCACACACAGCGGATGTCAGCTCTGCCCATGAGCTCTGTTTTGAAGTGGGAATGGTGGAGCACTGCTCAGTTACAGAGCCCTGATGCTTGGCAACACCTACATCTAAAGGCTCACTGTGGATGAAAGGATGAAACTGGGTTTTCAATAAATGAGAAATGACCTAAAGATCTGTGCGTGGCTCCATTAAAATCCTGGCCTTAGGCATTTTTCTTCTTGCTTCAGAAATTCAAATGGATACTGCAAGGTGTGTGCTATAAGGTGGGACTACATAGGTGAATGTATACATGTGATGAAATGAGAGTTTAAAACAGTGAATGTGCAGTGCCTGTGCAAACGACAGACTGCAGACTTGGTTTTGCTAAATACATTAACATGACAGGTGAAGTTGACTGACAGTGTTGTTAAAACCAGCACTGGTGTGTCTGTCCAGAGCAATCCACATCCTACCTGTCCACAGTTCCCAGTGTCAGTTGAAGAATGTTTAATAGCAATTCAGTTTTTATATCTGAAGTACAGGAAGCATTTTTATTTCTTATGTTAACAAATGTGCTTTTCTCTTTAAAAGTATGTGTCAGGTGTTTTGGTTTTTTTTTTTTCCCCTTATGTTTTGTAGGAAATGGAAAAATTATTGTAATAACCAAAGGATGAAGAAGTGGCAGTAGGGCACTGGCAAGTGGATCAAACCTCAACCACAGCTGATAAGTTAACATGGAGGGGTATCTCAGGATGACTGGTTGCAGGCTACAACTGAATGTATGCGTGTGTCCAGCCTGAAAGAGGAGCAAATTGTATTGAATAAGTGAAACACAACACTTATGACTTTGCTCCCACAATCTATAAATTTATAACATATCTGCCTCCTGTTACAGAGAGCAGAACCATAATCAAAAATATCTCTGAAAGCAAGAAAATATTGTTTGTAAGTTAATATGTTCTAATAAATGGTTTTAAACTGCTTTCAGGATCTATTTTGTCCGCAAAAAGTAGATGGATTTTTTGTTTGTTTGTTTGTTTTTGGGGGGAGGGAGAGATTTTTTTACTGTTTTAGGTAATGGTACGTGTGTGAATTCCACAGCAGATCTATAGGTGAAAAGAGTGCGGTTTGGCTTCTGACTTTGGTCTACATTGGAAAGGTAGGAAAAAAGCATTCCTTCTCTTGCACTTCTCAACTGTACCTCTGACAATGCAGTGCATGTAATAGAGGAACATGATGATAGCTTACCATTGCCTTTCTTGAGACTTTAGGCCATAAATAGTTTATATCTGTGTGGTGTTGTTAATGAAGTATGTGATTGCTTGAGGATTATTCATCACTCAACCACTTTTGAAGGTTACCATTTTCATTTCATGCCATTTGCATGACTCGGTTTTTCAGTGATGTGGCTCCCTGGATCTATTGTGGCATTGCTAATCTATGAAGGGCTTCTTAATCCTCTTTCTTCCTATTAGAAGTGAAATGGGAGAAGAGTTAATGTGTTCCCTTTAGATTTTTGACAGTGACTAGCAGTTACCTTTTATTTTGTATCAGTCAAGCATGGCTTAGTTGTTCAACTTGAACAGTGACAATAACCTAATGACAAAGAAGGGGATCTTTGCCCAATGCAAAACTTCACACACTTTCTTGGGCCCTCTTTTTTTTTTTATTTTTTTAAGGCAATAGTAATCAGAATGTAGTCTAAAAGACCAGATAAGTTTTGAAAAGCTTATATCTGCTCATGTTGTTCACAGCTGTGAAGGAGTAACAAGTCATTCCTAGCAGACTCAGCTTTGTTTCACCAGCCAGAGAACACATTGCCCATCAGCACCTTGCGTTGGGTGCACAGTCTTGTGTACAGAGAGCTTTGCAGAATGTTCAGTCAGGGCTTCTACTTGAAGCCGTATTGATTCAGCTCCACATGAGAGAAATGAAAGCACATTCCTTACCCAGACAGAACAATGCTATTTACATCAAGATGTGATCTTCAGAAATCAATCCATTTTGTGCTTTTTCAGTAAATCCAGGCTACTCCAAATTAAATTGGAAATTCTGGTGAGCATGGAAATAATTCTAAGTAAATTTCTGCCTAGCTCTCTGCAGTAATATCAATACAGATTTCATAAATGTTGCATTGAAAGGATTTTCATTAGGAATTAGTTTCAAAATTTGCTAATATCATACTCTAAGGACACCCATAATTATATCCACAGCTTTTCCAGCTCTATCCATTTTCCCCCCAGTCTCTGTGTGTATTAATAAGCATTTCTAAACTGTCTGTTACTGTACTAGTCTGACACACTTTACAAACTACAATTGTTTTCTTTGTGTTACTTCAGTCCCTTGCTCTTCTCTTTCATTATTTCTAGTTATATTTTCCTTCTGCTTTTTAAAATAAAGAAATAGTGAGGATGGAAGTCTAATCACAGATGGTTATCTAGCTATTGGATCTTGGCTATGCCATCTCTTGTTTTTTAACTCATTTTCAGACAAAAGCACGTGCCACAAGATGTGAATTTGTCCAGACCTGCACACTAAAAAAAGATTCCCAAATTTCTGACAAAGCAAGCTTCCAACAGGGGATCAGGGGAACCTTAAATATGGTTGGTGGCAAAATCTGGTTAAGAGAATGGTACTACTATTTAAGGATCTATCTGTTTAAGGGAAAGATTCTGCTCATTGTGACTGCCAGAAACATCACCGTTCACTGTCCAAGAAATCATGGCTTCATACTGCCTTGAATACCTCTGCTAAACTAAAGCTGCTGGCGTGCAGTCTTTTGACCATAAAAATCAAGTTCTGTGGGATAGTAAAAGAAATTTAAAAATAGAAGCTTGAACTATTCTCCTGATGAATTACTTTTGAAATTCACAGAGAACATGACAGGGTTAATGAGTGTATTGTTTTTGTGTCTAAGGTAATTTGTCTTTGGTTCAAAATCTGTGCATTAGTGAACTGGAAAATATCCTAAGAAAAACCTTGAGTTTGGTTACAATATTCTCTATTCTTTTTACTGTCTAATGTGATTGTTCTCTCTTTTGTTTTCCTAAAGTTTGTGACTTTATTAGCATGAGTTGACCTTGATTCAGCTGTTGGCACTGAAAATGTGAGTCTGAGTTTAGCAATTTTTCAGAGGAAGGATAATAGTACACCCTTACGTTTTGTCACCATATATCACATTGCACAAGATCAGTCAAAAGAAAGGTGGCTGATGCTTTGTATCTAAAATGTGGGGTTTAAAATAAAAATATTTTCCTGAAAAGGAAAATCATAATTATAAAGTTTCTAAGCTTCAGTAATTTAGCTGAAAAGTTGGCCTCAACATCTGGATGTTTCATTCAATGAAGTCCCTCTTTTTCTTTTTTCTTTTTTTTTTTTTTGTCCTGGCTCAGTCTTTGGATGAATAAATCAAAAAGGATACTAGAGCAGGGAACTAATTACACAGAATTTCCTAAAGTAAGTATACAGCACATATGTCTAAAATACACAGCCTTTCTTTATCGAAATGCATGTGATGTTTTGCAGTGAGCAATATTATAAATACTAGAGATCAAATTTTGTACTTCCTTTTGCTCTAAAATTACTCTTTGTTTTTATTAGGAGACAAGCTTTTCACAAACATAGTTTCTACATCTAGAAAAAGGGAGTGTTAGAAGTAAAATGTAGGTTACAATGCTGACTTTCAAGTGAGACAAGTTCTGGAATAATGTATAATTTTTTGAGAGAGTTGTACACTTTAGCACATCACCTGTCAAAAGGACTGCAAAACAGAAGGTAAATAAAAAACAAAGTTCAGCCTGCGGTTCTGAGGTTGCTTATTATCATAACTATCTTGTAACCTGGTTTTGGGTTTTTTGTGTCAAGTCCATGTTGGGACAGCAAAGCTGAGAAAATTACTTGCAAACCTGAGAATGTTGGAGGATACTGAGTAACATAACCTTTGCTCCCCCAAGATGCTTGTATGTAATTTACAGCTTTATTTGGTCCTGTTTCCAATGTTGGAAATAATGGAGCTTCAAGGTGCTGCCAAAGTTTTATTTTTCCAATTCAAATCTGTCCACCAACATCGTTATGCTGTAGAAACAGCTCTCAAATTATTTTTAAAAAAATTGCCATGTCTTTTTTATAAACATACCTATGCATCTTTTACAGACAATGGACATCAGCTGTCTTAATCTTCCAAGCTTCCAAACCCAAGCATATCTTGCCAGTCTGAAATATCTGAATTTTTAAATTCTCCCTACAAAAAGCTAGTGTCTTTCGAGATTGTTGGTAATGCGAGGACACACTGGGTTACCTAAAATCTACATACATGCTCTGAACTCATTTGTTATGCCTATTCTTCAAGATGCTGGATGTTTCTGTGTTCCTCTTTGAAGTAAGAGTAAATAAGATTTTCATTTGGTAAATTTATCCACCTAGCTTGAAACACTGGAGTAAGTTGCTGAAATTTGGCTGGGGTGGGAGTGGCTGGAGAGCAACCAAACAGAAAGGGATCTGGGGGTGCTGATTGACACCCACCTGAACGTGAGCCAGCAGTGTGCCCAGGTGGCCAAGAAGGCCAATGGCATCCTGGCCTGCATCAGGAATAGTGTGGCCAGCAGGAGCAGGGAGGTCATTCTCCCGCTGTACTCTGCACTGCTTAGGCCACACCTCGAGTACTGTGTCCAGTTCTGGGCACCTCGATTGAAGAAGGACATTGAGGTGCTTGAGCGTGTCCAGAGAAGGGCAACGAGGCTGGTGAGAGGCCTCGAGCACAAGTCCTGTGAAGAGAGGCTGAGGGAGAGGAGGCTCAGGGGAGACCTTCTTGCTGTCTACAACTACCTGAAGGGTGGTTGTAGCCAGGAGGAGGTTGCTTTCTTCTCTCAGGCAACCAGTGACAGAACAAAAGGACACAGTCTCAAGCTGTGCCAGGGGAAGTTTAGGCTGGAGGTGAGGAGAAAGTTCTTGACTGAGAGAGTCATTGGCTACTGGAATGGGCTGCCCAGGGAGGTAGTGGAGTCACCGTCCCTGGAGGTGTTCAAGGTGGGCTTGGACGTGGCACTTGGTGCCATGGTGTAGTCTTAAGGTCTGTGGTAACGGGTTGGACTTGATGATCTCTGATGTCTCTTCCAACCTTGGTGATACTGTGATAGTGTAATTTCATGTGCTCAAATTAGGCAAGAATTTAAAACTTTTTTGGACCAAAGATTTCAGTATTTTCTAAGGACAATTTCAGTGCCTACTCATAATTATTCAATAACAAACTTATCAACACGAGTATATTGCAAGTTGGAAACTTACAAAAATGATGATAAATATCCCAAACCAATCACCGGCTTCTTAGTAAATGTCTAGGGTGAGAAGTTGATTTTATTCCTCACTGTGGAAATGCTCTGGTTTATATCAACCTATTTGAAGCTGGATAGACTGGTAGATTGATTTAATTTTCCCTCCTTCCTTATTTTGAACTAATGTTGTTTCAGTAAATAATAACTTGATGTTAAAAATAGTAGTAAAGGCAAACAGAAATAATAAAAAGTAGGAGAAAATACCATGAAACAATTACATACAATCCAGGTAGTTTCTTTGTAAAATGCAGGACCCAACATTAGACTCTCCAGTCTTCTGAACAAAGCCCTTCTAAGAAAGTTTTAAAGTAAGCACAGAGGAGGCTTCTGAGCATTGGCAAATACTAATTTTGGAGTGATGCAACAGTGAGAACACTGCTTCAGTGCCTAAACATCTTCAATTCAAGTTCCAAGGGACAAAGTAGTACTGCAAATTTTTGTCTCCTCCTTAATTGAAACAGGCTAGAGAAGGTGGAGAAGGGTTATTTAGGTGCAATTGTTATAATTTTTAATGGAAAAATAATGTATGAGGGGGTTTTGGTTGTTGTTTTGTTTGTGGTTGTTTTTTTTTTAATATAAGTACATGTTTAGTTTTTGTTGTGGTTTGTTTGTTTCTTTGTTCTTTTTAGCATATGTAAGTTTTCCCTTTTTGGTGGAAAATAAGATATGTGATAGAACATGGAGTTCTTAGTTCAGGTTTTATGACCTGGATAATGCAGTCATTCAAATGTTACCTTTAGGAGAGCTTCAGTATCTTGAGCCTTCCTAGAGGGGCTTGGTGGTGCACGTCTGAGATGACCTCTCTACTTACAGGGTTTTACAACGCAGCACTTCCAAGACCACTGAGAGAACAGTTTATTCTAACAGACATTTAATGTGTTCTCTCTGTCCCATATTACCTGAAAAAAAACCCCAAACAACTATTGTATCAAAACAGAATTGAAGGTTGAATTCCAGGATTTAAAAAATGCAGATAAAAGGATGTATGGATATATGTATGTATCTGGAAAGGAAAGGGGACTTTTCCTATCTGAGGATGACATTATTTTAAAAATACTTTTCCTGTTACTTTCTTGGAGAAAAGAAAGCACTTACAGAATTTTCTTTAATTGGCTTGATTGGGGGGCGTGGGGTGGGAGTGGAAATTGTGATATAAGCATGTGAATCTCGAGTGTCTGAAAGCATCTCCTTGAATTAAAAAAAAAAAAAGAAAAGAAAAAGAAAAAAATATTTTTAGTAGAGGGTTGGTGCAGGATATACTTTAACTCACTTGTATTCATGTTCTACTGTAAAAGAATTTTAAAAAATGTGGTTTGGTTATGAGTTCTGAGGAAACCTTGATACTTGGGAAACTGACTTACCACAAAAATTGAAAATATAACCAAAACCATGGACACCTAAGCTTATGAGAGATTTAGGTGGAGGGGGATCTACTTGCCAAATAAATTGCGATTAATTATTTTTATAAACTGTCATCTAACATTTTCTGTACCATATTGAATCTCTGTGTAGAAAGTACTTACATGGTCCCAGACTCTTTTCTTTAGTATCTACTCTGCTGAACATTTTTTTTCTTCAGTTAGTATATCTTGTACATTCCTTTTTAGATAGAAATGCAAATTCATTGAGAATCAGCTCTCCTATGAGGACAGGCTGAGAGAGTTGAGGCTCTGCAGCCTGGAGAAGAGAAGGCTTCCAGGAGACCTGATAGTAGCCTTCCAGTTTCTGAAGTGGGCCTACAGGAAGGCTGGGGAGAGATTATTTGCAAGGTCTTGCAATGACAGGACAAGGGGCAATGGGTTTAAACTGGCAGAGGGGAGATTTAGACTAAATGTTAGGAAGGAGTTCTTTCCAGTGAGGGTGGTGAGGCACTGGAACAGGTTGCCCAGGGAGGTTGTGGCTGTTCCCTCCCTGGAGGTGTTGAAGGCCAGGTTGGACGAGGCCTTGAGTGAGCTGTACTAGTGGGAGGTGTCCCTGCCTAAGGCAGGGGGTTGGAACTAGATGACCCTTGAGGTCCCTTCCAACCTTACCATTCTATGATCTTGATTCTTCTTTGCTTTTGTTTCTAGTTTGTTACCCTTCTTTCTAAGAGGAATTTGAAATCATTACTTGATTTATTGATATCTGAAATGCAGTGCTTTGTACTGCAGCACTTCTGTTTTCAGTCCTGTTTCCATTAAATTTTGCATGACTTTGTCATTTTCAGACAGTAGGAGTCAGCATTTTGAGATCAAGGCGCAGACATCAGACAACCCCCGGATTTCTCCTTCCTGGTTTGTTTGTGGGTTTTGGGTTGGTTTGTTTTTTGGTTTTGGGTTTTTTGTGTGTGTGTGTGTGTGTGTGTGTGTGTGCCTGGGTGGTTTTTGTTTGTTTGTGGGTGGTTCTTTTGTTGGGTTTTTTTTTTGTGGTGGTGGTGGTGGTGGTTGGTTGGGTGTGTGTGTGTTTGCGTTCGTTTGTTTGTGGGTTTGGGTTTTTGTGTGTGTAGCTGGCTGCTTGTTGGTTTTTTTGGTTTTGTTTTTTGTTTGGTTTGGTTTTTAAGAAGCTTGTTAAGACCACGTTCTCAGTTCAAATAATTCCCTTGGAGTAAATAAAGCTGATAGGAAGCCAAATGTCTGATGAACTGGGTTTATTAGATTGAACTGGAGCAGAGGGAAAACAGGCAGAAAAAGCAGTATGGAAAAATACTTCAGAAAGAGAAGGGATATCACCATTTCCCTGGCTCAAAAATGGTGGCATTGTGATGTAGCAGTTCCAGGTTCCTTGGCTCTGGCCAAGTGGTGCTCTGTAGGCTGCAGGCAGCTCAAAGCAGGGTCACACTGCATGGCTTGTCTGTGGGACGTGGGCACTGGAAAGGCACTGGGGCTGTCCCGAGTAAGCAATGCAGAGCAGCAGTGCCGTAAGCTGGAGGCCTCTAGGCAAGCAGGTGAGGTTGGTGGTGGTGGAGAGCACCTTTGCAAGCATTATAATGAAGCAGTGTTGCTTTGCAAGAGAAAAAAAATATGTACCAAACCTAAAGGAAAGTGGGAATCAAAGAATAACTCTCCTGAAAATTCACAATAATCTCCACTAATGGAGCAGAAAGAGATTAACTTTCTGAGACGCTGAAAAACGAATTGCCTCCACACAGTTGCCTTTTCCAGGTACCTAATGCTCAAGGCTCAAAACCACATTTATTTTGAAATTTTTTTCTTCTTTAATCATAGTTTATTAAGTAAACTGGTGCAGGACAACAAGTGTTAAGAACACATTTGAAATGGCACTGCTAGGTCTGTACAGACAGTTCTCGAAGATAAATTAACATGCTACAGATTTCTCTGGCATCATAAATGTGATTACTTTTCAACTGAGCTGTTTATCTACCGTTCTAAGAATTTTGTTTACAATATTATCATTCACCAGGGATAAAGCTGACAGAAAAGTAATATAAAAATAAGAAGTAAAGCAAAGTCTACAAAGCACAAAAAACCCAAAAAACCCCCAAACTGTTTCTGATTAGCAGTGGTTGTTTTAAAAAGACCCCTCATTCACTTTTATGAGCGTTAGGCTTTTCTTTGGATCAGACTTAGCCACAGTAAACAGATTTCAGTGCTACAATAAGTCACTTAGGTTCAAACTGAATGTTTACCTACACTTTAATTACACAAAAACAGTATAGTTAAATGCATTTCAAATAGCATGTAAACAAGTTCTTCGGTGTGGTAACATAGGCAGTACTGCTCTCTTTTCTCAGGACCAGGTAGCAATGAACCAATTATTCTTTATTGCCTTCCAAGTGGGCTTCTCATTGTGCAGAGAGGCTTAACATCTGGATCAATGCTTGCATGGTTTTTAATGAAGTCCTTTAGCTCTTGGAAATTATCGAAAAAGCATCTCCTGTGGAAAACAAAGATTAGTTTAGCTGGATGCCATGCTGAGCAACGGATGTTTTTCTTGGCTGGCTGGCCACAGAACTGTTTCCACTCTCTCTATCAAGTAAGCATCTCCAGGCTCTAGTCCAGTAAACAAAGATTATTTTCTTGTTATTCAGAACACGCTACAACTTCTTTATCTTCTTTAAGGGTGAGTAAATTGGGCCAAATTCTGGCTGTCACCACTGCTTCTTTGCATTGTAGAGACTCAGAGGGACTCCTGGAGAAATATATATGTATGACACAGTCCAAACCAAGAAATGTTACATCTTTCCTGCAAATCTCCATGCATTAGGAATTGCCAGGATAAGGATTAAGCTGTGTGAGAAGGCTGTTGGCAAAGCACTGAAAGTATGTGCTGAAGTGCAAGGCACAGTAGTGAGAGACTCCCCTAAGGCACTAGCCTTCAGTAGTTTTTCAAATTGCTGCCAGATATGCACTCAGTGAAGATTTAAAAGGAAAATACAGCTTAAAAGGTTTGTGTTTTTCCTATTCCCACTATGTTGCACTCCTGATCAAGGGCAGTTTCTGTGAAGAGCATTGGTGCTTATACCCAGGAGAAGCAGCTGGACTTGAGACTCCTGGCACGAAGTCCCCAGAAGCCATGTGTGAGAGTGTCCACAGCAGCATTTGCTGTGACAATCAGCCACCCAGTGGTTCATTCTTACTCAAAATACCATATGGGACTCCAAATAAGTCTGTTAGAGCAAGTCACATGTACACCTGGGGGAGCAATATTTTGCTCCTCAGTGTAAGGCTCAACTTGATGAGATTGTGAGTATATCCTTTCCTTGGATCCCAGATTTTATTCCTAAATCACTTCAGCAATTTTATAAAACTCCTTGACAAGTCATTCCAGCTCTCTCTGCTTTCATCTACCCGGTGGTTTACCTCAGCAGCCTTGGGCTTTCTGTGATATTGCCTGTATTGGCTCCAGCTGCCCGTATTGGCTCCAGCAGTCAGGCTCAATAGATCTCAGTTAGTGAAAAACTTTGATTTTTAGTTGAAGGGGTAAATTATATGAGAAATACAATCGTGGCAAAGTATTGTTCCAGTAAAGTGAATCAATGTGCACTTTAAAATGTCGCGTTCCGGGTCCTGTGTTTAATGAGGTGATCACAGTATGCTGGAAGAGCTAAGCAGTGAAATCTTTGCTTTTCCTCAGAACATGAGGAGTTCTACATCTGAGCCATTTATTTATTTTTTAATTTTTTTTTTTTTTTAAAAATTAAAACCTGCAAGGAGAGATGCACTGCAAAAAGCACTTTGACTATAGGCTTCCTAGAAGTTATACCCCCACTGATGAACAGCATGGGTCTGTACTTTCCAACGGAGTAAACAGAGAAGCAAAATCACATCTGACAGGTTCATTTCTACATGACCACAATTTTTGGCTAAAGGCGAAATTGATTAAAAAGAGAAAATTCTTAGGATGTAAGGACTTGTAGCTATGTTTCTATGCTGGAGTCCCAGTATTAATCTTGGTGGCATTGGTAACAGGAAGAGGGAAAAACAATTCTGTATCAATTTCAATCTGTCTTTATAAATAAAAACATTGGTAGTAGAATCATAGAATGGTAAGGTTGGAAGGGACCTCAAGGATCATCTAGTTCCAACCCCCTGCCATAGGCAAGGGCACCTCCCACTAGTACAGCTCACTCAAGGCTTCGTCCAACCTAGCCTTGAACACCTCCAGGGAGGGAGCATCCACAACTCCCCTGGGCAACCTGTTCCAGTGCCTCACCACCCTCACTGCAAAGAACTTCCTCCTAACATCAAGTCTAAATCTTCCCTCTGCCAATTTAAATCCATTGCCCATTGTCCTGTCGTTGCAGGACCTTGTAAATAATCCCTCCCCAGCCTTCCTGTAGGCCCCCTTCAGATACGGGAAGGCTACTATCAGGTCCCCTCGAAGCCTTTTCTTCTCCAGGCTGAAGAGCCCCAACTCTCTCAACCTGTCCTCATAGCAGAGCTGCTCCAGCCCTCTGATCATCCTCGTGACCCTCCTCTGGACCCGCTCCAACACTTCCATGTCCTTCCTGTGCTGAGGGCTCCAGAACTGAATATAAATTAAAAAAAAAAATATATATGTATATGGGGCATATGAATTCATACCTTGAAATAATTGCAACTGGGAAGTGATGGATAGAAATATATTTAGGAATGAAGACCCAAGAACAGTGGGCTTTAGAAAGCAAGTAACTGAAATAAATGCAACCTCTCTGAAGAAAAATTATTTTGCTAGCCAAGTACTGAACTGTGATTATTATCTACAGAAACCTAAACATTTTTTACAAAATACAGAGACAACAAACTTGTATACAAGGACAAAAGCATCATTTTGTGTGAACAAGAATTTAGAAGTGTTGGGGAAAACTACAAATGATAAATTCTGTTTTACCTTTTCTGTTAATCCTCTTAGCCTATTTTAGTCACTACTTTATGGAAGTAGTGCTAAGGTTTTGACATGGAGCTGTTGGGTTTCTTTTTGGTTTTGTTAATTAGTGGAACTTTCAAGCAATATTGACCAATTAAGACACGAGGTAGGAATTGAAGTGCAAATACAGTTTATATTGCTTAAATATAATATTAAAAGGGGGAGGATTCTGTCTTTTCATGTTTGAGTTGTAAGTGAACCTGATACCAACTCCTTCACATGAGGAATTCTAATAACAAGTTAAAAGATTCTGTAAATAAGTAAATATAATTAACATTGCGAAAAAGAATGAAGCTGCAAAACCAAGATGAGGGATCCCTAAGAACTAATAATCCAAATATTTTTTCATTTCAACCTATGAGAACAGTCAATCTTTTGAATCAGGTTTTTCTATTTTTTGAAGTTAAAATCTTATAGTTAGTACCTAAATGAAACTTTTTAATATTTCATGGATTGCACATCTTCTAATCTGTTCTTTATTTCATTTTTATGAAAATTACCCTTCAAATTAGTTTTCTTCCTCCCAGGAAGATCCATATATTATGCAATATAATTTTTTAATTATCTTGATTTGTGTACAGCTATGACTAGAGAAAATTCCAGCTTGAATTTTCAAAGTAACTGGTGGGACATACATAGCATCTAAATGATGTACCGTATCCCTCAAAGAAGTACATTTTGGAGGGTCTTTTGGAATGTTTTAATTGAGCCACTTGAAATTATTATTTCAGTTTTGTGTTCCTTACTCCAAATTAACTTAATTCTGTAGGAACGCTGGTTGCAAAGAGTTCAGATGTTAATTATCATGATTTCCCCTGCCTATAGGCTTTTCTAGTATCTTTCGTAAGAAACTATATTCTCCCCAGGAAATAAGTGGAAAGGTTTTGTTCCACAGGGAAATGGAGAGTTGAGGCACATAGCACTGGTGCATGGTAGGAAGTGATGGAAACTAAAATACCTTTACTAGTAATGTTTAATTAGTTTATGACTGCAAGTTTTATCCCTACAAATTTTGATATGCAGTGATGTGATCAGGCTAGTAGGACCAGCGCAAGGCATTCCAGACCTCCTAGCATTTTCCTACCATTTTTGTTAACTGTTTTTCAATGATAAGTAATGAGAAAGGAGATAAAGCTTCCCTGATATTATAATGTCACAAATGTTATAAAGGAACTAGAAGATAGTCATGATGTCTGAGACATTCTCATAGAATAAGAAACCATGCAAACCACTCAACTTCAAAAAGGTACTTGCCTGACAAGTTGTTTGTGTTAAGCTAACAGTTGAAGATAATCTTGAATTGTTTGAGCAGGTCCAGAGGAAGGCCAAGAGGATAATCAGAGGGCTGGAGCACCTGTGCTATGGACACAGATGTTGTGGAAGGCCAAAATAGGCCTAAAACATGTCCTGGCTTGCCCAGACATGTTTTCTGTTCTCCCTCTTCTGCTGATGGGAGAAGCAACTATGGGAAAGGAAGACAAAAGCCTGATGCCTTTGAGTCTCCTTCTTTCCTTCCAAACTTGTAAACAGGGTACCCACATGCATTTATACACTTGTTTGTGTTCTGCCCTTAAAAGGTAAAAGTAAGCCCTAACTTTACCTGATACGGGCAAGCTTGGCAAACTGCCATTCTGATTGGCTGATTGGTGGCTAAAGACCCATTAGTCTTGGGATGCATTGATGAAAAGAGATGAGCAGGTAAAGACAGCGTTCTCTGCCTTAACATGTTCCACCTTTATGTGCTTCTGTCATTGCTTCTGCCTTATCGTGCTCTGCCTTAATGTGCTTCTGCCGTTGTTTTGTCTTACTGTGCTTCTGCTTAATGGCTCTCTGCAGTTGCATCCTGCCATACTCTACCTGCTACATAATAACAAGCCCTGATGCTTTGGGTTTGTATACCTGGAGACTGCCTTGACTCAAGTTTAGGCTTGCTTTGCCAGTGCAACATCGTGCCCGTCCACGCAACTGCAAGCCATCCTGCCTGCCCCTCTTCAAGACTCTGTGTTGAGTCTGGAGCCAAGAGGAACCAGGATCAGGTCAGAGATCGTCTGCTTCTCTCCCAGCATCCTGTTAGAACCTGGGAAGATCAACAACTATTAAGACACCAACAGAATTCCCTTCAAGTGTTTGGGTACTGTCTGAAAACTGTAGTTAGTCCTGGGAATCCAGAGATAACTTTTGTGAGTAAATACTTAAAAGCCTTTTTGCAAAACTATGTAAAACTTTCCAATTGAATTCAAATGCCTTCTGCCTTAAGCAGAAAGGAGCTCTCGAGTCCCTCTAGTGGCCAAGTGGTATAATTGACTGGGGGTTTTGGTTTTGTTTTTTTTTTTTTTTAATTGGGAGCTCAGAATACAGAATCCTGTGAAAATAAGTGAAAAGCCCTGGTTATGCAAAGCTGGTAGAGATTTGCTGCACATTCAGATTGCATTTTGAAGCAAAGATTAATATGCAGATGAGGTTTTATTATTCTTCATCCCTCCTGTTCTTTTTTGTTTCTCTGTAATAGATTTTGATTTATTTGATGATGGGATCAGACTTCTCTGCACTGTATCATCAGGAACCTCCACACGTTTTCCACTAAGGAAGGGGAGAAGATGGATCTGCATTGTTTATTTGTGTTTTTCCTTCCACTACAACTGGGATTTGAGAATCCCTGGTAAGAATGATTTTTTTTTTTTTTCTAGAAACTAACAAGAATGTAAATGAGATATAAATATGTATATATGTACAGATAAATAAGAATTATGTAATAAATTGTTAGTAGATGGATCAAAAGTAGTTGGAAGTAAAGCAAATTATTTTCTGTGAAAGAATATGAATGTTAGGCAGATTTTCCCAGCTGAGGAAGTTTCTACTGTATTTTCTTCATTGTGTCATTCTTGTCAGAGAAAACCTGTCAAGAATTTTAATGTACCCTGAATTTGTTGGTAGTTGGTAATGAATCTATGATTCTGCCTGTGAAACAGCCACAATCTCTGGTATATATTTATCTCTTTTAATAGTCTTCCTATAGTATCCTAGGTCAAATACAAATTCATCATACATTTGTCATTACTTGTTGGCAACCTAAGCTAATATACGTTAGTTTGTGCTGTACTGAAGTTTGGATTTGTGTAAGCTTGTATATGTGTTTCCCACTGAAAAGGGAAAAACACTTTGAGCTTAGAATAGATGTCTTTCTATTTAGTTTACTGATTTTTATTCTGTATATATTTAATTACCATTAGCAACCTTTTATCGATGTCACCATAGAAATTGAGAATGCAAATTCCTAGAATCATGCAAAAAATTCAGTTTCTACCCTGCTGACTCAGTTGCTCTATTGCAACCAATGGTTGCCAGGTATCTGTGAATAATTCAGAGCAAATATATTGTTTAGACAGTTTATTTTGGTGTGTGTGTGCGTGCAATATTCTTACATTTAAGCAATACATTTCACATATTTCTTTGGAAATTACTCTTGTGGAAAGCAAACTGAGTTTTAGAGGCAGAAGTATCAATTAATTCTGGGAGGGAAAGGGGGAGTGGGAAGAGAGTGGTATGTCCATAACATTAAAGGAAGGACAGGGGTTTAAACTTATCTTCACACAACTGAGTAGTTCTTTCAGAGAGAAAAGCCATTTTGTACTAATTCATAAGCTACACTTCTTCAAACTGGTACATATATATTTTAATTGAACTCAGGGACCTTTATTCACAAAGCACATACTGAGATGTTTTTTAATGTTTCTCCTGAGACCTCAGACTGTCAGTAGAACTTAAGGCACTGCAGCTGTATCAGCTACAGCCATCTAGAACCTAGCAGAGTCATTTCACCATAACATCACAATTAAATTTTGAAACACCAATTAGCTGAGGGGGAAAAAAAGGAAAAAGAATTCTAGAACCATCTAACAACCACACTTGTAATGCAGTGATTAATTAGAAAATGAACTCTCCTAAAATAACATCCCAGTATTCCATAATTAATATAGCTAAAGAATTCTACTATGGGTCTTAAGAGTTTGAAAACAATAATTTCAAAATATTCCTAATGTAACAATTGAATTCATTTAAATGTCAACATATTCTTTCTGCTTCATACATCATCATCAGGTATGGCAAATTGCAAATGTCCTAGAATCAGAACTTACCAGGCATTTTTTAACTTTAACAGAAGAATATAATTTAGTCTTCCACAACAATATCGACTTTGTCGTGCTGACAGCCTTGCTCGTACTTCGTGGTACTGTATAATTGGAAAGAGATAAACAAATCAGAGATGCACAACAGAAAAAGGTAAGTATTTTTATATAGCCATGCTCTTGGTTATTGTCCCCCCCAGCACATACATTATGACCATGAATAAAAAGAGAGGAGAAGGAGGAAGAAATGCTTACCTAAGTGCAGGATTCTGAGTCTACCCTCAAGCACTGTGCACAAAAATATTGATTTTATGATGTATGTAGCACTTGGTGACTTGTCTAATCTGTGTCTCTGGATTTTCTTGCCTATTTTCTATTCTTTTCTATTATTTTCCTATTTCCTTAAAGACTGTTTAACTCAGAAGTGATATTGCTAGTCTGACAATTGATGGTCCTTTTGTTTCCTAGTGTGGCCCGTGCTATAAACAGCAACAGCACTCAGGATTTGAGCATTAGAATACTACAGGTAGTAAGTGGTTTGGCACTTATAATGAATTTCACAACTGAAAAGTTTCTCCAAGACATAACTAAAATCTGCACTATCACATAAACAGAATGTCAAATTCAGTTTGTTACAGCACCATCTGGAGATACAGTAATGTTACAGCCTCTAAGGCTGCACCTACATGTTGGAGCATGTAACTGGTACTTTTCATTATGTAGCCATGGATCTGTAATGGTTACCCACTGGACATTGTTATGTCCAGATATTTGCACAGAGATTGCGTATGCGAAATTATTCCTAATTTGTTTAATCATTTCTACCTCAGAACTCCACATGCATCTTTCAGTGCATTAACCTTTTCAAAAACTATTCATCTACCAAAACAAAAAAAAGTTACAACAATAGTTAATCTTTAGACACTGTGACTTGGAGTTTTCACATCCTGTCAATTTTTCAAATTGTTTTTGCTGTGTAATATGTGGGTGTCTGTCTATGCAAGCAAATTAATTGCTTCAATCAGCCCTGGTATGGGTACTTCTGACCCTTCTCTCACTGCAAACCGAAAGATTTCACATAAACACAGAGTGACTGAAGCCAGCAGTTTGCATGGAAAGCAACCTTCAACTGCACTAAACAGGTACTGCTTTTATAGTTAGGATTTTTCAGCTGTAGTTTCTCTATCCATTCAAAAGGATTTTGATCAAGAATGCCTGTTGGTTTTGGTTATGTACTTATGTCCTCCTGGTCAGTACATATATTATTAAATCTTCTTCTCTGTTTATTACATGGCTTCATATGTCTTCCTTTTAAAAAATAGGCAAGTCAACCCAAAGTCTTAATCAATCTTAATCAAACTAACTTAATCAAACTAAAATTATGCATCTTCATAAAACTGCAGTTAGATTGTATTAAAGCGTATTGCTAATATTTATCACGTCCAAGCTATGGTAATGCCACTTACAAAATATTTAGAAAAATGTATATTTAGAATATTTACATATTAATATATATAAAATATATAAATAGATACATATGTATGTATTTTATAAATATTTTATAAAATATTTCCAAAAAAAGTGAATATAGACAATCAAGGACTTACAACATATACCAGAGATTTGACTGCCTTTATAGTGTTGATTATAACATTTTCACCGGTGTCTGCTGTAGTCATAACACTGTTCAATAAGACCATGTTTGCACCTGGTACAGCTTTAAGAAGAAATCTGCTTTGCTCTAGCAGGTTCTTTGGAAGATAACAGCAGAAAGGTGGAAGATTTAGCACTCTTTGCCATGTTTATCAATGCAGTGATAGCCGGTGTCCGATGCTTGTCTTTGAACTCTGTTTCTAAGAAGAGTGAGGGAGGCTAAAGATCTCTGTATTGCTGACTCTTTTTGATAAATCTCATTTCACTCTGCCCCATCTGTGTCATTGCTAGATAGCAGTTCTCTCCTGAAGGTAGCACCATCTTCAGGTTTTTCATTCCTGTGCGATTTGTAGCAAGTAACCCTACCTCTCCTTCCTCACACAGTGTATTATTGTAATTTCTATTTCTGTGTGTCCACAGAGCAATATATTTTCTTATTTGACTGACCTCCTACCAGTCTTAAATGCATATGGCCTGAGTGGTCCTCACAGCTCTGTTCTTGCAGAATAATACAATGGTTCTGCTGGAAGCATGCTCATGCGTTCTTCCAGGAAGCAATAGGGACACAAAGAGGGGAGTCTGTAAAGGAATGATAAATTCTAATGCACCTAGTGAGAGGGGAAGTGTTAACTGTTTTGTCTGCAAAAATGGGCCATGGGAATTAAGGACATCTCAACATCTTATATTTTCCACATTGATGCCAATTCTTAATCTCTATCTTTAGTGCTGTCTGTGAAGTGTTATCCTCTTGAAAGAATGTGCGTTTACTGGAATAATCACGCTTTCTCTTCCTCTCTGTCAGCTATTAATAGTGATAAATTTTAATTGCATATGTAAATAAAAACACTGTGTACTCATTAGTTTAAATATGTTTTTCATTAGGCAAATGAAAGCTTGTTGTATGTGATGCAAAGCTAAAATGGAATGTTAACAGCACTGAACAGTTTGGTAAGTATATTGACTTGATTTTTTTTTTTTAAATTTACTTTTTGTTAAAAATAAACCATGTTTTAAAAGATTATTATGGGCAAATTTTACAGTTTTAATGGAGGGTGATTAATGAATGTGAGAGAGGATTTTTCCAAAATAACTATTGTTTATTAATTTTAATATTCAGAACTCTTGCCACCCACCTGGTATCTTCAGGTCGTTCACCATGGTCATGAAACCATTATACAAAGGACAAACAGGATCTAGAACACTTAAGGAAAACTGGCAATAATACAACCATTGAACTTGAACTGGAAGAGAGGTTCCTGTGGTTAATTATACTGCTTGCCCACTAGATGGAATCAGGAAGCTCCTTTCTGCATAAAGTGGAAGTCTAGGATTCAATTAGAGAATTTCTTACAGAGTTAGCAAACCTTTAGCAAAAGAAGATTTTGAATATTTACTTACAAAATATTAATCTCTGGATTTCCTGGGGTAACTACAGCTTCAGACAGTACCCAAACACTTGCAGGGAGTTCTGTCAATGTCTCGTCAGCCATTGAGGCTTCTTATCTTCCCAGGTTCTTGGTAGGGGTGCTGGGAGAAAGAGACAGACAACCTCTGACCTGGTCCTAGTTCTTCTTGGTTCCTGACTCATCAGAAGGCTTGCAGAGGGGCAGGCAGGATGTCTTGCAGATGTGCTGTCTTGGCACGATGACATGCTAAATAAGCAAACCTATCATGTGAAGGCACTTATGGCCTGTTCCTGGTAAACTTGAAGCAGTTTCCAGGCAGACAAACCCATATTATCAGGACCTGTTATGAAGCAGAGCTAGCTGATCACTTAGCAGAGAATGTCAGGTACAACAGCAGAAGGTAATGACAGAATCACTGCCAGAAGCAGAGAGCACGTTAATATGAAAGCAATGGCGGCAGCAGAGGCACATTATGTTTATCTGATCATCTCTTTTATTGATGTAGCCCAAGTCTAATGTACCTTTGGACACAAATTAGCCAATCAGAATGGCAGTTAGCCAAACTTAACCATATTAGGTGAAGTCAGGGCTTACTTTTACCCAAATTTAGGAAAACACAGACCTTGCATGAGGCAGGCACAAGCCAAGTGTATGTACCTTGTTTATCACATGATGTAAACAGGAGTACGAGAAGTCTGGGCAAGCCAGAGTTCTTAGATTCAGTGACTCCAGGTTCTTTGTCCTCTTTCCTGCAACTCTTTCCACTCCAGAAGAGGCAGGAGAACATGTCTGGCCAAACCAGGACATGTTTGGGCCTGTTCTGGTCTGTTTAGGCTTTCCATGACAGCAGTACAGACATCTTGGGTTTGGAAATGGAAAAAATAAAGTGAAGTGATAGAAGCATGGGTGTAGTGTCAAGGCCAGTGCATTAAAAATTACTAAAAGGGAGACAGCACATGAGCTCATATTGCTATTTATAGCACTGGCTGTTTTCAAGATAGTAACTGCAAGGCGGGTAGCATTTTTTGGTTTCTATTTAGAAAACTCTTGACATGTCTCACATTTTGACAACTTGAAACATATTGTCCCCAAATTACATCACTTCTTCAACATTAATTTTCAAACTCTTGGAACCCAACACTCTAAATACAGTTTTTTTGCTATTTTTAGGAGCTAAGCAGTTATAGTCAAGAAGACATAATTTTTCAGTTCAGTAATCCATACTTTCAAGCTTGAAGTAAATTTAACTACCTACTAGGTCATTATTTGTTTTCTTTCTATCAACAAAATACCCAGAATTTCATAACCTATTTACTCATAAACCTTCTTTACCATCTCCTTTCACTGTTCTTCTCACTGCAAAATGATAAGAATCTTATCACAGAGACATTTAGTAAATTAGTATAATTTTATACAAAAGCCTGGCCTCTTAACACTTCGATCTTGGTGAAAAGATGCTCTGTGGGTGTGACTTTCTAAAGTTGTTACGACTCAGAATAGGTTAACCATCTCTCTTTTGGCACAGGAAAAGATCACACTGCTTTGTGTGTTTATCCACTGAGGTGAGTATTTTTCATTAGAAAGTAGATGTATTTTGTACTAGCCAAAGATGCTTCCTGATTAAACTGAGAATATAAAATATCTTTCCCTCTAAAACTTAGAGCTACATATTCACAATTGTATTAATGAGAGAGCTAATATTAAAAAAAAAAAAAATCATTTTGGAAACATAAGCTCTAATGTCCTTGTCTCATCTATGCTTCCTCAGTTCAAATTCTATCAATTTTTTATATTGGAACACAGTAAAATATTTATATGCAAAATGGAGTGAAAAAAATGCAAAGGCTTGCTAGAGGGCAGTCTCTTGGAATTAACACAGAACCAAAGATTCAGCAGCAGGCAGTCTAGTAGAGAGTAATATGCCAGTCTTCTAAATTCTTCATTTGCCTAACTTAATTGTATCTAGCAGATTTCATTGCCATGAGAATAAAGGCCAACAGATTCTGTATTGTATTGCTATTGAACTTGATATGATTGAGAACCAATTCACAGATTTCAAGACTAAAAGGGACTGCTATGATATCAAGTCAGGCTTTTAGCTGCAAGTGCCCTTTTGATGTTTATGAAGTTTGGCTGAGTTTGGAGCAAATTTTTGAGGATTAGATTCAACTCTTAGCTGAAAGATTTCCAGAAACAAAGAATCTCTTTTGTGTCTTCTTGCAGCAAGTGGTCATCTGCTCTCACATTTTAAAAATAATGCTGTGTTCATTTTCCTCCTTTGTATGAAGGAATCTTCCAGTTTGTTTTATCCTGCTAGTGGGACATCTGAGGAGAAATGTGTATTATGGAACTGAGGGAGAAAAAATACATAATATGTCAACCACAACAGTTTACTTTTGATTCTCTGTTTTAAGATATTAAATGAGGCTGTGATTTAATAAGTTATGGTATCATATAATATAGAACAGGTGATAATCTCACTTTGTCTGAGATGCCCTCAAAATTAAGGTTTTTTTCCTAGTCTGCTGTGTTAAAACTACTAAGAAACATAATACTCATTGGGTGTTGATGCATACATACAGTAAGAGAGATCTACCAAAACACTAGCTCACTCTGGACCAATGCCCTAATGGGCTCACTTTCAAAGGATTTGAGTGCAACATTCTTCCATGCCCATTGTTTACAGGCTAAGGTGAATTAGAAAGTGTGTCCTCAGCTTCATTGTTGCTCTAAATATTGCCTTTACTATTCAGAACAGCAGTTCTCATTTATCAATAATCCATGCAGTGTTTCTCCAAAGTTGTCAGTATTTGCGATGGTTAGGTTTTACATATGAATGGACCAAACTCCAGGCTGACTCCTGTAATTCTCATCCATCATTTGATTGCCTTTACTGATTTCTCATAAAGTTTCCCCGCCTTCTTGCCACAGAATTTCTCTAGGCAGGAGAAGACGTACTTCAAAGATGCATTAAGTCTTGTACATAGATATCTGCACATACTGGCACAGCTTGCTGTAACATTTGACAGCTCCTCCTTCAGATTTCTCAAGATTATGTCAGAGGTGAGAAATTTGAGGCTATACGGCACTCTAATCTGTAGTAAAATCTCAAATATTTAAAGTGTAGATACATCTTGAAGGGATGTTTCTGATAGAAAAGCATAGCATTACAAAGGTAGATGAGGAAACATAATTTCTGTGTAACTCACCTAAAACTAACTTATCACGTTTCATCCACACTCAAATTTCTTATCTGAAACTTGACTTGGTAGGAAATGGTAACATATTAAGGAGCCAATTAATGTTATCTTGTGCCCCTTTTACTTGAATTTCTGTGCTTTCAGGGAAGCTATTTCTAGTTCAGCTACTACAGTGAAAGTACCAACTGACTTCTGGGACAGTTCTGATTTGCTGATGTCTTGAACACACTGCATTTGGACAAGTTCTGAACCTCTCCACAATGGAAACCTCATTCACCACTTTGTGATAAGGATCTGTCACCTACTTCTTTACTTAGATTACTTCATGCAAACTGAATCCTTCTAAAACAAAATGCAATTGAATGGTCCATTTTGTACAGTGTACAACACTGTATGGGCCACCATTTAAAAAAAAAAAAAACAAAAAAAAACCAAGCAGGCACAATCCCAAGCACAAATACAGGCTGGGTGGGGAATGGCTAGAGAGCAGCCCTGAGGAAAAGGACCTTGGAATCTGGGTTGATGAAAAGCTCAACATGAGCCTGCAGTGTGCACATGCAGCCCAGACAGCAACCGAGTCCTAGGCTGCATCAAGAGCAGCGTGGGCAGCAGGGCAAGGGAGGTGATTCTGTCCCTTTACTCTCTCTTGTCAGACCCCACCTGGAGTACTGTGTGCAGTTCTGGAGCCCTCAGCACAGGAAGGACATGGAAGTGTTGGAGCAGGTCCAGAGGAGAGCCACGAGGATGATCAGAGGACTGCAGCAGCTCTCCTATGAGGACAGGCTGAGAGAGTTGGGGCTCTTCAGCCTGGAGAAG
>VWZE01020068.1:250528-284040 GCA_013396675.1 Eubucco bourcierii
AAAAAAAAAAAAGGGCATTCAGCAGACTTGCAGAGATTCTTTTCAAGATGTGGGAAAATAATATGAAACCAGTACTGAGCTATTTCTCTTAAGCTATCTGCAGTTAAAGTGATTATTAAACCCCAGGACAGGTTTAAGGGTAATCCAGATGAATATTGTTTTCATCAAAGCAATAGTGAAGTCATCTGCTTTTCCCTTGTTGCCTTAGGACCAACTTTAGAAAAGGCATGCCATCAAATGAAATTGGAATTATTTTGCTCCAATTCCTTTAAAGTTCCTTTTCTATCAGTTACTGGTTGTAGTTATCTGATGTAAAAAAGACTACTTGCTCTCTGAGCAGTGCCACTGATAGGTGGGTTTTTTCCTACTTTCAACTAAGAAGTTAGAAATGTACTGTTTTTATAGTGGAAAAAAAACTAAACCAAAACAGGATCACAAAAAAGAACCAACTAAACAACAAAACAAACAAAACCCCCAAACAACCGAAGGACAAGGTGAAAATGCACTGCTTTTCCTAGTACAGTAATTACACAAGAGCAATCCACAAAAAAAGTGGAATTTATCTGAAAGATGAGTGACCAAAATACTGTGAATGCAGAACAAATGAGAACATCAATGCTAATGCTACAGATTTCAGTGTAGTCTAAGAAATATGGGTGTTTGTGGCTGCTTCTGATCATTACTGACTGTTGCATGCAATGGTCCAGCTGCTAACTCTGACCACAGAAGACCTTAGAAGTTGACAGAAGACTGGCGGTTGCTGCGACACAGGAGTGAGGTGCTACAGACACTTAAAGTTCCTTAAAGTCCTCAAAGCTGATGGCTGCTGTTTGAAGCATGGTACAGGTCTCCTTTGGAGGTCTGCAATAAAAGCTGACTGTAGAATAAGTCGGTGAAGGAACTGGGAGACTGAATATCCTGTAGAGTCAAATTAAGCTTTGGAGTTGTTACAATTGCTGATGCACATCAGATGCCCCTGTATGTCTTGGCAAGAAGAAAAAGCAACCATGTTACTAAGAAGGGCTTATCTTTACTCTTCATGAGGCCCTGAAGTACTCCTTGATAATCAAGCCATGCCAAGGAAATGTAACTTAGAAACTCTGAGCACCTAACAACTGTGAGTAATCCTTGGAAAAGAATCCACAGAAATAATTAAAGGATAAACAGAAAACTGAAAGTGTACAGAGCATACCAACAAAGTAAGTGAAAAATACACTTCGGTTAGAAAATTAGGGTTAATATCTCATTTGCATTGACATGAATAATTATTTAAGCCACAGGTCAGAATTTATCTCTTTGGGTTTCTCTGATATTTTTGTGTTTTAAAAGAGTATAAGAAATAAAAACAGAAACAGACAGCACTGCATCTGGTGGAGTTTTGTAGTCCACATAAACTTAATTATTTAATCTAATTCTACTGCATTCACTGTTTCTTCATCTTGATGAGCTGATCTGCTTTCCTTGTAGAAACAATTTTTTTTTTCACTTTTCCCATTAATAATCATTCTTGATTTAACATCAGTTCTCTCAGTGATGCTGTCAGTAAAATGATGACTAGTTCCAATTAGAAATTCAATCAATATTCACATAATATTCTAGCAAAAACATGTCATTTAGTTCAAA
Source organism: Eubucco bourcierii (assembly GCA_013396675.1). Lineage (NCBI taxonomy): Eukaryota > Metazoa > Chordata > Aves > Piciformes > Ramphastidae > Eubucco > Eubucco bourcierii. The sequence goes on from VWZE01020068.1 coordinate 252,152, forward strand.
GACATGGATATATTACTGTAGCTATTCAGGATTCAAGTAATTTAGGGCACCTCAGTGAAAAAAAAGATAAAGCTGAAAGGATTAGAGGTAGTTAATTGTTACTATGGCAACTTTCTAAATAAGCTTTAGATTCTAGTAATTATTCAGTTTATTTGGAGGCAGAATAGAATCATTAAATATGAAACTTGGTTAAAGTTCAGAGTTCTGGAGTCTTAGAGTTTCCTGCTGATTCTTATAGAATTACTTGGGATTTGTCCATTTCAGCTTTGAACTGTGTCCAAGAGCAAGACACAGCTTGCGTAGATTAAAAAACTGCAGCATGTTACATAGCAACAATCTAATTTTAATAACTTTGGTAATTGCATTTTTACATTTTTATATCCCAATAGAACTCTTTTAAATGTATTGTGTGGGAAAGAAGTGGTCCTCAGTGAATAGTGCTTTCGTCTGTCCATAAAATGAAGTGATTGATATCTCTTTTTTAAAAAAATGGCTTCTGGCTGAGTGTACCTTTGTCCTCTTCCAAAATAAGGAGCAGACACTTCAAACCTTTTGGGAACTCAGTCTCCATCAAATGCTGGCTCTTGATATTACTGCCCCATGGTGAAATTCATAAATGGATCTGCTATAAAGCTAGTCCTTACGTTGCTCTTTCTGTTAAATCCCATGTGCAGAAGGGTTCCTAGGTATTATTTATTGTGGGGCGCTCCAAATCCCTTCTTTGCCCTGCCTCTGTATCCAATGGTTTGAATGGGGGAAGAAGAAGGAATGAAAACCACTTCTCTCCCTCCTTGCAGGCTGGGAGGAGGAACAGCAAAGGCTCCCTTTTCCACATGTGTACTGACTCGTGTGAAAGCCAGTGTCAAAATCAGTTGGTGGTTGGCTGGATTCTTTGCACCCAATGTATTTAGCAAGTAGACACATTGTCTAGGAATAAATTCTAGAGTGAGGAAAAGCACACGGACTTTCTGGTTTTGCATGGCTCCCGATTTTGGACTGCTCTGTGCAGTCCTACTCATGCACAGTTCGTGCTGCTACCCAACAAGTCCAACAAGTCCTTAGATCCATTTGAGAGAGAGTTGCCAGCGGCACCCGGACCTGGTTTCTCTAAGACCACATCATATACTGAGTTTCTGGTCACTACCTGGAGCTGGGGAATACAGCAGCAGTTTTTTCCCTTTGCTGCTAAGGCAGCACCACTCCATGATCTTTGCCTCATGGAAGCTGTGTGTACAGACACTTTGGGCTTTGGTGGGTTTTATTTGCCTTGAACTTAATGCCGTGTGGATCCACGATTGGATATAGCTTGCAGTTTCAGAGGCTGCCACAGAGAAATTCAATTGGGATCATTGCTAAATTCCTACCTCACCTCTATGAGTAAAATCTGTTCCCTAGGTTCTCTGCTCAGCCTGATTTATAAGTGGGGTAGAGCTGTCTTGGAGCTTAGTCTTTTCCATTTTCTGACTTTCCTAAATTACTAAACTTGCCCATAAACATCCTTGTGAAGATTTTGTGAGCAAATTAGAATCTGTAAATAAACCCTAACTAGTTCTGTATATAGTTAGGGGGCAGGCTTTTAAGGAAAATAAAACTTATTCTATTTTTATAATTCTTACCTCAACCAATTAATCCCCAACCAAATCAGTATTGTAACAAATCTGATCATCAGGAGCCAGGAGAAAGGTTGCCATATCAAAATCTTACCATGCTGGTAACGTTTACTTTGTGTTCCTAACATGAACATATTTGGCCTCTGCGGAGCTGCATTACTGGGCTAGATTTAAAGACTTCTGCAGGCAGTAATGGCGATAGCAACAGAGGTCAACAGAACTGGATAACTACACCTCAACCACTACATCTTAATTTGCTGAAGGTTCATATTAACCTAAACTTTGTGTTTTCTTAGCAACTATAGCTTCCTTCCTTAACTGCTCCACAGCACACAATAAACCAGTGGAGGCCATGAAAGAAAATTGTGTTTCAGTGTGTCAGTGGCTTCTCACAGAAGTAAATTCATCACCCAGACTGGCTTTCCTCTTTTGTAAACTGGAAATCTCTGAAGTCACTGAGTCATAACTGCTAGGGAATGATCCCTAACAATACTTAGATGACACCCTGAGATGTGGAAGTGTAAGTGGTGTAGACTGAAGTAATGAGTTCTTCTGGAAAAAAACCCTAGCCATAAGTCGTCTGTAAGCCTGGTGTTCCTAAGGGCAAATGGCAACTAGTGTGCAGACGTTTTTGAAATGCCATTAGACCAGAACAGTGATAGTGTTTTGTATATGCCTAGGACACAATATGAAGTTGTCACAAAATATCTCTTTTCCCCACCACCTGCAAGGCTGTCTGTCCATCTCACAAATTAGTGGTTCTGAAGATGGGAAGTCATCCAGCCCAGGACATACCTTGCTGTGTTTGACAGCCTCAGATTGACTCTAGGCATGTAGGGAAACATGCGTGGTTCATTCAGACCTAGGTACTAAACATTAAGAGGTCAGGGAACTGGCCCAGATCTTGAATTATGAGGGAAATCTTAAAATAATGAGTCTTCGTTCTTTTTCCAAATGAAATTGTTGTGTTCATTCTGTCTTAAAATGCCTTTGTTTCAAAATAAATTGAGCATCAAAGCTTCATCATATAAAACAGTCATAATGGAAGTAAACTGGTTGTAGTGGCGGTAAGCTATTTGTGTGAGATGGTATTTTTGAAAATTAATATTATTTATCAATTCGGATACTCAGGACTCTTGCCCCCTCACTCAGTATTTTTAACAGTAATAGGTTCTTTGCAACGATTGTGAAAAGTATTGCATAGATGAGAACAGCAGGATCTAGAACACTTAAGAAATAACTAGCAATAATACAATAAACATCAAACCATTAGAACTGGAAAAGAGGTTCTTGTGGTTGATTACGCTGTTTGCCTACTAGAGAGTCTCAAGAAGCTCCTTTTTTCTTTAGGCAGAAGGCATTTGGAATTACAGTTTTACAAAGTTTGCAAAGAGGCTTTTGAGTATTTACTCACAAACTTACATTTCTGGATTCCCAGGCCCACTACAGTTCCCAGACAGTAAACAAACACTTACAGGAAGTTCTGTTGGTATCTTGATAGTTGTTAAGACTTCTGATGTTCCGATGCTCTTAACAGGGGTGGTGGGAGAGAGGTAGACAATATCTGACCTAATCCTGGTTCCTCTTGGACAATCTGTGTCTTTTCCAGGGATCTCAGTCTTGGAGGAAGACTTGCTAGCAGGAAGTGTTGCAGATGTGCAATCTTGGTACAATGCCTCATTGGCTAAACAAGCTTATCACGTGAAGGCACTTAAAGCCTTTTCCTGGCACATTTGAGGCAAGGTAGTTACCAGGTAGACAAACCCAAAGTGTCATGGCTTGTTATTATGTAGCAGCGCTAGCTTATAGCTTAGCGGAGCATGGCAGGATGCAATGGCAGAAAGCAATGAGACAGGAGGTCATTAAGGCAGAGCACAATAAGACAAAAGCATGTTGTCTCTACCTGCTCATCTCTTTTTATCAATGCATCCTGAGACTAATGGCTCTTTGGCCACAGATCATCCAATAAGAATGACACTTTGCCAAGCTTAACCGTATTAGGTGTAGCCAGGGCTTACTTTTATCTTTTTAGGGCAGAACGCGAACGAGTGTATAAACATGTGTGGGTATCCTGTAAACAAGTTTGGACACACCAGGTCCTTTGTCTTTCTTTCCCGTGGTTGCTTCTCCCATCAGCAGAGAGAGGGAGAGCAGAAAACATGTTTGGGTAAGCCAGGACACATTTAGGCCTAATTTGACCTATTTTGGCCTTAAGTGAGTCTGGTTCAGATTGGTTCCAAGGTACTTCATCAGACTTAATTCTGTTGATTATTCTCCCTTTTCTCTCCCCAAAGAACTCCTCCAGCCTCAGCCTCTTCCCCCCATTGCCACCCACTGATTTAGGACAGGAAATATGCTCTCAGAGATTCCACGTGATGAAAAAGGAATGTGCAAATATACATTCAACTGTAACAAACTGTTTTTCTGTCCTACCTGAAAAGGGTACCCAATGTGCAGGAATTCTGCATTGTCTGTTACTTGCACAACTAATTTTCTGGAGAAATCCAGTCTTCAGAGTTAAAATTCAGGGAACTGTAGTGAGGACTAACTTCACTCAGCTGTATGAGTGTAAAAAACCAGCCACTGAGGTGAAAAGAAAGGGTATATGGTGTGATCCCAAACAGTGCTAATAAATCATTCTAGGCATTATTTGTTGTATTATTTTCGTCACTGTTACACTACCGCAGCACCTACCTCTTTGCTGTGATGCAAGGTTAGTATTTTCAAGGTTAGCACAGAAGTAATCAAACACTCGGTGGTATGAATATTCATATCAAGGCACATTGAGAAAGTAGATAGTGGCAAATATGCAATTTTAAATATAGACTACAGAAGGAAAAGGGACATGAAACAGTGATTAGTGAAAATTACATGTTATTTACATAGGTAAATACACTGCAGGAGGTATGCGTGCAATCTTTTCTATTAGCATTTGTTTGTTTATTATTTACTCTGATTAAAAAAAAAGTTAGATTTCAAAAGCATAAAAGTGTGAAGAAAGGAACACTTTCTTTGTACTAGAAAATTTACATGATTTGCAGGATAGCTAATTTGGGCTGCAAGCCTGGTTTCACAGATAATGTGGATAAAGATAGGCCTGTACTGTACAAACTAGTGGTGTCAGTTCTCAAGAAGCCAGGATTTCTGCTCAACCTTCTTTATGAAGCTCAACTTCTCTTTGGATTACTGGAAACCTATAGATGCAGGCAACAAACGGTCGAGCTCCAACTGGACAGACTAGATAGAAATCATACCACAGTGCTGAATTTCTTATGGGAAGAACAATTTGAAGTGGACAAGAGTGCCTAGACTGTTCCCTGCTTTTCCTTTCAGAAATGAAAATGTGGCTTTAATTTAGTTAGCTCAATCCTAGCTTGTATTCTGAGTCTTCACAGCCATCACACTAAAGGCAGCAATACTCAGTTTTACTCTGAGAAATTTCATCTTTCTGGATTCCCTCCCCACATCTGCTCCTTTTCCCTTTCTCACTTAATTATACCCTTCTCCTTAGCCAAGGGGCAAGTGAGAGAAAAAGGCTTGATTTTTGTATCTCCTTTCCTCTTTCAGCCACCAGCATTCTTCCCTTACCATGACTAGCTGCCATGAGTATGGATTTAGTTGATAGTTTGGGCTTCCCAGAGAGAATTGATAGTGGGAAATCAATGAGGAGAAAAGGGATAGAAACAAGTGCTCCTCTTGAAGAGGCTCATTTATGCCTTTGCCTTTCAGGTGCTTTTTGTTGGTACCTCTACTGTGCTTGGGTCTGCAAGCAAGAGAAACAACTTGAGAATCTAACTTTTATTTATTGGTGAACAAGTGCAGTGAATAGCTAGGACTACTGTGCTATAGGGCCTTGCAAATGTTCTTGCGACTCTGGATGAATCTTCGCTGAGCAGGCAGTCATCAGTCAGTGGTGGAAAGGTCCGCCTCTTGCTCCTTGGTGTAGATTAATCTTTTATATTAGTGATTTGCTTGCTTTCTACCCTTTTTCTTTCCCTAGGTTTTTACAGCTTTTCATATCATTATTTTCCTCTTGAATCCCTGAGCTTTAAGTAACATCATCTCAGCAAATTCTATTGAGTCTGTTTAGCTTTTTTCATCCTGCATTGTTTTAGCTCATGGGCTTTCTCAGCGTAACAGCATTTTTCTATAGAACTTTGTCACAGTGAAAATTGTATTGTGCAAAACCAGACTGGGGGGTCATAGACACCTGAAACCCTCAGCCACAGGCTACAATGGGTTCTATTTTCCAAGACAATTCACTTTAGCTGCCCCCAATGACATAAAGAATTTCAGTGTAAAATCAAAGAAAAATTTATAAGACTAGTGCATGACAACACAGTGCAGCAATGTTTTCAGGATATTTCTGTGTGTAGGCTCTTGAGTTACCACTTATTAAATGCTTAGTGTCTAAAGAGGGGAAAGCCCTGCTGGAGAACCTGTGCTCCTTAACACAGAGAAAACTGAGGGAACGGAAGGTTTCTCAATGGGCGAGTGTTTCCAACTTTGTTCCAAGCTGATCAGTCCTACTCCATTTTTTTTTAAAGCTCACCTGAAATTGCAAAATATGGGTTACCGTCTGTCTATTTAAAAAAGACAATTAAGACTTCAGATTAGAAGTCAGGATAATGCAGCCATTGTCCTTTATTATCTTTCATTTTCCATTTACTTTTCAACAGCAGACAAATGCTTGTGGACATAAGGAAAAACTCTTGGCAACTCTTTGTTTCTTTTATGCAGGCTTCAATATGTAAAGGCCCTGTGTATGTGTCTATATCCTTGTAGCAGAATGGAGTAATTAATTACTGTGAGATGATATTTTAAAAATATTAATAGAATTTATTAAGATTAACTATTCAGAACTGGCAGCACCCTGATCACCAAAACGATAAGAGTAACAGGTTCTTGCATCGTTATGAAAACTATATACAGGTTATAATAGGATCTAAAAATAACTATTAAATATATATATTAATTGAACTCGACTAAACTGGCAGAGAAAGCTTTGCGGTCAGTACACCGCTTGCTCACTAGATGGACGCAAGGAGCAACTTTCTGCTTATGGCAGAAGGCAATTAATGATTATTAGAGGCTTTTGGTATTTACTCACAAAAAATATTATCTGACAGTACCCAAAGCTCGTGGCAGGGTTGCTGTCGGTAGCTGTTAGAGGCTTTAGAGTTTCCCCAGACTTCTGGGTGCTGGAGAAAGGAGACAGACGATCTCTGACCTGTTCCTGGCTTTCTGGATGATTTGTGTTATCTCTAAGGCTTCCATCTGTGCAGAAGGCTTTCAGGTGCAGGCAGATACCTTGCGGTGTGCAGTCTGGGCACAGTGTCACACTGGCTATGCAGGCCGAACACGTGACAGGTGACAGCTCAGGATCAGTGAGGCAGCAGGCAGGGATGCAATAGCAGCCACGCCTTGTAATGGCAAAGCGCACGCACTGCTCCCTGCTCATCTTTTATCCGATATAGCCTGAGACTAATGGGCCTTTGGCCACAGGATAGCCAATCAAATGGCAGTTATCCAAGATGTGACCATATTGGGTGAAGCCATAGGCTTACTTTACCCTTTTTTGGGCAGAACACAGCCTTGCATAAGGCAACCCTGTGCACCTTGTTTACCGCAGTTGCTGGGCAGGCCACACACAACAGACATAGTGGCTCCAGCTTCTTTGTCCTTTTTCTCGCAGTTGCTCTCCCCAAAACAGAAGGAGGGAGAGCAGGAAAACACGCCTGGGCAAACCAGGACATGTACAAGCCTAATTTGGCCTGCTTAGGCCTACTACAACAATCCTCTGCAGAGCGGCTCTTTATATCAAAGAATTTGCCACTTCTGTTTATAGAGGTGGCAGCACATGAGTCCTCATTCTTTATAGAAAGTTTGTACTTTTTGTGAAGTACCTAGAGGCTGTGGAATAAGAGTGTTTTGAAATAAAGTTTATTTATTCATCACTTCAAATACATTTGTTCATACATTTTAAAGCTGGGAACAGTGTGTGATAAGAGACAGCTGCATAGCAAGGACTCTTGGTGCATGCATGCAAATTAATTTTCAGATCTGAAAGTAGGTGGTGGGCCCGAGCAAGCACTTTTTTTCCTAACTGCGTCAGATGAACTGATGAAAACTGTTACTGCTCTCCATAAAACATAACACAGTGAGATCTTTAAAATTAACTAAATCTACTGATAACAATCACACCTTAGAAACAGCACAAACACACGATGTTAAAATGTTGTAAAAATCTCCTAATGTCTGATTTTAATCTTCAGTGTGAGGAAGGCATCCTGGAAAAAAAAAAAACCAAAAACAACTACCTTGAATATCCCTTTCCCTGTGTGCTCAGCTTCTCCAAAAAGAAATTGCTTAAGACTGCAAGAGGCAATTCACCTGGAGAAATAAGAGCAAAACTAGTCTGCTTGCAGAAACCAGATGTTTTGTAAAACCAAATGGAGCAGGGAGAAGAGTGGATATCTGTGACTGAAATGACCACAAGACAATCTCTCTCTATGTCGGATGGAGAAAATAACAACAGACGTCTCTCTGGAAAACTGACTGAAACTCACTCATATCAGGCCTCTGGGTTTTCTCAGAGAATAGAAATCAGAAAATGGATTGTAGTAACTTTTCTTGTTCAAATGTGTTCCAGTTTTCCATTTTTCCTCATTAAGGAGACATTGCTTCTGGAACCAGTTTGGAATTGCTGAACATTTCACAGGAAGTTATTTTGGGGAGGATAATGCTTCTATCTTGGGTAGAAATCAGATGAGCACGTGTGGCATTTCTGACACAAAGAAGACCAGAGTGCCACTCACCAAGCCACATCTGTTGCAGTTACTTCTAGAGTCATTGAAACAAAGGTATTTCATTGTACATTATAGTTTGACAGTAAAGAGGAGCTACTCACTAATCTGTTCTAATCACAGATCTGTTCTACTAACACACATCTGTTCTACTAACAGATTAGTAGTCAGTTATGTTTAGGACGAATCCCAAAGGATTACTTTCCTCCAGTAAAGTAACTTTTACCAGTGAGCATGGAGAAGTGTTACAATGGTCAACTGGAAGGGTTTATTTTTATATTAAGGTTAACGAGAAATTTCATCAGTAGTTTGTCTCTGAAGCCTGCAGGTGAGTTTTTGAATCATAGACATAAGACAAAGACCCTGTTCCATGCCTTGCTGTGCTCAGCAGTGTACAATAATTTGTCAGAGTCCATTTTAATTGCATGGGAATAGGGAAAACCAAAATCCCAAAAGCCATATGAAGACAACACTGCTGAATTTCAAGTTCTTTTGAATTAAGGAGCAGATATTGTCATACATATTGTATTTTACTATGAAATGTTCCTCAGTTAATTACAATAAATGCTACTAAGAGTAAAGAGGTATTAAACCAAATATCCAGAGTCAACTATCTCAATCCATTGAAAATTAGGATTTTGTAAATGCGCTAGGCCCTCACCTTCATCTGTATCAAGCCAGATAACTTAAAAAAAAAAAAAAGAAAAAAAAAAAAAAAAAAAAAAAAAAAAAAAAAAGCACCAAACATCTCCTTTAGTCCTTTTCTGACTCAATTCTTCTATTATTCCTCTGTGCTAAACACTAAGATATTTGTAGGTTATAGGAGAGTATCTAATCCCAGGAGAGGAATTTAAGTACTACTGTAACTCATTATTTTGTATCTCATGTTCTTATTTTCTTTTTAGCTCTCAAGAAAAACCTGGTATATTTTATGGTATTAACTACTGTGTTTTCAGCTTAGATTACCTAAATGCTTAGGCTTCTGATATGCAATCATTCTCACACAGGAGACATTTTGGCATAAAATCTTTAAATGCTTGGCTCGGGGAAGAGATTTTGCCATATCTCTGCCTAGTACTCAAGAAAGGGGCAGTGACTGTCTGTGACTCTCAAATACTGTTTCTAATGATTCATTCACACCTCACAGTGAAGAACACAGAAAATATCATGATGAATTTTTGCATACAGGAAAACAGTATCTCTGGGTATTTGTGTTCAAGATTGCATTTATATAAATGACATTTCACATACAAATGTACAGCAAGCCATTTCACTGCCTGCCAAGAGGCATTTGAGCTAAACACAATGATGCTCCTCTTAATGTAAAATGTCATGTACTCATGTGCACCTACCACAAAGGTTATCACACACATCAGAAGGTAAACAGATGATTTGTTGAATAATTAGCCTCACCAAATTTGTTCTTTTTTTCCCTCTTGGTTAAAATAATTTATGTCAAGGAATGTGACTCCCAAATAAATGACCACCAGTTCGGGTGCCTAACTTAGGATAATTTCCATTCACCCCAAGAAAAGCTGAGTCCCAGTTCCAGAAGGACTGAACATGTAGTCTAAAAATGCCAATCCTTGTGCTAGTATTTTCCAGGCAGTCCTGCCTAGAAACTTCCTTGAGATTTTATGAATAACTAAGGGCTTTACTTTCTGTCTTTCCTGAATCATAGAATCATAGAATCATAGAATGGTAAGGTTGGAAGGGACCTCAAGGATCATCTAGTTCCAACCCCCTGCCATAGGCAGGGACACCTCCCACTAGTACAGGTTACTCAAGGCCTCATCCAATCTGGCCTTGAACACATCCAGGGAGGGAGCATCCACAACCTCCCTGGGCAACCTGTTCCAGTGCCTCACCACCCTTACTGTAAAGAACTTCCTCCTAACATCTAGTCTAAATCTCCCCTCTGCCAGTTTAAGCCCATTGCCCCTTGTCCTGTCATTGCAGGACCTTGTAAATAATCCTTCCCCAGCCTTCCTGTAGGCCCCCTTCAGATACTGGAAGGCTACTATCAGGTCCCCTCGAAGCCTTCTCTTCTCCAGGCTGAAGAGCCCCAACTCCCTCAGCCTGTCCTCATAGGAGAGCTGCTCCAGCCCTCTGATCATCTTTGTGGCCCTCCTCTGGACCCGCTCCAACACTTCCATGTCCTTCCTGTGCTGAGGGTTCCAGAACTGCACACAGTACTCCAGGTGGGGTCTGACGAGAGCAGAGTAAAGGGGCAGAATCACCTCCCTTGCCCTGCTGGCCATGCTATTCTTGATGCAGCCTAGGACTCGGTTGCTGTCTGGGCTGCATGTGCACACTGCAGGCTCATGTTGAGCTTTTCATCAACCCAGACTCCAAGGTCCTTTTCCTCAGGGCTGCTCTCCAGCCATTCACCACCCAGCCTGTATTTGTGCTTGGGATTGTGCCTACCCAGGTGCAGGACCTTACACTTGGCCTTATTGAATTTCATCAGGTTGGCCTGGGCCCAACTCTCCAGCCTGTCCAGGTCCCTCTGGATGGCATCCCTGCCCTCTAGCAAGTCGACTGTGCCACACAGCTTGGTGTCATCTGCAAACTTGCTGAGGGTGCACTCCATTCCTCTGTCCATGTCACTGACAAATCACTGTCACTGAATCTGGACTTGTATTCAGATCTCTGCTTAGGTACCTTGCTTATAACAGGAGATTGCTCCAGCTGAATGTGTGTTTCTTCTGGAAAGCTTGAGTGGCAAACATCACACAGCATCTTGTCTTTTTCTCCCTCTTGCATTTAAAAGGCTTTCTTGCTTTTGATCTACAATGGGACGATGTGATCTGATACTTCAATGCATATTTACTGAGTATCTCTGATGTGTCTGTTGTCTGCTATATAGCTGCTGCAGTACAAATTTCCCAGGCCCTGGGATGTTTTCTCAGTTCTAAGGCTGCAGTAATAGTACCTCAGGCACTCCTGGTAACACTCATAGTCTGTATCTAGCTATTGATTTGGGATATTATAGATAGGTCTGGGGAGAATACGAATCCTAAGCTGTAATGGAGAAATTTGTGTCATGACAATTATATGACACTCACCCTCTTTTTTGCTAAGGCTACAATCACTGTTTTGTTGACAGGCAAACTTCTCTCCTCTTCTGCTATAAAATGCAGATTTTATAGCAATAAATAATAGATAATAGATGCAGGCAACTCTCCAACTTGCAGTTAGCTTTTTGAAATTTTGTTGGGTCATTTTTGTTGTTGGTTGGTTTTGCAGGAGGTATCTTTTTGTTTGTCAAGCAATCAAAGTCTGAGTTATTGATCGCTCTTGTAGTAAAATAACCTTAGAGTCTATATTTTGTCAGAAGTTAACCTAATGTTGTGCAACAGCTATCCTACAGAGTGGCACTGCCTACAGCTCAGAAGCCACCTTGTTTCCCATCCTAGATCTTTGAATAGAAAAACCAGGTGAGGCTTGCATTGGGTTGCTATGTGGGCTGAAAAAAAGAAAAAAGAAAAAGAGCAAAAAATTGCAGTTTTCCTATGACATGCCCAAATTTTCACTAGAGAGATCTCAGATATTTGGGTTTTTTCCTTTACACATACACATGCTATGCACAATGAAGCAAGAAAAAGGAAGTCTGAAGTTTGTCTGAGGAAACTTAATTTTTTTCATTTTAAAACCTAGCAAGAAAAAAAAGGACTAAAATGCAGATCTTGTTTATTTTCTTCCCCCCCCAGCCCCACTTTTCTGCATGTTAAACCTTCTATTAAAAACAGACAAACAAACAAAAAAACCCAACAAACGAACAAAAGAAACCCGAAAAGACCTAAAAGAAACATGAAAAGGAGTTGTTTCATTTTCAAACACCACAAAATTAGTGGTATGTTTCACTTCAAGCACTAAATTCCTCCTATTTCAGACTGAAGGAAATTTTTACAAAACCACACAGCGCACGCATCTGCCATAAATTAGCAGAGCCTACAGAGTTTGCTATTGTTCAAATGGTGTTGCTTTTTTTTTTTTTTTAAGAGAGATGGCTAGGCATCATTCTTCTGCTGTGCTTCAGTCCTGCCTGTGAGGTAAGTAGCAAAACCAGTACTTTGTTTTTCCTCCATACTCTTCACTGGAGCAAGCGCTGTAAGAGGCAGTCTGTTTAAGTAGCAACTTCAGATTTGAGCATACAGGAACATAATACTGTAGTCTAATTACTTAAAAGGCTGAAGGTTTGCTCTTGATATGGATACAAACCTCATATGAGGACAAGGTCCACCTACATGCCTAACTAAGTGTTCAGAAGGATCTGACTATCCTGCATTGCAGCGGAAGTTGCACAGGCATAGACAAAGAGGAGGGGCAGCTGGCAAACCACAGGGCATCAGGTGCTTTAACCCGAAGAGCTGCCTCTGCCTCTGACCTGCTCCTATGGTGGGTGCTGACCAGGGAGAAAGCTCTCACAGGCAGCTTCCCAGAAGCAGCAGGAGTCCCCTGGTATTTTGAAACAAACCAATTTCCTGCTTTCCTCTGTGAATGTGAGCAAAGAGACATTTGAGAATGAGAGAAGCACAGCAGCAGGGGTGGGAGGAAGACACACAGTTTTTAGAGATAGGAAAGGTGAGGAAGGATGTAGTCTGTAACAGAGGCTGAGTCAAACGTTAAGGCTGAGGAAGAATCAGTCAGCTACCTGTACTGTTGTTGCAAGAAATGCAACAGTGATGACAGTCAGACAATGTTACAGTTTGGAAGGGACCTTGGAAGATTATTTAGTCCAGCTCTACTGCTAGAGCAGGATCACCTAGAGCAGGTCACACAGGAGCATATCCAGGCAGGGTTTGAACGTCTCCAGAGAAGGAGATTCCACAGTCTCTCTGGTCAGCCTGTTCCAGTATTCTACCACCCTCACAAGGTGGAATTTCAATCTCCTTCAAACTAGAGAGACACAGCTCCTTCAGCCTTTCCTCACAAGGGAGATGTTCTACTCTCTTCATCATCTTTGTATATCTGTGCCAGACTCTTCCCAGCAGTTCCATAACCTTCTTGAACTGGACATAATATTCCAGATATGATTTGACCAGTACAGAGTAGAGGAGGAGGAGGCCTACTAACTACATTCCTTCTAATACACCCCAGGATGCCATTGGCCACCTTTGCCACAAGGGCACATTGCTGGCTCATGGTCATTCTTCTGTCCACAAGGACCAGGCCCCTTTCCCCTATGCTGTTCTTCAACAGGTCAGTCCCCAACCTGTACTCCTCCATGGGATTGTTTTTTTTCTGGATGCAAAACTCTAGACTTGTCCTTGTATTTCATTTAGTTTCTCTCCACCCAACTCTCTATCCTGTCTAGGTCTCGCTGAATGACAGCACAGTCTTCAGTTGTGTCAGCCACTCCTCCCAGTTTGTGTCACTATGTGCCATTGCACCACTCTGCCCAAAATCATCTGACCAAAATGTGAGTAGGCAGTGAAACACTCTCCCATGAAAGCACATAGTGACCCAGGTCAGAAACTGAAATGATGTTAGCCTTGTTTTCTGGTGGAAACAGCTTTCCTATCCCTCAGCAAATCACATTTTAAAGTTAATTTACCGAACAACAGAGGTATCAAATTTTCTAATTATGGAGTTTTAAGATACTCATGTTACAGATTAACCTCAGAGTTTTTCCCCAGAACCTTCCTGGTAAATGATGGAAGAATTTTTCTTAATATCTATAAAGTTTATGGGAAATATGGTCACAGGATGTCAGAGGTTGGAATGGATCCAAAGAGATCATCAAGTCCAACCCCTCTGCTGGAGCAGGACCATACAATTTATCTCAGGTCATAGAGGAACATATCCAGACAGACCTTGAAAATCTCCAGAGGAGTCTCCACAGCCACTCTGGGGAGCCTGTTGCAGTGTTCTGTGACCCTTACAGTAAAGAAGTTCCCTCTTGTGCTGAGGTGGAACCTCCTGTGCTGCAGCTTACGGCCATTGTTCCTTGTCCTATCCCAGGGAGCAAGTGAGAATGAGCCTGTTGTCCCCCCTCCTAACACCCAGCCCTCAGATATTTATAGATATTTATTAAATCCCCTCTCAGTCTGGTCTCCAGACTAAAAAGCCCCAGGTCCCTCAGCCTCTCCTCATAAGGCAGTGCTCCAGTGCCCTAATGATCCTCCATGATGCTAGAACATGTAAAAGATATAAAGTACAGATAATAGCCTCCCATAATTGACTATCACTACAAACCTGATGGTGTTGGATGTTCAATTAAATCAATCATCTCCAGTTAAGAAAAGCTAGCTTTAACATTGGTAATTTCTTATATTTTTGCTGTATGGCTATTATATCCACCTTTGAAATATGCTTCCAAGACAGTTTGAAGACCAGACAATTTAATCAAACAGGCCAATTCCTATACTGTTATGAGTTAGTCTGCAGGAATGCAGTCAGAATGTTTTTTGGGTTTTTTTCCCTGTAGAAAAGATTAGCATTTAATTATGTTTATGTGAACTTGGTGACGTGGGTTAGGAACTTTCACTGCCACACACTATTGAACAATACTAGACTAGCTCAGACAGCTTGGAAGTAAGATGAAGCTATATTTACAGCATGGCAAAATTTACAAGCATATATACACAATATTTACAAGTATTTTCAATTATATACAAAATAGAAATAATACAGAAATCCAAACTCCCTCTCAGACAAAGGAAACTGCCCAGAAGGGCACAGAGCTACCCTCATCTTTCTCTCTCTACTTTCTCAGACAGACAAATAAAACCAAAAGCCAGTAAAGGTTATGTTGTTATGTGTTAGCCAAGATGAGAGGACAGATACTAGAGAGGAGTTAACAGAAAGTAATTAGATCCAGCAACACAGAACAGCCTGAATGAAATTGGTTATATTTTGGCTTTTATCCCTCTCAGTAAACCAATGAATAACATAGACTTCATCACTATTTTCTTCTTCACAACCGATGATCTAATTTATCTCATTAAAGTATTCCAATTAGCTTCAAACCAGCACACTTGGAAATTAAATATTTTTCATAATTTTAAGGTTTGTTTTTTTTTTTTTAAGCTGTGGGGTGTGTGTGTGTGCTGTCATAAACCTGATGATCAGCTGATTTTGGGCTTAAAGCTGTAGGGAAAAAATCCCCATTATTTATTTAGCTAATTTAGATGGGTTGCAAAATACTACTTCGCATGCTTTTGAAAAGATAACTGTGAACCCAATATCACAGTAATGTTAGCAAAGTAATTAATTCTATTTTTAATTTGTGAGAGTAACTGTTCATTGGAGAAAGGGACATTCAGCTGTAGATTAAAGAAAAATCAGTTTGAAACCCTGGTAAAATCAAATGAGATTCTGGTCCTTCTCCTTTTGGATGACTGTGGCTAAGGTAAATGTGAGAAAAGAAAAACTAAAAGAAAATTAGTAAGTTAATCTTGGTTATAATCTTATGTGGGTTTATCCTATTTGATAACTGTTATTCTTAGCACATTAAACCTGGCAGGGTGTACAGATTTGTTAACTTGTTTTGTTTCATGAATGCTTTGCTAAGCATAGAACAAGGCTATTGTATACTACTCATCTATTTGCTTCAGCACGTGTAGGATTTTAACTCTTATTTTTTTGATTGTGCTTGGAAGGAGTACGTCTGGTTTATTCTTAACAGCTTTGTGTCAAGAGAAAGGAGCATCTTCTTTTCAAGGCTCTTCGGAGTAGAGAGGCCTTAAAAATGTACTTTACTTTATCAGCTCCCAGTGCACATGCAAACAGAAAAGAGACAGGGAAGAACAGGAAGGTCAGACTTGAATAAACTCATTGTTGCACGTGTTAACTGCCAGGAGAAAGAGTAATATGCATCTGAACTGAATGCATTATGCAGAGAATATTCTGGGTTGAAGAAAAGCTCAACATGAACCTGCAGTGTGCGCATGCAGCTCAGACAGCAACTGAGTTCTGGGCTGCATCAAGAGCATCATGGCCAGCAGGGCAAGGGTGGGGATTCTGCCCCTTTACTCTGCTCTCGTCAGACCCCACCTGGAGTACTGTGTGCAGTTCTGGAGCCCTCAGCACAGGAAGGACGTGGAAGTGTTGGAACGGGTCCAGAGGAGGGCCACAAAGATGATCAGAAGGCTGCAGCAGCTCTGCTATGATGATAGGCTGAGAGAGTTGGGGCTCTTCAGCCTGGGGAAGAGAAGGCTTCCAGGAGACCTGATAGTAGCCTTCCAGTGTCTGAAGGGGGCCTGCAGGAAGGCTGGGGAGGGATTATTTGCAAGGTCTTGCAACGACAGGACAAGGGGCAATGGGTTGAAATTGACAGAGGGGAGATTTAGACTAGATGTTAGGAGGAAGTTCTTTGCAGTGAGGGTGGTGAGGCACTGGCACAGGTTGCCCAGGGAGGTTGTGGCTGCTCCCTCCCTGGAGGTGTTCAAGGCCAGGTTGAAGGAGGCCTTGAGTGAGCTGTACTAGTGAGACGTGTCCCTGCCTATGGCAGGGGTTTGGAACTAGATGATCCTTGAGGTCCCTTCCAACCTTACCATTCTATGATTCTATAGAGAATCATAACTTCTATAGAGAAGTTATGCTGTCTGGCTCTATCTCTTTCGGAATGGACAATTTGAATTTGTAATAGAAAGCAGACATGATTTCTGAACCTGATCTCTTTGACATCAAAGGCTGCAGAAGATCAGAAATGCTTAGCTTTTCAGTTAATTTAAAAAAAATGTTTCCTCATGGAAAAGAACTGCTTTTTGCAACTCATTTGCCTTGCTACTCTCTCAAGTGTATATTTCCATTTGTGCCTTACTGTATTCTGATAGTTCTATGAACTGTGTTTTTTTGGGTTTGTTGTTTTTTTTTCCTCCTTGGTGACTATTATATTAAAATTGTTTTGGATTTAAAAATATGTAGATGATGCCATTAATCTGATTAAAGGGTTGATACAAGTTGATAATAGGAATTGTAAAAATGCAGTGCAAGGAACAAGTACTAATATAATTTTTTTCATTATGAATGCAATCATATTTTCAGTTGCTGCTCTCTTAACCTTTCTAATTCTTTCCCACCTCTGGAAGAAGTGAGTTTTTCATTAGCTCTAATCTACCATTGTGAGAGGCAGTTCTCTGCTTCTTACGGAGGAATTAAAATATGGATGGATGACTGAGATGGACGGAATTATTACCTGAGGGATACTAGACTTTTATCTCTCTGTGACTGGTCTCTTGTCAACTCAAATGAGTAAAGACAGCTCAGCTAGTAACTGTTAATTTTCCTAGGGAGATATGCAATTGGGGTCTCAGTTTATTTTTCAATCTATAGACTTGGAGGTAACATCAAGAAAAAGAGCCACGAAATACAGTTTTGTGTCTAGAAGCATTCCAGGAATGATTTTGAAGACTCACTCTATTCTGCTTTGCTGGTAGGCTACAATCAATGACTTATTATAACTAGAGTGACTCTTGCATCGGAGTATGATGGGCAGCACAATAAGCCAATGCAAAAGGAATTGTATGTGAAACGTAAAGGAAACAAGGAGATGATTCAAGACAGGAATTCAGAGGGAAGAAGAGGGGTCTAATTTTGATAATAAGAGAGCAACTCCTGGAATTTTACGTAGGTTGATTCTAACATGATACAGTTCTCTAGGGAAATGTTAATGTTTTGAATTGAAATTGGGCTGTAGCTGACCTCACTTCTGATTTTGTTCAGTCTAAGGGAATAAGCTTGGATAGATTGTGAGCTGACTGAGTCTCAATGGAAGGAAAATGTTAGCTTTGAAGGCCGCTAGTCCACACAATTTCCCACATCTACATTACAGCTGGGACTGATCAGTAGATGATGCTTTTTCTCTGTGGTTTTTTAATTTGTATTGCTTCCCAGACAGCACTGACTTGTCTTAATGTAAGCAGATACTTCTAAACCCAGATTTATATCCTTCAGGGTAGTAATTTAGCATTGGACTTGTTGATGCAAACTAAGGAAGACTTTTATTCAAAAGGCTTATATCTGTACAGTGATTCATACACAGCTAATCCTGGGATCTTTCACCTAGAGGAGTGGGTCAAGATACTAAAATTCTGTTCTAACACTGATTCAGTACAATGTGTGTTGTGAGATAATTTTCTTCCTGTGTATTTGATTTGTTCATCAGCAAAATGAGTCTATAATAATTCAGATTTTCATATTTACTTTAAAAAAAAATTACAAGGTTTTAGAAAATCCTTTAAAGTATTCACATATTTATGTTTGCATGTCTCTCTACCTTGTGTGGCAAAGTGTCTTCTAACTGCATAAATCTGCAGTTAGTGAAATGTGAGGGGCTACATCAGTTGAAATTAGGGTGGATTGAGAATTTTGCACAAAGCACATTTTTTCTTCATATCTTTGATCTCAGTTGAAATATTTGTCCAGACTCTTTTGATAGGAAGGAAGTGAATAAAAAAATCAGGACTGCTCTTAACCTGTATGATACCTTAACGAAGCACACAGGAAGCCATTCTGGTTTCAAAGCTGCTATTAAATCACAGTAATAAAAACCCAGTATGCAGCTGCCATTCAAAAACTGAGCTCTACAGGCTATCTGGTTGACAGGCTGATGTACAACACGGCAATAGAGAAGCAACATGGAAGAACATATCAAACAAGATCCACAGGTGGTGGTGGCTAATGGACAAAGGGTTTTGCTAAACAAGCAGTAAAAACCCAGAAAGTATTAAAAAAAAAAAAAAAAAAAAAAAAAAAAAAAAAAAAAAAAAAAAAAAAAAAAAAAGCTGGATATACAGAAGATCAATGTACAGTTCTGAACTCATCCAGATGGAAGATAAGTGATGAAGCTCTATTTACAGCTCAGCACAATGTACAGCAGATATATACACTATAGACAGAATATTTACAGAAATATACAAGTCAAAGGTAATACAGCAACACAACTCCCCTCCCAGAAATCAGAGACCCCAAGAGGGGCTCCCAACCACCCTTCCACCTTCTCCCCACCCCTGTACCATACATACCCAAGGTTTGCCTTACACGCAAGGTAAATTAGGAGGATCAGCCAGGGGGGTTAGAAGAAAAGTGGTTAGTGAGGATTAATCGGCAGAGGAGCCAGAGCCCAGAAGCTGCTAGATCCCACCAGCAGCTGCTGTTCCAGCAAGAGTCAGAGAGAGACTCACTTATCTGTATGTTTTGGTTATTGTTCCCAAACAATTCTCCAGCAAGCGTATGAGTGAAGTAGACATCATGATGTTTTCCTTTCACAGCCTATAGTATAATTTTCTCTATTAAAATATATTAATTAACCTCAAACCAGCACAATAGTCCTGATCCAGATCCAGTACATAGCATGTATACTGGAAAAAACCCTCAGAGCTTGATTTTTGCAGATTATTGAAGATTGTGTTAACTCTTCTAATGCCTAGAAAGCAACTGTGACTGAGCATTTCGCACTCATTCCAAAGAAGCTGTCAGGATCTCAAGCTGAATTGTGATGAGACTAGAGTTAAAGCAAAACCTTCTTCCAGCACAAGGGCAGTCCCCGGGCTCTGCTACTGTATCTATACTGTACCTTTCCATGCAACTAGATTTGTGTCCTTTGATTCTCTCCTGAGCAAAAGGAGCATCTGTCAACATTCAGACACATTTTCTGAGCCACGGAATCTCTCTATCTTGTCCCAGGTACCACACAAAGTACAAGGAGTGGCCATAGGTATAACACATTCAGAATAATTATGAGACACCGGTAAATACCACTCTAATTCTCTAACTTGAGAGGTCAAAGGTGTCTAGTTAGGAAGAAAAATACAGAACAGAAGGAAGAATGACGAGATTACAGTAACGAGGCAGGAGACAAAAAATAAGTAGGTGTTTAGTGTCTCCCACAAAGAACAGAAATGTATGAAAGCAAATATTCAGAAACAAACTCTAATTGAGCCTTTTCCAGTGCCACTATGCTGTTGCAAACAGCTGAAAGGAAGGCTTTCTGAAAGAGGCAAGCATGGATTAGGAGACAAGAGAAAGCAACAGCCATGAAGCATTTAATGATAAAAATGGTCAATGGGTTTCCTAATGCAATGCCTCATCCCAAATATTAGAACTTTATTGCAATCCAATGGCTGTTCTCTCTCTTATTTCCCTTCAACAGTGTCATTATCTAAGGATAACACATTATCCAGCCAGAGTACATTTTCAAATGTTGCCATAGAAAGGGTTTTTTTCTTTAAAGTTAAGTCAATTAATTTTGCTTTTCTAATCCTGTTACAAGGGACCTTAAGTTAAAAATAACAAGCGTTAAGATATCTTGTTGTGGTACGTGTGTGATCCCTCAAACATGGACATTTATATGGAAAGACACTGGATATCAGTCATCCTCAAGGAATACCAGAGAATTGCATGAAACTAATCTCTGACTACAGTTGTACTAGTGGATCACCTGATGAACAACCTCATGTAATAGACTATCAACCTGGTAGTCATTCCTTGTTAGAAAAAGGTGTGGTAGCTGAATGTCTTTGTTTTGAAACTGCTGACCAAATCAAAAGCTCAGTACACAGTAGCCGGACCTCAAAGCTGCTGGAAGATATTACTTTTAGATAAAGAAATTTTAAGAGCTCTCAGTACAAATACTGATAAACTCCATATATATTTTTTAGAAATTCAAAAGAAACCCTCTTCAAACAGTAGCCCTTTTTCTAGCTGAGAAATGCATGCCAAGCAATAAATCTACCATGGAAAAGGCTGTCACCTCAGGCATTCCAGTCTAACTCTCTGGATGCTTTCCTTAGCTGTGGTCAGCCAAACCTACTAGTAGACTAGCAAACACTTTGGTTAGATGCACCCTTCATGTTTGAAGTTCATAAGATTGCACTTCTGTAAGGCATCCAAGCACTGGGACATGAAACTGAGACATATTTTGATCTGCATAGTGGCTGTGGATCTCCATGGCTCTTGCTGCATGCTCGGCACATCTTACACCTGCTCTCTGCAGGTGCTATATGTAGGGGAAAAGAATGGGTGCAAAACTAAAGTACAGGTTGTGACCCTGTTGTCTGTCCTTTCATTGTAACAGGCTAGAAGGAGGCTGGAGGGCTTCTGTCCTTTGTTTTGAGGGGGGAAGACTCTGGCTGGCTGTGCTGTCGAGCAGATCAGATCATCCCCAAAACTTCTTGAGATAGAATGACCTGAAACATGGGCCTGGCATTTTGTATTTAGAGATACGTCCCCTGGATAGTTAACTAATGGCATTCAGATCCTGCAGATGAATACAATTAAAGTGGTTTCATTTAAAAGATAAAGGTGTGGAAAGGGTAGTATGAGAGGTGGGGCTATGGGGTTTTTCTGGTAAATGCTACTCTTTTTAAGAAAATCTGTTACATTAGACTGTCCTGTTTAATTTTCTGCTGTACTTGTGTGTCTGCAAAAGTATGGTAGAAGGCTTAGTCACATAGTTTATTTGCACTGTGTTTTTACTGCATTAATCTCAGGCCTCCAGGTTACTTCTGATATACTCGTGGGAGATCAGGAAGAATTGTTTTGATTTTGATATACTGTTTGGCTTCAAGGTATTATTTCTACTAACCTCTGCAGCATCGAGGTTTGGCTCCAGCTACAGGTAGGATTTTGGCAAGGTACACACAGTAATCTGCTCTTGATGTATTATGTTTTTCACACAAGAGAAAATCTGAATTCTGTGGAGAACATGTGTTAGAAAGCTGAGAGAAAGAGCAAAGAGCATGAAATTCAGATGTGTTTGGTTGGTGTTTTGCTAATCCACTTAGCATAAAGTCAAGCACAGCTATGGAGCCAAGTGGGAATTTTCACTGCATCAGATCACAAGCAGGTATTAATGTTTGTTTTCTACCCTTCTCTACAGGGTGAGTCATGATCTTACACTAGGCTCACCTGGGGGCTTTCGTTAGGAAAGCAGGAAAACCTGCTTTTATAGGGAAGCTATTAGCCACATGACTATTAGTACTGCTCTGTCTGTGTGAAATTACAGCATGTTTCCATGATACCTTGTGAGTAGGTACAAGGAGGTATTGGGTCTCTTCAGCTGTGAGCTGGTGCTTGTACCTGCCTGCAGAAGATATTGCTAGACTTTTTAATGTATGACTTTGCAGCTAGGACCTTGCATGCAAAGAAACTCCTTAGCCAGTGCAGCCCTGTGTACCACTGAATCTGTCCAGCAAATGAAAAAAGGTAGGTAAAACTTCTTTTATAAGTGTCGGCACAGCTTTAAAGCATAACCTAATCAGTAAGCAGATATTTGCTATTGCACTGCTGATGGCTGAGTGTGTGTAGAGCAACAAAACTTAAGAGCCAGTGCAATTTTCTGTATAGAAGTGTAAGCATCAAGAGGGTTGTGTAAGGGGGCTTGTGAATGGGAGTGACAACTAAATATTGGAAAAGGGCCATAAAGGAGGAAACTTCTCTTGCATATCGCCCTGCTCTGTTCTTTTAATACCTAGTAAATGCCATAGTCTTTCATGGTACAGTGATTTTTTTACTTCAAGGGAAATGACAAAGTAAGAAGACACGAAAAGGTAACTGACAAAGAGCCCCCAGCAAAGGCAGAGAGGCCTTGCCGGTGCTGATGCTGTATAAGGCACTTTTGGACAGGGAGATATTAAGGACCACATGGAGCATGTGACATTTG
Organism: Eubucco bourcierii; assembly: GCA_013396675.1. NCBI lineage: Eukaryota > Metazoa > Chordata > Aves > Piciformes > Ramphastidae > Eubucco > Eubucco bourcierii. Next base: position 275,179 of record VWZE01020068.1, read on the forward strand.
CAATGGGAGGTGTATGAAGTGTGTGTGGAGGAAAGTCTGGTTGAGTAGGTGAGTGAGGACAGGTGAAGGAAGAGCAGGGGACTTCAGTACCCAGGTGGTCTCTTGTAATCTTCTGTTTACTTGGTACAGTTCTCTGTGCAGTACTAACAATAGTTTTGGATGCTCAGGCTACCAAGACTCTTCCATACTGCGTAATTTTGTTGTAAGTTTTTCCTGGCATAAATTCTGAATAAGAACTTTTTGTGTTTTGTCAGGTGGTGGAAGAGATTTGACTTTGTTATTCTTAGTTTATTTTGTGAGCTTTTATCCTCATGTATGGCTACTTAAAAGGTCTTCAAATTTTGAATATGAAAGTAACATCTGGTTTGTTTTCAGTGCTGTTTTGAGCAGCCAATGGAAACAGGTTTGTATTTTAACAAAGCACTCTTGGATTGTCATTCTAATGAAAGTCTCCTACATTTCAGTTATCCTTACGTCAGGGATTTGCTCCATCTTGCATCAGCTGAAAAAGAAACAGAAACTTACAAAACATCCCTCAGGATGACTTTCCTTTTTAATAGCGCTGGCTAATCTGCAACCTGCAGTTTCTCCTACTTATCATATTTTAAAGTCTCTAGGCAATATATAAAATCTCTTTATTGGACTCTAGTGCAGATTGTATCAGGCATGGACTGTTACTGATAAGCTGACACCCAGTTCTTCACACATACACAAGACTGCTCCCAGTAAAAGTGATATGGAAAGTAAATTATGACCTGGAAGGGTTAGGAGTATCTTTAGCATTTCACTGGAGTTCATATGTGGCTTGGGAGTTGATTCTTTTGAGGCCTATGTAACAAATAATTGTCCTAGTATTTCTTACTGGCTTTGTCTCTTGGAATCAGTTTGTGTGTCTGTTGTGATTTGATGTTGACATTTGTGTAGGTCTCTATATTTTGTTGTGTTGTTTGATGCCTATAAATAATGAATCCTTTCTCCAGCTGTTCTGTATCACTGTGATAAACCTGATTCCCTGTCAGCGAGAAAATGATCATGCAGATTACCCAACAGAAAAGTAACACAGCAAACTTGCCTTCATTATGAGTTTTTAATCTTTGTGTATATGAAATGTTTCCTTTGTCCCTTGCTAAGACAAAGGATTTTGGTTCTTTGGTGATGAAGTAATTTACTACTCCTTCTCCCTCTTCACAATCACTTGCATTCTGGATCCTCTAATGAAAGATAGTAAAATCAGAGGTGTGATCAATGGTATTGCTGTAATTCAGGCTTGTTAATTGGTATTCTGGTGTGTTCTGGAATTGTTTTACCAAATTTCAGAGAAGGAAATATAACGACAGTAAATGAGTAGTTGGGTTGCGTTAAGTTGGGTTAAACAAGTATTACATATACACTTCCATCAACTTAATTTTTTTAATGACTGCCCACCTGACATTGTTTCATTTCTCTTTCCTGAATGAATAATTCTCCAAAAGAACATAGAAAGAACTGAAAATAATCTCTACTGAAAAACCTTGAAAGGAGGTACTCATGGGATGTACCTGGTAAACAAGGAGAATGGAGGATAAATTTGATGTAGCATCAGCGAGTGCTTTTTAGCCTTCTCTTTCTGCATTATGCTCTCCTCTCCTGACACCATTTGATTAATATAATATTTTTGTATCAGTTTCTGCTCTACATATAAAATTTAATGTGATATGGCCATTGAACTGGAGCACAATGAACTGTCTAAATTACAAAGAGCTTACTAGGTTGGTTCAGAAACCAATGTTGGGATCAAAACAGAGTTGACCTGGTGTTTCTGGGTATTGTTGAAGCTTGTTATTAGCTACTTACTGCCGCTGTCCTTTGACCTATTTCCTTTCCACTACTTTACAATGAAGATATCTTAGGCAGATCAAGTGCAGCTGTCTCTAGGTGAGGGAGAAAATTATTCCGATAGTCATTAATAAAACTACTTCTATCTCACTGTGTAATGTCTGTACTTAATTTCATCTGACACTGAAACATTTAATCCATTATACGTTTCTCCTCAATACTGAAGAGTCTACTGTTGTGTAGCATGATTATGTAAGGAACGACAAAATAGGCATCTTTACATTTCTACAGCTTCATTCATATTTATAAACATTAATTTGTTTTAAACAATTTTTTTTTCTTTAAAGAATTGCTTTTTTTTTAATGTAGCATTCATTTCAGTTGCCCCAGTCACAGAACATTTAGATGTAGGTAGTGACATTGAAATCTTGCTAGAGTACAGTTTCCTTCATTGTGGAGAGGACACAACTGGTGACATTTTGCAAAAGACTTCCCAAAGGCTAGGTAATTGTTTTGAGTCTCTGTTGCAAGAGATGTAGCTGTTTCAGCCAGAGACTTCAAGCAATGAATAAGGGAGTCATAGATATATCCTCATACCTTAAGCTGCATGAAGCCTTTGAAGAGGGCTAACTGTTTTCAGTACAATTCCAATCCTACAATCTGCTTGCTTCACACAGTTGTCAGAAATAAGGAGGATTAAAAGACTGACCGGCAGCATGGTCAGCTGCATGAAGAACAGGGCTGTTGTCTTTTAACAATGGACCACATAAACCAGTAAGAAATAACTTGACCTGAACAGCATGGAGCTTGTGGCTGTTTGCTCCTCTAAAAAAGCAACCACATCTTTAAGTGCTTCAAGAGGAAGTGCCTGGCATTGCTAATAGGTGTTTGGAAGAAATTTGTGCCGTTTCACAGCTTTCTTTCCCTTGTGCTTTTCCTGGTGATGTTGGACTAGCCAAAATCTTCTTAAGATTCTTAAGGTTCATAATCCTGCAGTTCAAAAACTTACAGTTAATGAGATAAAGAATACTCTCTTTTGATGAAAATGGTTGCCAATATATTGAATGTGAAGACAGGTTTGGAGGTTGGTAGAACAGAACCATCAAATGCTCATTGAGTGTATTTAATTTTTCTCTGACTACTTTGTTCCTGCTTCTTACTTCCTATCCATCCCCACCCCACCCCCCACCCCATATTAAAGGGTAATCCTGTGTCCTTTCAATGCATATTTGTAGAAATTATAACCTGTCTAGTTATATGCACTGGCACGTGGTAGCAGATGGGTAAGAATAAAACAGAATGGATAATAGTTCGTGGAACATAGCTGTGTCAGCAGAAGGCAGATTTAACTGGATGAGAACAAAGTACTTCAGAGTTCTTTGAAATTGCTGAAGACCATTGGTTGTATAAATCCAGAGTGAGAATAGAATTCGCAGCCAGGTGTGTAATCTGAAATATGAAGTTGTTTTTCTCTTAGCAGGCTTCATAGTGTTCTATGTAATTCATGTCCATAAATTGGATTTTTTTTTTTTTTTTGGAGGAGAATAATCTCTACCATTGACACAGGAAATGCAATAACTTGTTGGATGACATAAAAGTGGAGATACTGTGCTGTTTGGTTTGTGGAGAGGAAACAAGTTGTGCTGCTGATCTTTGGGACCCTTCTCAATCTCTTTTGAGGCGTAAACCAGAACTTTGGGTATGGGATGGAAGGGGACGTGTCAGTGAGGTTTTCCTTCACTTAAATCAAAATATAACTTTACCACCTGTGCAGTGGTCTCTGGAGATTTGGGTTCCCAATGCTTTAGATTGATTTGGATTTTGTGTGCTCAGAGAGTAAATTGGGCAGGTTTGCAATATATACTTAGGAAGATGTGAAAAAAATGGCAGCATTTGGCTTTCTCGCAGGCTAAAATTGCTCATGTCTAGGATTGTTCTGTGCATCCTCATTCTTGTCTCCTGACCTGTCCTTTTGGGTTTTCACCTTTTGTTCAACAGCTTAATGGCAGTGCAATTCAACAGGAATTATGATATTTAAGCCCATACATTCATAAGATGCCTACTTTCTTATGGTAAATGGCTTATGCTCTCAGAGCCCTTTATGTGTCCTCCTTTATTTACTATGGTATACTGAACAGGTCTTGCTAATACAGCCAACTATCTTTTGTACTTCAGTATGAGTCTTTCTTATGCATTCATTTTCCATATCTTATTTTCAAATATACTTACCTACACACAGCAAGACTGAGATGTGTCTAAAAACCTACCTTAGGAAATTCTTTAATTGATAGTTGATTTTCAAAGACTAAGACTGATACGTTAGATTCTGCATACCACCAATGGGCCAAACTTCTGTTTTTTTCTTTTTCCATTGACCTTTGACATTTGAGTTTGTTCTCATCATCTCTTTGTTCTTGTGAACCATGAAGACTGAAGTATTAGTCTTGTGTTACAGGAATGCTATAGAAGAGAAAAAGAAAGTAGTTGTGACAGCCCATAATGGAGGTTGCTGACATTAGTGTTTATGTGGAAGTCTGAATATATGATGGGAGTGTTAAGCTCAAAGTCACTGAACTCCTTTTTTGATGACCTGAGATGCAGAAATAGCAGAGCTCAACTTTAAAGCATGGTTGATATTATTGCAACCCTTGTCTTAGTTAACCTGAGTGCAGAGGTCCATCTGCAAATGAAGCAGGTGGGAAACTGGCAACCCTGAACCAAGAAACTGCAGCAATTTGGTTATTTTTGCATGGTACAGCCACTAAAAAAAAAATATAGTTAACACCAGCTGCTTGCTTCCTTTAGAGAGAGGTAAACAAGATTAAAAGCGGCCATCAATTCTCCTATGCAAATATTGAAGCATCTGTCAAATATTTGACACTTCTTGAACCGAACTTTTTTCACTCTAGCACTGCCAGAAGAGCATCTGGTAAAAAAGAGCAGAATCTGGAATGACTTCAAACAAAACCTTGCTCCTGGAATGGTATTGCTATGGTAACAAAGTTGTCTTAGCCCCACTCAGATCGATGTTCTTCATGTAAGGCTAGTCAAAAAGCATCAAAATGCCCTGCAAATAATACAGATTCACAGCACATGTGTAGCATTTGTTACAGCCAAGGTATTTGGGTATTCTTTTTCAGATAGCTTACAAGCCTTTATGTTCTTAGAATTCAAGTTTCTAATACTGTACTGACAAAGGAACAAAGCTGAAAACTAAATGCAGTGTGGCAGTTTCCATGGAACTTGTCACTTTATGGCTGAATATTGTAATGAATACTCAGGAAATCTAGGTGGTAGTTGGTTTCTGCTGTGTAACAAGTTGAAATATAGTCCAAGGTTTCTATCGTGATGGTGAGTTAGTTGGTTTCTTCATTTTCTGTTTGGTAGAGTTTTTTTGTGTGTTTGGCATTTTGTTCTTTAATTGTACTTCTTTTGGCAGAGTTACATATAAATCTTACCCTGAAAGCTTTGTTTTGTATTGGCAGAAGATGAAAATGTGAGAACACTGTCATTCGTGACTTACTGAGGTCTAGTCTTATTCTAAGTAATATTAGGAATGAAGGAATACTGAGGAAATTGTAGGGCCTCTCTAGAAGGAGACAGGAGACCCGGTTACCTGGGACACGGGAAAGGCTGACTTTTTTTGCTTGTCTTCACCAGCAATGCTCCAGTGTTACTGCCCATGGTACAGAAGGCAAGGGGACTGAGAATGAAGAACTGCTCAGTGTAGGTACAGTCATGTTCAAGATAATATAAGGAATCTGAAGGTGCACAAGTCTATTGTGGGTGTTTGAACTAGATTTCTCACTCAAACATTAAAAAAATAGGAACACAGAAACTTAGACCCTGGTTGTCAAGTATAAAAGTACTGGAGTCTGAGTGAAAAGGTGAGCATTCCAGGGATAGGACATAAAATGGCAACAATGGTTAAGTTAATACCATTTTGTTCGAGTATTGAAACTTTGTCTGGAAGCACAGCTTCTATCTTCTCCGTTGCTGCTTCTGCTGTTTTTGCTGTGCCAGCTGCTATCCTCCCCTGCTACTGTTTCAGCTGCTGCTTTACTTCTTGCCCCCATCCTCTTCTTCTCTAAGGTTACTATATTCTGTAATAGTTTATTGTGTCTATACTGTTATATTTAGTTTAACTGTAAAAATAAAATTTCTTTTTTTCTGACTTTCCAAATTCTGAGTTGCAGTGAATTTACTGTCTCTGGAGCAGGTTTATAAGAAGTTATTGGGGGAGGGATCTACTTTAACCCATAACATCCATGGAACCTGGTGAGACACATCTATGTGTCCTGAGGTACCTGCCAAATGAAATAGATAAGTCACCATCCATCATATTTGAGAACTCATGGCAGTCAGATGAAGTTTACAGTCACTGGAAAGGGGAAAAACAAAGACCCAAGGAGATACAGGCTGGTCAGTCTCACTGCTGTGTCCAGCAAGATGATGGAGCAGGTTCTTCCAGAAACTATGCTAAGGTACATGGAAAATGAGATGATCTGTGACAGCCAACATGGACAAGGGCCAAATGTGCCTGACAAATTTGGTGGCATTCTGTGGCAGGGTTGAAGTGTTGACGGATAAGGAAAAGACAACTGACATCACTTACCTGGATTTGTGTGAAGCATATGATGCTGTCCTACACAACATTCTTGTCTTCACATCTGTTTATAACGAACTTGCTAGATCATAAAATCATAGAATGGTAAGGTTGGAAGGGACCTCAAGGATCATCTAGTTCCAACCCCCTGCCATAGGCAGGGACACCTCCCACTAGCACAGGTTACTCAAGGCCTCGCCCAACCTGATGGTGGCACTCAATGAGTTGTGGTTAATGGCTGATGTCTGAATGGAGGTCTGTGATGAGTGGTATAATTCAGTTTGATATTGGGATGAGAACTGGTTAATATATTTGGCAGTGACATGGATAATGCAAGTTTGACGAAACCAAGCTGGGTGGTGGGGTCAGTGTGCTGGAGGGAAGGGATGCCATTTGGAGGGAACCTCTGAGATGTGAGAGGTGGGCCTGTGAAAACCTCCTTCAGTTCAACAAAGCTAAGTGCAACGTCCTGAACATGGAGTGAGGCAACCTCAAGCACAAAGGCTGGGTGACGAGTGAGTTGAGAACAGTCCTGAGGATAAGGGCTAGGATGTGTTGGGAGATGAAGAATTAACATGAGCCAGAGATGTGTGCTCGTACAAAGCCAATGGTGTCCTGGGAAGCATCAAAAACACAGCAGGTCTAGGGAGGGGGTTCTCCTTTTGCTCTGCTCTAGTGAGACACCACCTGGAGTGTTGTGCTCAGCTCTGGGGCCTCCAGCATTAGAAGGCCATGGAACTGTTGGAGTGGGTGTGGAGGAAGGCCACAAAACTGATCAGAGGGCTGAAGCACCTCTTCTAGGAGGACAGGTTGAGAGAGTTGGGATTGGGCAACAGTTTTAAACTAAAAGATGATAATTTTAGATTAGATATAAGGAAGAAATTGTTTGGTGTGAGGGCTGTGAGACCTTGGAACAGGTTTTCCTGAGAAACTGTGGATGTCCCCTCCCTGTATGTGTTGAAGGCCAGGTTGGATGAGGCTTTGAGCAAACTGGTCTAGTGGACAGCGATTAATTGGTTAATGTGGTACATATGCACTACTTTGAAAATGATGGCATAAGTGACAATTATCTGATAATAATGTTCAATATACTGAGTTCTGTTGAGAGATGAAGGTAATGTCTGAGTATCCATTTTGATGTCAAGAATGCTGCCTGACATAATGTGATGAAGAAGCAACTCTGAGAACAGCTGCTACTGTTATGGAATCCCTTCCATCGCTATACCCTAGTGGTAAAATGAGTACCCTTTGACATATACTCTTGCTGTTAACAGAGTTATAACTGTTAACTACTGCCAGACAGCCAGAGTTTAACATAAACAGAAATGAAGTATAGGTTCTGCGTGTCCCTGAACAGGTAATTAGTGATATCAGAAAGTGTCTTGAGTTGCCATTTGTGACCACAGAGGTAAACAGTGCTGAGTTCTGTAGTGCTTTACTGGGGGCAAAAATAAAAGAAAAGAAGAAAACAACAACAACAAAAAAGTTTAATATATGTATTAAACTAAGTGAATTTACTGAAAAGAAGTATCTTGGCAACTGTGTGTATGACTGACAACAGGTTATTGTGTTAGGGCAGGAAAAGCTCTGAGTGCTGATCAAAATATTAAGAATTTAGTATCCAGGCTGTAGATGAAGGCTGTGATTTATGAAAATGGATACTATAAAACTAAGTGTCTGTGAGATCTACGGAGTTCTTTGTACTCAATCTCAAAATTACAGTATTGGAATTGCACAGTTAAAATTCTCTGCTGCAAGCTGGGTGATTTAGTAACACACAACAGTGCAATTTTGCCTGAGACTATGAATTAACCGCTCCTTCAACTTCAGTAGTGCTGCAATTAAGAAACAGTGACAGCCAGTACAGTGTCTGAGTGTCTTACCTAGTATGTATCTACCAATACAACAGCTGTGAAAGGGACTTTGTTAAATCTGAATCTGTGAGGTGGGTTTTCCTAATGTCATAAAATCTAAACCCCACAAGATGGAGGATTTGGAGGGGTTGATTCATTAAGCCTTGTTATTTATATCCAAACCCACCTTATGAATATGATAATTGTCAGGATATGGGAAAGGAAGTAATTAACTTTATTTCCACTTTGTTGTACAGGAACTTGAAAATTAAAGGTTACTATTAAGTAGTGCTCCTGGAAGAGCTGAATGTGAGTAATATCTTGCTACTGCAGAAAGGGATTGTAAAATACTGTCCCATGTTTCAGGGTAGCTCTAATTTATTGATGTTACATCATTATTTGGGTGATAAATTTGTTAGTATTCAATTCCTTGATATGCAATATTTAGTGATCCCAGTGGAGTAATGAGTCATAGAATCACAGTCATAGAACGGTAAGGTTGCAAGGGACCTCAAGGATCAGCTAGTTCCAACCCCCTGCCATAGGCAGGGACTCCTCCCACTAGTACAGCTCACTCAAGGCCTCATC
>VWZE01020068.1:285657-307684 GCA_013396675.1 Eubucco bourcierii
CCCGCCCCCCACAAAAAAAAAAAAAAAACAAAAACCCAATCAAACAAAAAACCAACCCAAAACCAAACTTGATAACTATTTTCCTAGAGCAGTTCTTCATTTTGCTTTCAACCTTATTTTCTAGCAATCCAGTCTGGTTTCAAATAAAAAGGGATTTCAATTAAAAAACAATCAAACAAAATACACAAACACACACACAAAAAAACCAAACCTCTGAACAAACAAACCCATAGGTGGACAAAAGAATATTATCCAGCTTTAACTTCTAAATATTTTCATCACATTCACAATATTACCTCTTGTAAGGCAAATTAGACTGAAATCTAATGATGTTTGAAGACTTGATATTGACATTCTTGGTATGAGTTTCTGCTCCTTTACTCTGCTTGCACGTTGCCTTTCTACAGTTTTTCTCTTACTCATTAGTACTTGCAAGCTTCAAAGAAAAAAATCTTTAAATTTTTATTCTACAATATGTTGTTCAGGAAACTCAAAAATGTTTTGTAAATTGAATAAAAATTACTGACTTCTCTTACAGCAACCTGTAGAGGTCCCATTCATGAGGGTATCTTACTCTGCCAAGTTTGTTATAAATAACTAGAATCTGATACCTGAAGTTCTATTAATCTAAACAGACTGCATATGTAATGGTAGAGAAACTTGGTTAAATGTTGGTTAGTGAATGAAGTTCCAGACAGTAGATGAATAACAATTTTCTAGTAGAACTTCCCTCCTTTTCAATTCTGTCTCATTAAACTGAAGAAGAAACAAAGCCTTCCAGTATCTGAAGGGGGCCTACAGGAAGGGACTATTGACAAGGTCTTGCAATGACAGAACAAGGGGCAATGGGTTTAAACTGGCAGAGGGGAGATTTAGACTAGATGTTAGGAGGAAGTTCTTTGCAGTGAGGGTGGTGAGGCACAGGTTGCCCAGGGAGGTTGTGGCTGCTCCCTCCCTGGAGGTGTTCAAGGCCAGGTTGGACGAGGCCTTGAGTGAGCTGTCCTAGTGGGAGGTGTCCCTGCCTATGGCAGGGGGTTGGAACTAGATGATCTTTGAGGTCCCTTCCAACCTTACCATTCTATGAATGTGCAAATAATAATAATAATAATTTTAAAAAATCTATCTGCCAGAGTCCTTCTAAGAAGCTTAAGAGTTGAAAATGGCACATTCTTTTCTCTAGGGAGAGGATTTTGATAATGCTTAATTAACTAAATAGGTATGATAATGTCAAAAGAAACTTGATATATTTTGTCACGGATCAGACAGTTTTGAAATATTTGTTTCCATTTTACATGGGTTAAACCCCAAACCAAAGAAAACAAGTGTGACGTGAGCAAATTATTTTCTGAAGATCATTCATAACTAAAATAAATTGTGGTGAATGTGGGAGCAAAGACCAAGACCTAGTTTCAGTTTGGAGGGGTTTGACTAGGAGAGCATTCCTCCCTTGTGGTTAATTCATTCTGAAAATAGCTCAGAATGAGGGCACTGCCAGTATTTCAGTTAGAAAGGGACTATGATATTTGAAGTTAAGCTTCCACATTTTTCTCATATTTTTGGTGCAAGTTAAGCAATCAGAGCTTAATTACTATTAGCCATTTGATCAGTGGATCCTGCGCAGAACACAGCTATAAAAAAAAAAAAAAAGAAAAAACTCCAATTTGTTTTTGATTGTGTCAGTCATTTACAAAGTTGACACCTGCAGCAGCATTAAAGAAGCTGGCAGGATGAGGGAGGACAGATTTATCATGAATATCATACAGATTGTGAGACATAAATTTTACTGATTCGCTGGTTCTATTTTTAATAGCAAACTGCCTAAGCCAAAAATATATGAATAAAAAAGTTTCCCTCTAATTCACCAAAAAATCATCGGTTCAAGGACGTATTGGTGTACATTGTATGCCTCTGTCCCTGATCAGTTCCATCTACCTATGTGGCCTCCTGCCACATAGAATGTGTGCATCATGCTGGACTCTCTGGATCCAGATTTGATAAAACTGAAGATCAGACACATCATCAAATGATAATTCTTTCTGCTTTTAGGATGTGTTTAAACATAAAATTCTTCTAATAATGTTATAAAGTTTTAGAGCTCCCTCAAAGGATTTTACCTTAATTATGCAGTAGGTTATGGAAAGTATTAAAATTACTTTCTAATAGCTTCATACACTTTAATACCTTGTTTTCATCATAGGTAGTTATAATAAAACTACACTATTATATCACTTAAAGCTGACAAGACAGTATTGATAATCTTGCCCTGGCCTGCTGTTTGGAAGGGCCCTGTTACATGATGTGTGCTAATTCTGAAGTGAGTCACTCAGATAACCATGAACAGTTAGTTTGGTGCCTGTTCTCAGAAAGTACCTTCTGTGGGTTTTCTTGAACTCTGACTGTTCTCGGTCACTAAATGTTTGTTACAAGAAGGTGTTGCAATATACAGATCATTAAATATGTTGTCAAAGTCTGTTTTCAAATGGGAAAGGATGCAACTGCTAGCACCTTGGTGACTCCCACTGCAGAAGTGGACCAGATCCACCAAAACTAACATGAGGAGATATATGATTCTATTCTATGTTTCTAATTTATAATCAACCAGGTTGGAAGAGACCTCCAAGATCATTCAGTCCAACCTATCACCCAGGCACTCAGTGCCTCATCCATTCTCTTCTTGAACACTTCCAGGGATGGTGACTCCACCACCTCCCTGGGCAGCCCATTACAACGCCAATCATTCTCTCTGTGAAGAACTTCCTCTTAATATCAAGCCTGTACCTCCCCTGGCACAACTTGAGACTGTGTCCCCTTGTTCTGTTGCTGGTTTCCTGGGAGAAGACACCAACCCCCACCTGGCTACCATCTCCTTTGGGGTAGTTGTAGACAGCAATGAGGTCACTCCTGAGCTTCCTCTTTTCCAGGCTAAACAACCCCAGCTCCCTCTGCTTCTCCTCAGGGCTTGTGCTTGAGGTCCCTCACCAGCTTTGTCGCCCTTCTCTGGACATGTTCCAGTACCTCAACATCTCTGTTGAATTGAGGGGCTCAGAACTGGACTCAGTACTCAAGGTGTGTCCTGACCAGTGCTGAGTACAGGGGCAGAATAACCTCCCTTGTCCTACTGGCCACACTGTTCCTGATCCAGGCCAGGATGCCATTGGCTCTCCTGTCCACCTGGGCACACTGCTGTCTCATGTTCCTCCTCCTATCTACCAGTCCCCTCAGGTCCCTTTCTGCCTGGCTGCTCTCCAGCCACTCTGTCCCCAGCCTGTAGCACTGCTTGGGGTTGTTGTGGCCAAAGTGTAGAACCCTGCACTTAACCTTGTTAAATCTCATCCCATTGGCCTCTGCCCACACATCCAGCTGTCCAGGTCCCTCTGCAGAGCCCTCCTTCCCTCCAACAGATTGACATCTGCTCCTGACTTGGTGTCATCTGCAAACTTACTGATTATGGACTCAATCCCCTAGTCCAGATCATCAGTAAAGATATTGAGCAGGATTGGGCCCAGCACTGATCCCTGGGGGACACCAGTGGTGCCAGCTGCCAATTGGATGTGGTATCATTCATCACCACTCTCTGGATCTGGCCCTCCAGCCAGTTTTTGACCCATATCAGAGTGAATCTGTCCAAGCTACAGGCTGCCAGCTTTGCCAGGAGGTTGTTGTTGCAGATGGTGTCAAAAGCTTTGCTGAAGTCTGCGTACACTCCATCCAGAGCCTTCCCTGCATTCACCAGGGGTGTAACCTGAGCATAAAAGGAGATCAGGTTGGTCAGACAGGACNGGTGCCAGCTGCCAATTGGATGTGGTATCATTCATCACCACTCTCTGGATCTGGCCCTCCAGCCAGTTTTTGACCCATATCAGAGTGAATCTGTCCAAGCTACAGGCTGCCAGCTTTGCCAGGAGGTTGTTGTTGCAGATGGTGTCAAAAGCTTTGCTGAAGTCTGCGTACACTCCATCCAGAGCCTTCCCTGCATTCACCAGGGGTGTAACCTGAGCATAAAAGGAGATCAGGTTGGTCAGACAGGACCTGCCCTTCCTAAACCCATGCTGGCTGTGCCTGATCCCTTGGCCATCCTGTAGGTGCTTTGTGATGGCACTCAAGAAGACCTGTTCCATAACCTTGCCTGGCACTGAGGTCAGGCTGACAGGTCTGTAATTTCCTGGCTCTTCCTTCCAGCCCTTCTTGTGGATGGGCATCACATTGGTCAGCTTCCAGTCTTCAGGGACCTCCCCAGTGAGCCAGGACTGTTAATAAATGATGGAGAGTAGCTTGGCCAGCTCATCTGCCAGCTCTCTCAGCACCCTAGGATGGATCCCATCTGGTCCCATGGACTTGCAAGGATCTAAGTGGCTCAGCAGGTCCCTTATTGCTTCCTCCTGGATTACCAGGGGACTATACTGGTCCCTGGCTCCATCTGTCAGTTCAGGCAGCCAGTTGAACTGGAGACTACCTGTCCCACTATTTAAGATTGAGGCAAAGAAAGTGTTAAGTACCTCTGCCTTGCCCTCATCTTTTTTTACTATATTCCTCTCCACATCTAAAAAGGAGTGGAAGTTGTCCTTGCCCCTTCTTTTGCCATTAATATATTTATAGAAGTATTTTTTAATTCTCCTTAACAGCAGTGGCCAGTCTAAGTTCTATATAGGATTTTGCCTTTCTGCATTTTTTCCTAAAAAACCTAGCAACGTCCTTAAACTCTCCCTGGGATACCTCCCTTTTTTTCCAAAGGTGATATTCTCCTTTTTTCCTTAATTCCTTTAGAAGCTCCTGCCCATCCAGTCTGGCTGTCTTCCTTGTCGGTTCATCTTCTGGCACATTGGGACAGCCTGTTCATGTGCCTTCGAGAGTTCTTTTTTGAAGCAGATCCAGCCTTCCTGGACCTTTTTGTTTGTAAGGGCTGTTTCCCAAGGAATTTTCCAAGTTAGTTCCTTAAATAAGCCCAAGTCTGTCTTTCAGAAGTCCAGTGTGGAAGCTTTCATTGATACCCCTCCTGGTTTCACTGTATATTGAAAACTCAATAATTTCTTGGTCACTGGACTCCAGGCAGCCTCCAACTACCACATCTCCCACCAGCCCTTCTCTATCTGTGAACAACAGGTCAAGCAGGGCTGCACTTCTGGTAGGCTCATGTAACAGCTGAGATAAGAAGTTGTCCTCCATACACTCTAGAAAGCTTCTAGACTGCCTCTGCTCTGCAGTGTTAGAGCCTCAGCAGATATCTGGCAGGTTAAAATTAACACTGAGTGACCTACTTGGTGAGTTGTACTTAGGAAAATTATTGAAACCTCCTTAATGGGAGTTGCTGTAGGCCAGTCAAAACCCCTGAAGTTTTAGCTCCTTACCTTACGTGAATCAGTTTTTTCCTGATGTTTTCAATGACAAAATAGCTTATCAAAACCCATCTTACCTACCGCTTTGTAGCAGATGACTTATCAGTCTTCTTACAGAAGCCATAGCATTTCTTTACAATTCCTCTATTGCAATGGCCCTCCAGTCAAATACAGTTAAGATCTGCCTAAGTTCAGTGATTCTCTTCTTGTAACACTTACAGGAAAATAAAGAAATAGTCTGGATTTCAGGATTTCTCCTCTCTGCAGAGAACTTCCTTTCTTCCTGGCAGATACACAACTCAGTTATCCTTCTCACAGGTCTCACCTGCTTTCCTATCAGTCTGCCACCTTATTTCAATAGCATTAAGCTGCCTCTCGCATCTGAAGAGTAAAATCCCTTCACTTAATCACACTCATTATTTTTATCCATTGATAGTAGCCTTCCAGTATCTGAAGGGGGCCTACAGGAAGGCTGGGGAGGGACTATTTGCAAGGTCTTGCAATGATAGGACAAGGGGCAATGGGTTTAAACTGGCAGAGGGGAGATTTAGACTAGAGGTTAGGAGGAAGTTCTTTCCAGTGAGGGTGGTGAGGCACTGGAACAGGTTGCCCAGGGAGGTTGTAGCTGCTCCCTCCCTGGAGGTGTTCAAGGCCAGGTTGGACGAGGTTTTGAGTGAGCTGTCCTAGTGGGAGGTGTTCCTGCCTATGACAGGGGGTTGGAACTAGATGATCCTTGAGGTCCCTTCCAACCTTACTATTCTATGATTCTATGAATTCATGACTAAACAGATTCTTCCAATTACTGATGATCCATTGGTACAGTGTTTAGAATTTCTTCTTTTCTAACAGTATTTAAAAAAAAATTTTCCTTTCTTCTCCTCACCAAAAAAAGGCAAATTCCCTCTGCCTTTTATTCTTTATCTTAGGTTGCCATTTTCTAGGGAAGATGAAGTGTCACTGTGCCTGTATGACATCCTATCAAACAAGTAATGATCCAAGTGGGATCATCCATATGTTCACTCAGTATTTACTGTGATAATACATGTGATACTGAGTTCAGAGTATCTTATTATTGGTACTTTTACAGCTCGTGGAGACTTTGGGTGCTAAAGATCTCCGGATGTTGACTAACATTAAGACCTATGTATTCATTGGAGCATATGTATATATGCACAGAATACACATGGGAAAAAGTCTCAGACTCTTTGTATATGCTGGACAAGCTTATTAGATGACACTAATATATTAATGTTTTTCCAGACTAATATTTAGGGCAAGTAATTTCAATCACAAGTCAAGGAAAATTCAAGTTATCTTAGTGTTTTTGGGAGATGAATCTCCCTCTTCTTCAGTGTTTTCTACTACAATACCAATACCTCATCACTCAGGAAAACCAAATTCAGGTCTCAAATATTAAGTTTGCCTCACCTTATTGAACAGCTTTTAACAGACAGAAAACCAGGTATGAGAAATTAAGCTATTCTGTAAAAAAGGATTTCACATCATATAACCTGGATGTTATACTGAAAATAACAAATAGAATCATAGAATGGTAAAGTTGGAAGGGACCTCAAGGATCATCTAGTTCCAACCCCTTGCCATAGGCAGGGACACCTCCCACTAGTACAATTCACTCAAGGCCTCATCCAACCTGGCATTGAACAACTCCAGGGAGGGAGCATCCACAACCTCCCTGGGCAACCTGTGCCAGTGCCTCACCACCCTCACTGCAAAGAACTTCCTCCTAACATCCAGTCTAAATCTCCCCTCTGCCAGTTTAAACCCATTGCCCCTTGTCCTGTCATTGCAAGACCTTGTAAATAGTCCCTCCCCAGCCTTCCTACAGGCCCCCTTCAGATACTGGAAGGCTACTCTAAGGTCTCCTGGAAACCTTCTCTTCTCCAGGCTGAAGAGCCCCAACTCTTGTAGCCTGTCCTCATAGCAGAGCTGCTGCAGCCCTCTGATCATCCTCGAGGCCCTCCTCTGGACCTGCTCCAACACTTCCATGTCCTTCCTGTGCTGAGGGCTCCAGAACTGCACACAGTACTCCAGGTGGGGTCTGACAAGAGCAGAGTAAAGGGACAGAATCCCCTCCCTTGCCCTGCTGACCACACTGCTCTTGATGCTGCCTAGGACTCGGTTGAGCTCAGGTTGAGCTTTCAGCTCAAATGTAAAGCAACTAATATGCAAAATATGACATATAATAGAAACACCAGTACCAAAAATAAAGGGTTGTTAATGTGATTTAAAACCCCCCAAAAATCCAGTTAGTAAATAGTTTGTTATGAGAAATCTAGTTGGTTGCATTCTGAATCAAACAAAGGACACTGCTGACAAAGGACATGGACAAGGCTGAGGTGCTCAATGACTTCTTTGCCTCAGTCTTTAACAGCAAGGGCTCCAACCACAATGTCCAAGTTGCAGAGGGTAAAAGTGAGGACTGGGAGCAGGCAAATCTGCCTACTATAGTAGAAGATGATGTTTATGAGCTCCTAAGAAACCTGAATGTGCACAAGTCCATGGGGCCTGATGAGATCCACCCACGGGTCCTGAGGGAACTGGCAGATGAAGTTGCCAAACCACTGTGCATCATATTTGAAAAGTCATGGCAGACTGGTGAAGTTCCTGCTGACTGGAGAAGGGCAAACATAACACCCATCTTCAAGAAGGGTAAAAAGAATGACCCTGGAAACTACAGACCAGTCAGCCTCACCTCTGTGCCTGGCAAGATCATGGAGCAGATCCTGCTGAAAGTCCTGCTAAGGCAAATGGAAAACAAAGCAGAGGTGATTGGTGGGAACCAGCATGGCTTCACCAAGGGCAGATCTTGCCTGACAAATTTAGTGGCTTTCTATGATGAAGTCACAGCGACAGTGGACAAGGGAAAGGCAGCTGATGTCATCTACCTGGACCTGAGTAAAGCATTTGACTCTGTCCCACATGACATCCTGGTCACCAAACTGGAAAAGCATGGACTTGATGGATGGACCACTCGCTGGATAAGGAATTGGCTGGATGGTCGAACCCAGAGAGTGGCGATCAACGGCACAATGTCCACCTGGAGACCAGTGACAAGTGGTGTCCCTCAGGGGTCAGTGCTGGGACCAGTGCTGTTTAACATCTTTGTCAGTGACATGGACAGAGGAATGGAGTGCACCCTCAGCAAGTTTGCAGATGACACCAAGCTGTGTGGCACAGTCGACTTGCTAGAGGGCAGGGATGCCATCCAGAGGGACCTGGACAGGCTGGAGAGTTGGGCCCAGGCCAACCTGATGAAATTCAATAAGGCCAAGTGTAAGGTCCTGCACCTGGGTAGGCACAATCCCAAGCACAAATACAGGCTGGGTGGTGAATGGCTGGAGAGCAGCCCTGAGGAAAAGGACCTTGGAGTCTGGGTTGATGAAAAGCTCAACATGAGTCTGCAGTGTGCACATGCAGCCCAGACAGCCAACCGAGTCCTAGGCTGCATCAAGAGAAGCGTGGCCAGCAGGGCAAGGGAGGTGATTCTGCCCCTTTACTCTGCTCTCGTCAGACCCCACCTGGAGTACTGTGTGCAGTTCTGGAACCCTCAGCACAGGAAGGACATGGAAGTGTTGGAGCGGGTCCAGAGGAGGGCCACAAAGATGATCAGAGGGCTGGAGCAGCTCTCCTATGAGGACAGGCTGAGGGAGTTGGGGCTCTTCAGCCTGGAGAAGAGAAGGCTTCGAGGGGACCTGATAGTAACCTTCCAGTATCTGAAGGGGGCCTACAGGAAGGCTGGGGAAGGATTATTTACAAGGTCCTGCAATGACAGGACAAGGGGCAATGGGCTTAAACTAGCAGAGGGGAGATTTAGACTAGATGTTAGAAGGAAGTTCTTTACAGTAAGGGTGGTGAGGCACTGGAACAGGTTGCCCAGGGAGGTTGTGGATGCTCCCTCCCTGGATGTGTTCAAGGCCAGATTGGATGAGGCCTTGAGTGAGCTGTACTAGTGGGAGGTGTCCCTGCCTATGGCAGGGGGTTGGAACTAGATGATCCTTGAGGTCCCTTCCAACCTTACCATTCTATGATTCTATGAAACGCTAAGGAAGCAAAATAGAAGCCTGACTGTAGTGTAACTTATAAATTACCATGTCAAAGAAACCCTCCAAAATAATTTGAAACTGTTCTTTTGTTTATTCATTGGCCTTCTTGTAGCAGTTTTGGGCCAGAGAGGTTTTGAATTTAAAGTGTATTTTTCTGCTAGTCATGTGGCTGTGTTCTTGAAGGTGAGATGGGAGAAAAGGTGACTAGTAATAAGTGGTCGTGTAGGCACGTTATCTGTAAGTCATGTTTTTCTTATGCTTTGGAAACAGAATGATTTAAACTGAAGTCCTTACCAGTAAATAAAGTTTTGAAGATGCAGAAAGTGTTGCACAGTCTGAATAATTAAATTTTGACCTAATACTCGCCATGAGAATACATCAGAATAGTTTCTTTCCATTTGTTGTAAACATTCATTGGATAACACATGAGAAGCAAAACCAAAACATAACTGTTTGGTTAGGACAATCTTAAATCAAGGCTGCACTAGGTAACTCAATTTACTTGGAACTGGGAGGCCACAAATTAATTTCTGATTCCCTTTCACTAAAATCCAACATTCCACAAATAACTGAGTAAGGACCAGCTTGGAGAACATATTATCACAGTATCACCAGGGTTGGAAGAGACCTCATGGGTCCAACCCATCACCACAGACCTCAAGACTACACCATGGCACCAAGTGCCACGTCCAAATGCACCTTGAACATCTCCAGGGACAGTGATTCTACCACCTCCCTGGGCAGCCCATTCTAGTAGCTAATGACTCTCTCAGACAAGAACTTTCTCCTCACCTCCAGCCTAAACTTCCCCTGGTGCAGCTTGAGACTGTGTCCTCTTGTTCTGGTGCTGGTTGCCTGAGAGAAGAAAGCAACCTCCCCCTGGCTACAACCACCCTTCAGGTAGTTGTAGACAGAAAGAAGGTCTCCTCTGAGCCTCCTCTTCTCCAGGCTAACCAATCCCAGCTCCCTCAACCTCTCTTCACAGGGCTTGTGCTCAAGGCCTCTCACCAGCCTCGTTGCCCTTCTCTGGACACGCTCAAGCACCTCAACGTCCTTCTTAAATTGAGGGGCCCAGAACTGGACACAGTACTCAAGGTGTGATGTAACCAGTACAGGGGGAGAATGACCTCCCTGCTCCTGCTGACCACAGTATTCCTGATGCAGGCCAGGAAGGGCCTGAACACTAACCACTGTTATTGGAAGGGGCTGAACACTAACCAGTACCAGACTATGTATGATGAAGACTCAGTGGCTTTATGCTAGCTTCATTACTGTTAACCTGCATCTTATTTTTCCAGTTGTATTTGAGTAAGTAATGCTGGAAGTGCACAGTGTTGCCTGATAGAAACAAAAATGTCATAATACTCTTTACCCTGTAGTAAATACTTTTCAAAACATCTTTTCTGGAGGTTAAAAGAGGCATAGCATAGTAGTTTTTGACCTATGGAATGTAAAAGTACTTCTGCACAAAGAATATCTCAGAGGATATCCACAGAAGTGATGTATTAGAATGCCTTTGGCAATGTTCTTGTCGAATTATTCCCACATTTTGTTCTACTTTAAGCCTTTTTTTGAGTTATAATTGAGAAAATAAAGGATTCACTTGTTTTATTTAAAAACTCGTTGGAGCCTGTAGGAACCAACAGTCAGGGTCAACTGAATCATTCTGCACTTTCATGAATTCTCTGGAAATGACACTGATTTTTCAGAAGCATGGGCTGTCAAGTATCTTTTGAGGGAGATGATCTTTAAAATAGTGTATAAGAAGCTATGCGTTGTGACAAAGTGTTACTTAGTTTTCATTATTTGGATGATACTTAATCACATTTCATGTGTTCTTTGGTTTATTTATGCTCTAATTAGATACAGAAACAAGCAGAAATCATTGGAACTAACTGGAAGAGAACAGCTTTAGGAGAAAAATGTAGGGTGATAGCTGCTATTTTACAAAAAAAGCCTTCCTAAACAGAAGCATCATTTCATGGGGCTATAAAGATCAAAAATAACTTTAAATGCTCCAGAAAAGCTATAAAGTCAGGTAGAATGTGATACTGAGGGCAAACATACAAAGGTCTTGTTCATCTCAATCCTTTCAGGTGACTTAAAGCATACACAAATTTTCAGTGAATGTAGGAACAATACTTGCTTTCATACAGTAGTCACTTACACTGTAGCCTACATGACCTAGAAGTTACTGCAAGATGGAGTACAAGCACTTTTCTTATTGGCATGCAGCAACAGTATCTGACAGTTTCAGAATGAAAGGCATCAGAACCCAAATCAAAGTCAGTTACTGGATTTCAGCTTCAGAACTCAGACATGCTTGTAAATGCATTTGATCTGTTGAAATTTAAGTAGGAGCAAGTAAGGGGTTTTGCTACAACATCTGTCATGAATGTAGGGAACAAAAATCTAGTATTGCTATTTTATCCTTAACACCTAAATGATTTCTCCAAATTATTTATTCCCTGTAACTTCCAAATTTCTTTTTTTTTTTTTTTTTAACTTTTTACAAATCGGCTAAGACCTCTTTTGTGGTAGTTATCTCATCTGTCATAAATATGCTTCTTGGACAAATTAAGATAACTCCATAAAACTATTTGTTACTATCCTCAAAAAGTGAGCTGGATAGTTGCCCAAACATGCCTATCCTAACACAATGCTGCCCTGGAAAAGAGAGTAAGTGGCAAAAATACTGTTCCTCCTCTGTCAGGTTCTCTTTCAAGTGCTGCTGGTAGATGAAAGGATAAAAGTCCTGAACTGGAGGATGTTGTGTTGGTTAGATACAAATATGGAAAGACTTTTTGAACATTCATCTCAAGATAAGTAAGTTGAGAGATACTAATTCCTTTTTGTCATCCATGTGATTTTAAACATTTGGAATATTCTAATTTATTTTGAGGGTTTTGCAACTGAATTTTAAAAATCATTTTGTCAGTGTGACTAAGGCTAAAAAGTAGTTCAGAGGACTTACTTCTGTATACAGAGTTATTTTCCTATGGATATGTTCAACTTGGTTGTAGAGTATTGTAGCTGTGCTCACACTCCCCATGCAATTCTTCAGCTATCTAAAGAGAGTTTGATACTTTTAAGTCTGTCTGTACAGACTAGCCTGGGATTATGCAAGGTAGTGTTGCTGTGGAGGAAAAGATTTCTCTTGGTTTACTTCAGGTGACGGCAGGGTGATGGGACTGAGGATTTGAACTTCCTTTAGCAGTTTGTAATGAAGATATCATGTGAATTTATCAGCTGAACAATGAAAGATTTTTAGAGAATGTGCTTCTGTTGAGAAAAGACATTATTGACAAAGTAAACATCTGTGCTCTTGAATTCATTTCATGTTCAAGAAAAGCTATCATAATCATATTGTTGAAGGACAACTGATGCTACCATATACACTCACTGAAAACAAAACACGCTAATAAGTATAGGAGAAACAAGCCTACAAATATCTCTGTGTAATTAAGGCCACAACACCATTGCCATCAGGATTATTTTAGAAGTGAGTCTACATAAGATGGTGTATGTGTCTCTGCATTGCTACCCTGTCACTGGGCTAGAAGGCAGTGAATTAGGGAATGATCAAACAAGAAGTGGTACAGTGCTTTTAATCATTGGCATTTTCTTCAATGGTTTTGCAAGGGAACATTGTGTATCAGCAGGAACTGGTACATAGAAACAGGCAGAAGGAGAGCGAGCTTTTATGCTGTGCCATGCTCAAGTGATGTTTAGTAACAGTCCAATGGTAATCTGTGCTGATTTTGAAATGAACAGAAATATAAGATGGGACAGAAGAAAACAACTTACACTAGAGCCAGCTTAATATCATTGACAGATATTTAGCTTTCTAGTGTGGAAATACTTCAGAAAGCTAATTCTACTGCTTTATATACTAGCAGTTTGTTCCTTACCAATGGTGAGTAGACAAGCTGGCAGAGCTTCTAGATCTCATAATAGCCGTAATAGCAATCTGTCCTGAAACAAATCTCAGACTGGGTAGTACTTGCCTCCAAAAAACTGATTTCATAGAGTTATAGTTACTCAGGAGTGCTCACACGTAGTCTCAATTTTCAATCATTAGGAACACATTTGCATTTTGGTAGTCATAAGGCCTTTACAAGTTGCACAGTTTGAGCAATGTAGCCCTGTGACATTTAAGATTTATTATTTGATAGTCTTTTTGTAAAACACTCTTGTTGATTCTTCCTGGCTTCTGATAGTCTGTCTTACTTAGTGTTTGATTACTTTACAGAACCGTTTGCAACCTGAAAGGCACCTTCTGCCAGTTTTCGGAGATCAGTTTGTCAAGCAATCAGTGTGTCCTCATTTTTCCAAGTTCTGCTTTAAGAGATAGTTGAGTTATTCAGTGTTGGCATTTAAAAAAGGGGGGGAAAAAAAGTATAAACTCTTTATCAGGTGCATTAGGAGCACCTGATGCATCTGGGCTGGAGCAACTCTCCTATGAGGACAGGCTGAGAGAGTTGGGGCTCCTCAGCCTGGAGAAGAGAAGGCTTCGAGGAGACCTTAGAGTAGCCTTCCAGTATCTGAAGGGGGCCTACAGGAAGGCTGGGGAGGGATTATTGACGAGGTCTTGCAACGACAGGACAAGGGACAATGGGTTTAAACTGGCAGAGGGGAGATTTAGACTGGATGTTAGGAGGAAGTTCTTTGCAGTGAGGGTGGTGAGGCACTGGAACAGGTTGCCCAGGGAGGTTGTGGCTGCTCCCTCTCTGGAGGTGTTCAAGGCTAGACTGGATGAGGCCTTGAGTGAGCTGTACTAGTGGGAGGTGTCCCTGCCTGTGGCAGGGGGTTGGAACTAGATGATCCTTGAGGTCCCTTCCAACCTTACCATTCTATGATTCTAGGAGAGCATAACAAGGAATGATGGCCTGCATCACCTAGAAGATTTTGCAGTGAACTGCAGATAAAGATTTGTGAAACATAACTATACAGTTGCTTTCTGGCAGAAGAGTAAACATGTAATGCATTCATATTATTTAAAAAGCAAATGTCCTTGGTACATATATTAGATAGAAATATACAAAATATCCCAGTAGTTCAGGTGAATTGCTAAAGGCAAACAAATCAATGTGGGGAGGGCAAGAAGGTCATGAAAATTGTGAAATGATGTTGGACACTGGAAAAAGTCAGAAATTTGTTCTGTAATGATTATATCATTTTGTTGATTTCATCCTTAACAGATTTAGTTTTTCAAGTCTCGGGCCTTGCCTTTAGAATCATCTTCACTCAACTAGATTTCTCAGACTAAGAGGTAGTAGTAGGTGTAAATATTATGACTATTATGTGATTATCAGTTATCATTATAAATTGAAAAACTAGTTGTAGCCTTCAATGTAGTTCAGAGTTCGTTTGAATTTGGCAAATTGCTTTGTGACTGGAAAAATGAAGATTTCCCCCTTCTCCCCCCCCCACCCCCAGTTATTTCTAGGACAGTGTCCTTGGTTTTCTTTTTTAATTAGTAGTATTATGCTTGGTATTTCCCAGTGGGTTTCTTTGACAGGGTCTAAAATACGTAGGATTTTGAAAGATAGGGATCCGAATGTATTGTTCTAAATTTTGTTTGAGAATGTATCTTCTGTCTCTAAGGGACTAATTACAAGTTCTGCTCTATACATAGCCTGATATTGCCATGGAGAGGAGGGGATACCAATCAGGCAGGCTAGTGAAATTTCTCACTGTTGTAAATTTGCACATGGTCCTTTGACTTTTGTTGGAAGATGAAATCATTCTTACGTATGCCATTATGTACGGCTCTGTGCCCAGTTTGGCACTTGAGTATTATATACCACACAATGCTGATAGCATATTTTATAGAGGAAGGGCTGCACACCCATATAAAGTTGAATGACAGGACAAGGGGCAATGGGCTTAAACTGGCAGAGGGGAGATTTAGACTGGATGTTAGGAGGAAGTTCTTTACAGTAAGGGTGGTGAGGCACTGGAACAGGTTGCCCAGGGAGGTTGTGGATGCTCCCTCCCTGGATGTGTTCAAGGCCAGATTGGATGAGGCCTTGACTAACCTGTACTAGTGGGAGGAGTCCCTGCCTATGGCAGGGGGTTGGAACTAGATGATCCTTGAGGTCCCTTCCAACCTTACCATTCTATGATTCTAAATGTAATTATTTGTCCTTTGCACATTTTACATTGCCTTTGCAATTTATTTTGTACTCTTATTAACCAAAGTAGTTTTAAGAGGTGCACTACTTCAAGTGGAAATGAAGGTTTAAATAAGAAAGGATCTCTATAGCCTTTCCTGGATGAATATTTCACCATACAACTTTTAAACTTTTCAGCAGAGGAAGGACATGGAAGTGTTGGAGCAGGTCCAGAGGAGGGCCACAAAGATGATCAGAGGGCTGGAGAAACTCTCCTATGAGGACAGGCTGAGAGAGTTGGGGCTCTGCAGCCTGGAGAAGAGAAGGCTTCGAGGGGACCTGATAGTAGCCTTCCAGTATCTGAAGGGGGCCTACAGGAAGGTTGGGGAGGGATTATTTACAAGGTCTTGCAATGACAGGACAAGGGGCAATGGGTTTAAACTGTCAGAGGGGAGATTTAGACTAGATGTTCAGAGGAAGTTCTTTGCAGTGAGGGTGGTGAGGCACTGGAACAGGTTGCCCAGGGAGGTTGTGGCTGCTCCCTCCCTGGAGGTGTTCAAGGTCAGATTGGATGAGGCCTTGAGTGAGCTGTCCTAGTGGGAGGTGTTCCTGCCTATGACAGGGGGTTGGAACTAGATGATCCTTGAGGTCCCTTCCAACCTTGCCATTCTGTGATTCTAAACTGATATGAAAGTGGGTTTTGGATGCAGCTGAGGGAGTGAAGAATCCCTCTGAATCTGAATAGTGGGGTTTGGGGAAAAAAAATGGTTTTCATCTCTTCTCTACAGCAGGAAACCAAGTGGTTCATGTTGGGAAAGGTGAGTCTAAATGAGCTGAGAAAACAGACAACAGTTGTATCTCTTCTGTTATTACTAGAGAGCAATTAAATATTATGGAAAATATACAGGTTCTCGTTCCATTATAAGGGCAGAACGTGAAACCACACCTTCAGTTTCATGAGAAAGAAGACATATCTCGTCCTGGTGTACAGTTTGCTTTTCAATATTGTTGTATGTGGACTGTGTATGAATCCTTTAGTGATAAAATAGAAGACAGAATTATTTTTGTGCAGCTAAGACCACACTTTGTGAGATAGCAAATATGTAGAAGCAAAAAAATTAATGTAAGAATTTGAAAACAATAATATTGTGCTGTTTGAATGTAATTCAGCAAAAGCATCACAGTGAGGACCCTGTAAGAAGTCTGTAGTTCCTCATTATCACAGTATCACCAAGGTTGGAAGAGACCTCAAAGATCATCAAGTCCAACCCATTACCACAGACCTTAAGACTACACCATGGCACCAAGTGCCATGTCCAAGCCCACATTGAACACCTCCAGGGACGGTGACTCCACCACCTCCCTGGGTAGCCCATTCCAGTAGCCAATGACTCTCAGGCAAGAACTTTCTCCTCACCTCCAGCCTAAACTTCCCCTGGTGCAGCTTGAGACTGTGTCCTCTTGTTCTGGTGCTGGTTGCCTGAGAGAAGAAAGCAACCTCCTCCTGGCTACAACCACCCTTCAGGTAGTTGTAGACAGCAAGAAGGTCTCCCCTGAGCCTCCTTTTCTCCAGGCTATACAATCCCAGCTCCCCCAGCCTCTCTTCCTAGGGCTTGTGCTCGAGGCCTCTCCCCAGCCTCATTGCCCTTCTCTGGACATGCTCAAGCACCTCAACGTCCTTCTTAAATTGAGGTGCCCAGAACTGGACACAGTACTCAAGGTGTGACCTAAACAGTGCAGAGTACAGGGGGAGAATGACCTCCCCCTGCACAGTTAATAGAATGACCACTGCATAGTTCAGGCCTAGCACAGTGCTTAAACAGTGGAGTATGCATTACTTTTCACAGCTGGGGACTCAATCATAATAAAGTATTGGTCAAATATGTTGGAAACCCTAAATATTTCAAGGGAACTTGAAATATGAAACCTAGATGCTATAGAAGAACTGGGTTTTTTTTGAGAAACTAGTAATGAACTTGGAATAAAGTAGGTCCTACATAACTGGTTTTGAAAATTCTAAACCTAGCACAGAAAACTTGTGGAATTGCTGTGCAGAAGCAACATGAGATATATTTTTCCTCTAAGGTCTTTCCACACCTGTGTTTTGTTATTTTTGGAACAAGACTGTCTAACCCTTTCTGTATGCACTTTCAGTTTACCCATGATGCTTTGTGTGTTCATCAGTTCTATGTATTTCACTGAGTTCTTAACATAGTGTGTGAATAAGAGCGGGGCATTTAACAAGGTGTATTCACTGAGTTTATTACTTAAACCCTCTATAAACTGCAGTTTTGTGCTAGGAAGGAGGGCAAGCTGCTGAAATGTCAGCCACTCAGCATGAAACTCCTGGGAGATAAGATTTACAGTCCTGACCTGAATCCATGCAAACTCTGAATTGTGGGTTGCCAAACTGGTGTGTTGTCAGTGTAAAATAGCACTGTGCTGTCAGTATGCCAACAGCAATGAAGATGTACTGCATGTGTTTCATGAATACTAAATCCCATGCAAAATTGAGATTGAAAATTTCATGTGCATCAGTCAGGTTTGCTCTTCTCATAGCTGTCTCCTGATTCCCTATGTAAACATTACAGTTTAACCATTGGAAGCTCATTTTGCGTAAGAGAAGTTAATGTAAGAGACAAAACTCTTGCAGAAGTTAGTGTGATGTTCAATGCAAACTCCCTTACTGGTTGATCCCAAATGACTTTACCTGAGGATTCAATAATTAAAGACCTGCTTAGATATTTTATTCTATACTACTGTTATGTTGCTGTCTCTCTCTTGCTCCTCTGTAAACTCAAGTAATTCTAAATGGCAGGATTTATAGTTGAAACCAACAGACTTACTCATTTCACTTGTACAGTAAAATGTTTTTTGGACCATTGTCAGGCAGTGAGGTCAGCTGCCATAGAAAATCCCGTGTCTGTATTATGAAACTGTTCTATCCTCCAGCAAAAGAGACAGGTGGACAACATTCATGCACTTGTGTTTTTCTGTGAATGATTTTTGTTATCTGCTGTTTCCAGAACCACGAAATTGTTTAAGGGAACATGATTTTCTGCACACTGAAACTGTTAGAGACTTAAACCAGTGTGAAAAAGCAAGATTTTATGGCCCTTAACATTGTGGTCTCTTTGCTGGCATTGCTTAATTTGCTAGCATAAGTCTATCTTTCACCTTTACTATTTTTGAAAGCTAGGAATCGTCTAAGATGTTGGGTAACAACTGATAGAGAAATCACAAGATTATTCTTTGTATCTTGTTACTGTCTGTCCAAATTGCTCACTGAATGTATGAACTGTGCACAGGTAGATGACATCAGACCTTCTAATTACCTGCACTTCCTTGGAAGACATATCTGTACAGGAAGGCTAAATATTCGTTTGAAGAAGGAAAATGAAGACAGTTGGAGCTCTTCAGCCTGGAGAAGAGAAGGCTTTGAGGGGACCTGATAGTAGCCTTCCAGTATCTGAAGGGGGCCTACAGGAAGGCTGGGGAGGGATTATTTACAAGGTCTTCCAATGACGGGACAAGGGGCAATGGGTTTAAACTGGCAGAGGGGAGATTTAGACTGGACGTTAGGAGGAAGTTCTTTGCAGTGAGGGTGGTGAGGCACTGGTACAGCTTGCCCAGGGAGGTTGTGGCTGCTCCCTCCCTGGAGGTGTTCAAGGCCAGATTGGATGAGGCCTTGAGTAACCTGTACTAGTGGCAGGTGTCCCTGCATATGGCAGAAGGTTGGAACTAGATGATCCTTGAGGTCCTTTCCAACCTTACCATTCTATGATAAATCAGAAGTAGATAATAGAACTATGAGATGCAAGTTTACAAATAGTGGTGAAAATTGTATGTATGTAAGGTCAGTTAGAAAGACTTCAGGTTAAAACAAGCTATGGGGCATAACTGTGGAGTGTTGTAGATGGAACCTCTAATGAAAAGGTTGTGACAGATCAAGGAGGAGAAATGCCAATGTAAAAACAAAATAGGCAATTATAGTAGTGCTAAAGGAATGCCAAAGTAAATGGAAGGAGGCAACCCAGAGTTTTAAACAAGCAGAAAATCTTGAGCAGTCAGAGATGTTATTTAAACTCAGACATTTAGAAGGATGAATCCCATCAAGTTAAAAATTATGTATTTCAGGAACTAAAAAAAAAAAGTTCTCACCTTTACTATGTAGCAAGTACTTTGTAATTAAATTCTAGTCTACTGAATTTGTATTCTGACAGATATCAAAATCCTTTTCTCGTTGCATAATTAGACAGTAAAATAGAAGTGTTCCTTTCTAATAGATATATAAAGCCATAAGGGTATTTTAAAATTCCTGTCAAATCACTCCATGTAAATTACCTAATCAGATACCATAGCTACATAATGTAATGTTAAAAACAGCAAAATTACACCATTAGAGAAATCAGCTAGGCCTGTTCCAGATTACAGGGTTTTATAATTACAGTGTTTCTTCATCAACCCACTCCACTTCATGCTGTCACATATCTTTGGAATTGTTACACACATTTATCTCTGTATGTGTTTTCATCCTCTTTTAAAAATGCATGCTTTTACAGTCATTTTTTTCTAGAAATCCTGTTTTTGGTGAGTGCGGATTCTGGCATGTTGAATACATACTATTTAGTGTAAGGGCAAAATGGAAGCTCTGTAGAGTACTGCTTATTCAGGAAAAACTCAGCAACCTCCTACATTCCTTTGTGTACATCCAGACCAGTGGGCAGAAGTTTGCACTGAGAGGTAGATCACAAAATCCTGAATGCTGAGGTCTCCTTCATTTTAGAGGTGCTCAAAGGCCTTGTTCTAAGCTACTGCCAAATCAAGTTAAGACTGTTGTGGTTATGAAAAATTTTAAAGCAAATGAGATTAAATGTGATACTCAGCAGCAAGAGACCTCTCTATGTAGTTAGGAACTTGATAAATAAAATGATTCAGTGCATTTAGACCTGATCTGAATCACATCAGTGTCAGTAAGAAATGAATGCGCATTGGTTCACTTGAAATAGGAATACCTTGCCTCTGGTGTTTCATCTCTTCTGCAAGAAGGAAATTATATGGATGACAGATCTCTCTCCTGCATGGAGTAAAAAGCAGTGAGCAAGACAGTCTTTTAGTACAAACTGGAAGGCAATTTACACTAAAGTGTGTTTCTCTCCAAAATGTGAATATAGCAGTGAGTTTGACTCTCTTAGGCCAGGGTTCTGAAAACCACTTTTAAAATTTTCGTGAACATCCCTAAAACACATGAGTAAACACCAACATGTGCTGAGTGTTCTGCAGGAGGCCATGGAATACTGTAACAAGGAAGTAGATGTTTGAGTTGGCTCTGTGTAGCCCCACGAAACAAGAAACACAGCAGAATACAGTGTGAAAATTGATTATCTGATGTACTACCAGAAGTAATGTAACCTGATTAACATTAAGAACTGTATAAACAATGTTTAGTTAGGAGAAAGGAAGGCTCAGGGCATACATTGTCACTCTCTACAACTACCTTGAAAGGAGTATTGGCCTTTTTACCCAGGAAACAAGTGATGGGACAAGTGAAAATGGCTTCAAGTTGAGCCAGGGGAGGTTTATATTGGATAGCAGGAAAAAAAAAAAAAAAAAAGGTTATTCAATCATTTTAACAGTGGTGAAGTCACCACCCCTGGAAGTATTGAAAAAACTTATGTCACTTAAGGACATGGTTCTGTGATGGACTTTGTGGTGTTGTGTTGGACTGGATGAACCTTTTTCAAGCTGAAAGATTCTGTGAGTCTATGACTATAGTCATTACCTCATAGCACAGCTCAAAGATACAGCAACATGGACAGGTATTAGGTGAGGAATTTTTGCTCATAATGCCTTTTCAAATTCCATATATTTGAAATTGATTTCAGTAGTAGACTGGACATTCTAGGAATACAAGTATATATAATTTAACTTTAATAATATAATATTTAAATATAGTATGATGGACTTGTGTTATGTGGAAAAAAGTACCATAAAATAAAAAATCTTTTATAGTCACCTCTAAGTCTGAAGCAATAAATCTGATCAAATTTAGATGACATGTTGTGCTGGTTTGAGGCTAATTGGAATATTTTAATAGAGAAAATTACACTATAGGCTGTGAAAGGAAAACATCATGATGTCTACTTCACTCATACGCTTGCTGGAGAATTGTTTGGGAATACTAACCAAAACAATTGATAAGTTAGTCTCTCTCTGTCGCTTGCTGGAGCAGGAGCTGCTGGTGGGATCTAGCAGCTTCTGGGCTCTGGCTCCTCTGCTGACTAATCCTCACTAACCACTTTTCTTCTAACCCTCCTGGCCGATCCTCCTAATTTACCTTGCACGTAAGGCAAACCTTGGGGTAAGGTACAGGGGTGGGGAGAAGGTGGAAGGGTGGTTGGGAGCCCCTCCTGGGGTCTCTGATTTCTGGGAGGGGAGTTGTGTTGCTGTATTACCTTTTACTTGTATATTTCTGTAAATATTGTGTATATAGTGTAAATATCTGCTGTACATT
>VWZE01020073.1:189-20991 GCA_013396675.1 Eubucco bourcierii
ATTCTATGATTCTATGAATTATGGGATTGAATAAGGGGTGAAATGTCCCAGTTTTTTAACCCTATAGGGTTAAAAAAAAACCCTATAGGGACTGGAAGATTGTTATTCAATCCCATAATTCTTCTATGTCTTCATAAACTCACGATGAGGCAGCTCGTTCTCCTTTCCTCCGACTCCAGCCTTTGATCTGGCAGGAGCTGCTTTATCGGGACAGACACGTAAGGAGTAGGCCTCGTTTGGGGCCTCCAGAGGCTGTGTTTAGGCCTATGGATGGTAGAGGCATGCTGGGGGGGGCAGGGGGGGGCAAGATTTGAGCACTGGGGAGTATAGATTTAGTTTTGGGTTGGGGGAAAATATTAAGGTATAAGGTATGGATTTTGTATCTGCCTTGTAATTTCTGTCTGTAACTCTCCAAATGTAATTCCATTTTTCTCCAATTCATTTGAGAACTTCATTCTGACAGGTGGACATCCCTTCCTTAATCTACCTCCATCTATTGTCATCAATCTGGTTGTATATATTTTTTTTTTTGTATTTGTTTTCTCCCTTCCCTATACCCATTTGTAACTCCCCTACCTTAAACACCTTTTATTTATTGTTAAAGTTTTTCTTTTAACTTTCAAATTGAAGCAAGACTGTTCTTTGGGTGTTTTACTCCTTCTCTCTCTACATTTAATTACTTTCTTTCCAAAGCGGGGAAGAGGGGAAGGCATTCTATTATTATTGTATTTGTTTCTGTTAGCTATATTTTGAGTCCCCTGGGAAGCTTAAACTTGAACCAATACACCTTGATGAACATACCTCATTTGATTCACAACCCCAAACCAAGCTAATTTGATGCAGCAACCCAAAAGACAACCTCTGGGCTCCCTATCCATCACCCCACAACTCACAAGGTAGTGATGATGGTGATGGTGGAGTCTTCTCTTGTCATTGCAACTCCAAGCTATGGAGAACTGAAAATTCCTCAAGGGTTTGGAGACTATTCCAAAGTGACCACAAGGGGAGACTTAATTAAAAGTGCCCCCAGTTGCAGTCCTGTTACTCTGCTATCCTCTGTTTTGTTTTGTTGGTTTGGTTTTTTCTGTTGTTTGTTTATGTTGTTGTTCTGCACCAGGCTGCTGCTGTGCATGTAGAAAAGGACCTTGGGGTCTGAGTTGATGAAAAGCTCAACATGAGTCTACAGTGTGCGTGTGCAGCCCAGGCAGCAACAGAGTCCTGGGCTGCATCAAGAGAAGCATGGTTAGCAGGCAAGGGAGGTGATTCTCCCCTATTTACTCTGCTCTTGTCAGACCCCACTTGGAGTACTGTGTGCAGTTCTGGAGCTCCCATCATAGGAAGGACATGGAAGTGTTGGAGCGGGTCCAGAGGAGGACCACAAAGATGATCAGAGGGCTGGAGCAGCTCTCCTATGAGGACAGATTGAGAGAGTTGGGGCTCTGCAGCCTGGAGAAGAGAAGGCTTCAAGGAGACCTTACAGTAGCCTTCCAATATCTGAAGACTGGGGAGGGACTATTTATGAGGCCTTGAGTAACCTGTACTAGTGGGAGGTGTCCCTGCCTATGGCAGGGGGTTGGAACTAGATGACCTTTGAGGTCCCTTCCAACCTTACCATACTATTCTATTCTAGATGGAGGACGGCAGTGTCTGGATAAAGGTTGGGGGCTTTCCGTAGCTGCCGAGTCCCTCTCATGTTTCCCTGTGCTCTAAAGTGAATCACCATAACAATGGACTCCCTGTTACAAAGCAGGTGAGGAATGAATGCTTTGTGCTGTACAGAGAAGCCACTGGGAGGCTGTGATGTGTGTCTGGGACATGCATGGATTTGCTGGTGACCAAAGCACAGTGGTGCGTGGAAGGCAGATCGGAGAGGAGCAGGAGCAGCCATTGTCATTCCTAGCAGAGAGAGAAGCAAAGACAGGACTGGCAGCTGGCTGCCAGCTCTGGGGCACACAGCCAGATTCAGACAGGATCCGCAATTCCGGGGCGAACTGGTGCTCACTGCACTCATGGGCTTCAGAGGAAGGCAACATGTCTGGAGCAGCTGCCTGAGGCTCAGGCAGTAGTTTGTGAGTGCTGGCTGAGAATGGATAAATCCAGCTTTGGTGTGCAGGAAGTAGCTGAGTGCTGTGGATGGAGCTGTCCAGGGTCAGTGCTCATTGGAGCCTTAGCCATCCCCTGACATCAGCTCCTCCAGGCAGGGCAAAGCCTTCAGCCTTTGCTCACCCTTAGCTGGCTCGGGAGCTTCTATTTATCAGTGGGAGCTCCCTCAGCCACAGAATGGTGAGGTTGGAAGGGACTTTTGGAGATCATCCAGCCCAAACTCCTGCTCCATCAAGACACCCACAGCAGCATACCCAGGGGTGTTGGAAGCTCTCCACACAAGGAGACTCCACAATCTCTCTGGGCAGCCTGCTCCAGGCCTCCGGCACCCTCACATTGAACAACTTACTCCTCCTCTTCCCACAGAACCTCCTGATTTCTGGTTTGTGCCCCTTGGCCCTTGTCCTGTCCCTGGGCACCACTGGGCAGAGTCTGGCCCCAGACTCTTGCCACACACCCTTTAGATATTGATAAGCATTCAGAAAATCACAGAATGGCTCAGGTTGAAAAGAACCTCAGAGATCATCTACTCCAACCTCCCCACAATGGGCAGGGACGCCTCTCAACCAGACTCATCACAACCTTATCCAACCTGGCCTTAAACACTCCCAGGAAGGAGGCAACCACAACCTCCCTGGAAAACCCATTCTCAGCAGCCTCACACTGAAGAACTTCTTCCTCAGATCTAGTCTAACCCTGCTCTGCCTGAGCTCCAAACCATTCCCCCTTGACCTGTCTCAGACACTCTCAGCAAAAGATCCTCTGCAGCCTTCCTGCAGGATCCCTTCAGCTATTGACAG
Source organism: Eubucco bourcierii (assembly GCA_013396675.1). Taxonomy (NCBI): domain Eukaryota; kingdom Metazoa; phylum Chordata; class Aves; order Piciformes; family Ramphastidae; genus Eubucco; species Eubucco bourcierii. The sequence goes on from VWZE01020073.1 coordinate 3,093, forward strand.
GCAGATCCGAGGTCCCTCTGGAACCTTCTCTTCTCCAGGCTCCATACCTCCAGCTCTCTCAGACTGTTCTCATAGCAGAGCTGCTCCAGCCCTTGGATCATCTTTGTGGCCTCTTCTGGACTTGCTCCAACAGCTCTGTGGCCCCTCTCAGGATGCTTTTCTCTAGGCTAAACAGTCCCAGTCCTTGACCAAGACAACCAAGGGTGAGCTGTGTCCCATGTCAGATGCACTCTGTGCCTTGCTGGATGGGGCCTGCTGTGGGTGTCCTGCTGGAGCAGAGGGGTTGGACTGGATGATACCTTCCAGCCTCTCCTGTTCTGTGGTTCTGTGGTTGCAAGGAGCATCACAGGAATGTGGGCACCAGAGTGTAGTCAGACCAACTTTAAGAACCAAGAGAGAAATGGAATTGATCCTAGAAAGCCCCCAGAGAGGCTGCAGAGGCAGCCTGGGAGCACAGGGCTAGATGTGCAGACAGAAGCTGTTGCTGAGGCATGCTGATAATAGAGAGAAGAGCGAGATAAGGAGAGGCTGAGAAGAGATGAAAATGAGAAAGCAGTAGTAGAGCTTTTGTTATTTTGTCAAGGAACAAAAAACAGAGGAAGTGAGAAAATTCGATGAGGAATAATAGCCAAGCCACTAGACAAGCTAATAAATACATCTGATGAACAATGGAGCTCCAGTCAGCAGGAGACAGGAGACCATTTCCAATTCAAACCAGAAAGAGAAACAGGGGAATAAAGAGAGGAGAGCAGAACTCCAGCACCCAGCAGGCAGAGAAGGTTGCCTGTTTAAAGACGACTGTTGGGTATCTAATATCACCTTTCAGGGAAAAGTGTCTTGGAGTAGCAAACCTAACTGCAGGTAGCTGTGTCTGAATCCACAGAGAGCTGAGCTGCCTGGGAAACACAGCAGGCAGCAGCAGGTTTGCCAGGGTGTTCTGCAGTGTCCTCCAGCAGAGAACTGTGTCAAAGGTACGGCTGGCACAGCAGAAGAGATGCTTACAGACAACCTCCCTCTGCAGATATCTGAGGCCACTGTAAAAACAACATTCCAAAAGGAAGGGAAAATGTCCATCCTGTCTGGTGTGACTGTTGCCAGGTGGCACAGCCACACCTACACCAGAGCAGGTACCTGTATTTCTGTGGTAAAAGGTTTTCCAAGGGAGCTCAACAGATCCAGAGACAGCTTTCAGGTAGCATCTGCCAACCATGCACTTCTGAGCTTTGCTGTTAGTCTGCTGGATGGTTCCTTACCCTCTGGGCTGCAGAAACAGCCCAGAACACAAGAGATGGGTGAAATAGAAAATATTCCAAGCACATCTCTAAAAACTGAGTCTGTGCATGAAGCAATTTTTTCACAAGAAAGCCACAAACCTCAGTGGACAAGGGCAAACCAAAGCTTCAGCACACAGGCACTGGGTGTCCAGAACTCACAGGGTGACATGAAAGGTGGAACCACAAAATCACAGAACACATCTGGTGGGCAGAGCCCTCCCAGCTCAGCCAGCCCAGCCCTGCACCCAGACCTGCAGGGGCACCACTGAACCCTGCCCCTCCACACCAGGGCCACTGCTGCTGGAAGCCCTCCAGGGACGAGGACTACAGCACTGCCATGGGCAGCCTGTGCCAAGGTCTCAGAACCCTTCCAGGGTAGATAGAGTTCCTGAGCTGCAGCCTGAGCCTCCTCTGGGGCACCTTGGAACCATTGCTTCTGCTCCTGTTCCTTGCCACTAAGGAGTAGAGGCTACCCCTCCTCACTGCCCCCTCCCTCCAGGCAGCTGCAGAGAGCAAGGAGCTCTGCCCTCAGCCTCCTCTTCTGCAGCCTCAACACCCCCAGCTCCCTCAGCCCCTCCTCACACCCAGCTGCTCCAGGCCCTTCTTCAGCCTCTCTGCCCTGCTCTGGACAGGCTCCAGCCCCTCCATGCCCTTCCTGTAGTGAAAGGCCCAGAGGTAAGCACAGCACTTGAAGGGTGGCACCAGCAGTGCTGAGCAGAAGAGGGTGATGCCCTCCTGTCCCTGCTGTCCACCTTGTTTCTGATCCATTGGCCTGCTTGTCTGCCTGGGCACTGCTGCCTCATTGTCACTCACTGCCAACCAACACTCTCAGGTCCCTCTCCAAGCTGCAGCTCTCCCTAACAAGAAGGGCCTGACAGAGCCCAAACCACACATACTGCAGTGTCCTGCACATGGGTGCCCAGTAGGCAAGCAGGAGGTATAAAGAGACCCTGCCCCAGGCTGTGAACAGCTGGGACCTGTTGCTTCATGAGCTGAAGGTGGAAGTGGCAGCTCTCAGCCAGAAGCTTTATTACTGCTGGGCAGGCTGCAAAGAGTGAGCAGCATGCAGGGTCAGGTGAGCTGAGAGCTGTTGCGGAACACCAGAACCCTGTCTCACAGGGGCTTCTTCCAAGCAGAAGCAGCCAAGTGGCCAGGGAGGAGTCTTGCTGAATAACATCTGAGGTTGCTGTTTGGCTCTTCTGGGTTTGTGGTTTCTGGTTGGTTAGCTTGGTTTGTCTGGCGTCTGCACTTCACAGCACCTCAGGTGTCTCTGGATTCAGCATCCAAGTCTGATTTCATCATCCTTGGGCTCTTCAACAGGTAGAGATGGACACCTTGCCAAGGTAATACCAGCCAGCCACCCTTTGCTCCTGTCTGGAGGTCATCTCTCTGCTCCTGCAAAGGAGGTAGGAGGGTAGAGTTGAGCTGGCCTGGGACAGTGCCTCTGAGAACAGGCTGGAGCAGCCTGCAGAGAAGGCGGCTCCAGGAGGACCTCAGAGCTGCCTTCCAGTGCCTGAAGGGATCCTGCAGGAAGGCTGCAGAGGAACTTTTGCTGAGGGTGTCTGAGCCAGGCCAACGGGGAATGGTTTGGAGCTGAGGCAGAGCAGGGTTAGAGTGGAGTTGAGGAAGAAGTTCTTCAGTGTGAGGCTGCTGAGACTCTGGCATGAGTTGCCCAGAGAGGCTGTGGCTGCCTCTTGCCTGGCAGTGTTGAAGGCCAGACTGGATGTGGCCTTGAGCAGCCAAGTTTAATTGAGAGGTGTCTCTTCCTGTGGCAGGGGGTTGGAGCAGACGATCTCTGAGGTCCTTTCCAGCCTGAACCATCCTCTGATTCTATGATTCACGAGAGACTGGATCTCTGTCTCCTGGCAGCAGCAAGTCTGGAATCCTGCTGCTTGCTGCCAGGACTGTCTTGTGCCTGCTGCACTCAGCTGTGGTAAACCCGGGGCTGCACAGGACACGAACCAACCCTGCAACGTCACCTGCAAACTCTGGACAAACAGTTGTGGTACATCAGGCTTGCTAAGCAGGACTTGCAGCCATGTCCACACCAACTTGGCTGCGGGGGCCATGGCCAAGAGAAGGAAGATGTCAGAGGTGTAGAGTTCCATAAAAACAAGGTAGTAGAAAGCAGAAAAGTTTTGATCTATTGGACTGACAGGCAAGTCAGAGAGATAGCCCCTAAGATTTATTAACATTATCCACTACTCAACTCCTGATATAGCTTCAGAACTTGTGGGAAGTCTTATTTATCAAGAAGAGGGAAAGGACAAATGTAAGAATAGGGCCTGACAGATAATAACTCAGTGTACTGGGTGAATGTGCAGAGTCTGGCATTTTTCATTTCACTTCTCTGTTTGCAAAGAACTTGGCACTGGTGTTGTTTTCATTTAATTTCTCTGTAAGAGCTTTACCCATTCATCCTGGCTGCAGGTCTGATAAGCAGAGAGAAGGAAACACAAGGTACATGTTGTTCTGGAGTGGAGCAAAGGCAGGCAAGGGGCAAGCAAAATAGGTTTTTATTAACACCTCAAATACTGACTGAATGGTGGGGGTGGGGGGGGGAGGGGGGATGGGGAAGCCTTGCTCCAGAAGTAACCTCAGAAGAATTGCACTCTGTTGCTGAAAAATCCTTTTTTGCCAGTCACTTGCCTTGGCAAACACAGGGGCAGCCTGGCAAATGAAGGCTGGCATTGGGCAGGTGGTAGCGGTCAGAGTGGGAACATGCACAGACCATACATGTGGACCTGTGTCTACAGAGCCATCATGCAGAAGACACAAGCACTGTGCAGGTATGAGGCGGGGGTGGGGACAGCCCAGAGCAGCTGGTTCAGGTATTTGTAAGTGGTGAGATGTTGGAGAATGGTTGCAGGAGCAAGGGCATGGCTCTTAATTTAGCCTGATGGTGGGCAAGCAGCAGTGGCAGGATGAGTATGTGGAACTGCAATAACTGACAGGCCGCACCTGTTGGGGCCTGGATGATGGCAAAGTTGGCTGGTTTGATGCAGACTACTGTTAGTTCTTTGTTCTAAGTCTACCCTGTATCTGTGCAGATGTAACACAAGGCCAGCAGATCAGTCTACTATGTTTGATCTCACTGTTCCAAGTATATGCAGGGATGTGCCCAGCTTAATTGGCTTTCTCCTTGGTTACCACTAACTCCCCTCTTAGGTTCTCACGAAGAGGGATACATCTGTGAGGAAGTCTTGCTTGGATAACAGAATGCCTACGTAAATAATATGAACACTGAATCAGTCTATCAGCATAACTAATTATATATAGTAGTGACCTATACTTGAGAGCTGTAACCGCAAGCAGGCGTGCCATGAAGACGTAATCCTTAGAGCTTCAGCTTATCAGAATGCAGCTTGATGAATATATTACCAAGAAATGTATAAAAGAGCACAGGCTTCACAATAAAGCTGTCACCATTTTATGATTCATATTGGATCTCTGGTGTCCATTATTAGTTCCTTCTCATCAGTGAGAGTGGGCAAAGGCAATGCAGAGTCTTGCACCAGGATCAAAACAACCCCATGCCCCATGCCCCCTGCCCCCTGTGCCAACACAGGTGAGGGGGGACCTGTGGGAAGCAGCTCCAAGGAGAAGGACCTCGGCCTGCTGGAGAACAAGATCCACACAAAACAGTAATGTGCCCTGGTGGTAAATAAAACCAGTGGAGTCCTGGGATGCATGAAGAATAGTGTGACCAGCAGGGCAAGGGAAGTTCTTCTCCTCCTCTATTCTGCCCTGATGAGAAACACAGCTGCAGTATTGCACCCAGTTCTGGCCTCCCTAGTTCCAGAGAGACAGGAATCTGCTGGATAGAGTCCAGTAGAGACGGGGAAGATGCTGAGGAGCAAAGGCTGAGAACCCTGAGGCTAAGAGCCTGCGGAAGAGCATCCTGTGCTGGTTTGAGGCTAATTGGAATATTTTAATAGAGAAAATTACACTATAGGCTGTGAATGGACAACATGGTGATGTCTACTTCACTCATACGCTTACTAAAAATTGTTTTGGGAAAAATAGCCAAAATATAGATAAGTCAGTCTCTGTCTGTCTCTTGCTGGGAGAACAACTCGGGCATTCTAGCAGCTTCTGGGCTCTGGCTCCTCTGCTGATTAATTTTCACTAACCACTTTTCTTCTAACCCTCCTGGATGATCCTCCAAACTCACCTTGTGTGTAAGGCAAACCTTGGGGTAAAATATAGGGTTGGGGAGAAGGCAAAAGGGTGGTTGGGAACCCCTCCTGGGGTCTCTGATTTCTGGGAGGGGAGTTGTGTTTCTGTATTATCTTTAACTTGTATATTTCTGTAACTATTCCTGTATATAGTGTATATATCTGCTTGTACATTGTGCTGAGCTGTAAATAGAGCTTCATCTTTTAACTGCCAGCCGACTGAGTTCTAGTCTGGGTCATTTTACAAAGTGTGGGGGGCAGGTAACTCCCGAACCATCACACATCCCCAGAGGACAGGACAAGGAGCAAAGGGCACAGACTGGGACCCAGGAGGTTCCATGTGAAGAGGAGGAGAAAGTTGTTTGGTGTGAGGATGCTGGAGGCCTGGAGTAGGCTGCCCAGAGAGGTTGTGGAATCTGCTTGTGTGGAGAGTTTCCAACCTGCCCTGGGCATTTTGCTCCTGAGCAAGCTGCTGTGGGTGCCCTACTGGAGCAGGGGTTTGGGCTGGTGAGCTCCAGAGGTCCCTTCTGTTCTCTGGGTCTGTGACTCTGTGTGGCTCTGTCGTGCCAGATAGATATGTGTGTGTGGAGCAGAACTGTCTCTGTGGTGTGCAGGGGTCAGAGAATGGCCACACCAGCTGGAGCTGGAGGCTACCAGGCTGTAGCAAGTGAATGGCTACAGGCATCAACGTGGCACAATCCACAGGTACAATCTTGAGGCTGGGAGAAACGAAGACTAAAATGCTCTCTTAGTTCCTTTTCTCATCTTTCAGTAAAAGAAAGACTCAGGAAAAGAAGTTCTATGCCAGCAAAAACCCTGCACTTCCTCACCCCATCCTTCTCCTTAAAGCAGTAGAAAAGTAGGGCAGAGAAGACACAGTCTGCTGGCACTGCCAGGTTTGGGTGTGGGCTGACACCTGACACAGTTGTCACCAGAGATACCCAATCTCTTGCCGTGGGCCTCCAAGGGCAGTAACTGGTAATTGACTGTACAGGGAATAAGGATGGGATATTCATCTGTGATGACTATGGAAGGTGAAGTGTCCTGCAGAGAGCAACTGTCAGGCTCTGAGAGACACAGACAGGGGAAGCAGAGGGACCCTGCATGGAACAGGGACAGCAGGATGGAAAATGAACCACCTGGGTTCTCTTCTTTTCAGAAGGTCTGCTTATGTCTTCTGCAAGAAACTCAGATGGCAGTTCTCTCCTAGGAGGCAGAAAAAAACCATCTGCTGCTCACAACACCTCAGATATGGTCTGTCCAGAGGACTTCCCTGCCCCACATTCCCACTGGTGTGTGAGATAGCAGTGCAGAGGAGCAGTCCCTGCAGACAGCTGGGTAGGGAGGTGTTCCTTAGGGAGAAGACTTTGTTGGGGTGCACAAGGTGAATAGAAGTTCTGAAACACATCCGAATAGCACAGGTTGGGTCTTAGTGCATGGGGAAAGATTCTGCTACATCTTTACCTGTCAGAGACGCCCCTAAAAACAGGAGTGTGGGAGTTTAGAGCTAGCCAAGTCCCAGTGGAACAGAGGCTGGCAAATGGCTCTTCTTGAAGCAGAGAGGAAGAGACAGAGAGTAAAATGAGGTTGTGGATTGTAAACAGATTTGCCTGCTGGCATTTTAAGGCTTGCCTCCAGACCAGTTTCCAGATGTCCACACCAGCTCCATGTGGATTGGTGGGACTCTAGGATGTGTTAGTGCTGCTCACAGTGGGGCACTGTTAATTAAGTCTGCCCTTGTGTGATGGTTTGGGAGTTCCCCACTCATCCACACTTTGTAAAATCACCCAGACTAGACTCAGCTGGCTGGAAGTTAAGGACTGAAGCTCTGTTTACAGCTTAGCACAATATACAAGCAGATATATACACTATATACAGGAATATTTACAGAAATATACAAGTAAAAGGTAATAGAGAAACTCAATTCCCCTCCCAGAAATCAGAATCCCCAGGAGGGGGTCCCAACCACCCTTTTGCCTTCTCCCCACCCCTGTACCTTACCCTAAGGTTTGCCTTACATGCAAAGTGAGTTTGGAGGATCGAACAGGGGGGGTTAGAAGTACAGTGGTTAGTTCTGTTATTGAGCAGAGAGGAGAAGACCCACTGACTCCCAAAGAGAGACTGAGAGAGACTGTGACGGTGTCTTAGCTATGTTTGTGTCCTTATTCTTATACATCTCAGCAAGCCATTGTCTTATTTAACCAGACCACCATTGTTTTATTTTCACAACCTATAATATAATTTCTCCATTAAAATATTCCAATTAAGCAAAAACCAGCACACCTCGTGATCACGTTGGAATAGTCTTGGAATAGTCCCAGTGAACACTTCAGGAATTTTCAGTTCTTCATAGCTTGGAATTGCAATGACCAGAGGAATCTCCACCACCATCACCTTGGAAAGGTAAGCTAGCCTTATGAGCTGTGTGGCGGGGGACAGGCAGCCCAGAAGTTGTCTTTTGGATTGCTGCATCAGGTGAGATACATCCATCAATAACCTGGCTGAGGGCACAGAAGGCACTGCCAGCAGGTTTGTTGATGGCACCAAACTGGGAGCAGTGGTGACAGCCCTCAGACTGTGCTGCCATTCACCCAGATGTGATTGGGCTAGAATGCTGGGTGGGGAGAAATTGGAGGAAACTCAACAATGGCAAGGACAGAGTCTGGTACCTGGGGAAGAGCAACCCCAGGGACCAGGATAGGTTGGGTACTGAGCTGTTGGAGAACAGAGCAGAGGTGAGGTACCTGGGAGTGCTGGTGGGCAGAAGGATGCCCATGAAACACAAATGTGACCTGGTGGTCAAGAAGGCCAAGGGGATCCTGGACTGGATTAGAAGGGCTGTGGTGAGTAGGTCAGAGAGGTTCTCCTGCCCCTCTGCTCTGCCCTGCCGAGGCCACAACTGCAATCTCATGTCCAGTTCTGGGCACCTCAGCTCAAGAAGGAGTTCAGGGAATTGCTGCAGAGAACCCAACCCATAGCCTCCAAGCTGCTGCAGGCAGTGAACATCTCCTGTGAGACCAGGCTGAGGGAGCTGGGGCTAGGAGCTGGCAGCAGATGAGCCTGAGGGCTGCCCTCAGTGCTGTGCTAAAGATGTGCAGGGCAGTGGTGGGAGGACGCAGCCAGGCTGTGCCCAGGGATGACCAAGGGCAGCACAAGGGGCACTGGGTGCCAGCTGGAGCAGAGGAGGTGCCAGGGGAAGAGGAGGGGAAACTTTGTCCCTGTGAGGGTTCTGGAGTGAAGCAGGGATACCTGGTATTTGGTACAGGGAGGTCTGGATCATAGTCAATTGATGTGAGATCTGGACAGAACCACACACAGACAAATATGACCCAAGCAATGCCGTGCTATGGCCTATTTATTGAATATGAACATGCATTTATATACCCTTCTAACAGACTGTTCAGGCCAGCCCATTACAAAAGTAACTGATTCAAATCATTTAAGGGACAAGGTCTTGTCCCAACCAGCTGGCTCAGATCACCCAGATACAAACTCTCGTGGAATTGTGTAATTGGTCTAATTCGTTAAGGCGCGCTGTGAGAAACCGAATAGTTGGATGCATTGCTATCTGTTAGAATGTCTCCTGTTTACCTTGAATCTTCTTGCCGTTGGCCGTTGTTTTTGTAGTTGGTGTCCTTGGCTATTCAGATAAACATTCCAAGCAGGCTTGAGAAAGTTCAGCCGACAATTTTGCAGTTAGCAAACTTGGTTAGTTAACTTGGATTTGCTTAAATATCCAACTAATACAGAATATTTCCCTACACTGGAGGCCTGGAACAGGGTGCCCAGAGATCCACATAGAATGGTAAGGTTGGAAGTGACCTCAAGAATCATCTAGTTTCAACCCCTTGCCATAGGCAGGGACACCTTCCACTAGTACAGGTTACTCAAGGTCTCAATGTTGTGGAATCTCCTGCTCTGGGGGTATTCAAAACCCACCCGGATGTGTTCCTGTGTGCCCTGCCCTGGGTGCCCCTGCTCTGGCAGGGGCTTGGGCTGGACGAGCTCTGGAGGCCCTTTCCAACCCCTAATGTTGAGTAGTTCTTGAACAGTTGTACCTGCAGGAATGCACCACAGAAGGGCTACAGCAACCTGCAGGGAGTGCTGCAGCCTTAGATGTGTGCCCTGCCCTGGTTGCCCCTGCTCTGTCAGGGGGTGGACTGGATGATTTCTAGAGGTCACTTCCAACCTCTAACCTTCTGTGGCTCTGTCATTAGTTCTCATCAGATCTACTTTCCATAGGATTTAAAATACTGATGTAGCTGCTTGATTATTGAAGAACTTTTAGTCCACTCCTATCCTGGCCCAAAAAACCCAAATTCTTGAAAGCAGAATAACAGAAATGTAAATGGAAGGAAAATGAAAAGGCTTCTGCTTTGCTACTGATTGGAAAACCTTTTCCTGCTGGAAGAAAGTTCTACTGGAAGTACAGCAGAGGAGCTACTTTTTACTGGGCTCCAGGGACAGACAGGACTTCATCTTTTTAACCCTTGCATTTTAGCTCCTCATGGCTGTGAACACACATTGTTCATCCTTTTCTCAGCCTCAATGTTTGTTTTCCAATGGCTAAAAACCCCAAAAATCACACCTTTCTGATTGTCAGCCAGACCCAGGCCTTTGCTAAGGTGGTGTTCTGCTGTCTACAGACACCTTGCAGAATCTATGGACAAATCCACTCCTCTTTGGTCAAGTGAAGTCTTGTTGACAGATAAAAGATATCTGGAGGTTGCAAAAAGAAGCAGGAAATGTTTCATGAGACCAGGAATCTGCTGAAGAGAGTCCGGTAGAGACTGGGAAGATGCTGAGGAGCAAAGGCTGAGAGCCCTGGGACTGAGAGCCTGCAGATGAGCATCCCCAAAGGTGAGATGAGCAATGCTCAGCAAGAGCTAAAGGAGTTGTGGGGGGCAAGAGGCTGGGGCCAGACTGTTGTCAGTGGTGCCCAGAGACAGGACAAGGGGCACTGGGCACAGACTGGAACCCGGAAGGTTCCATCTGACCAGGAGGAGTAAGCTGTTTGATGTGAGGATGCTGGAGGCCCGGAGCAGGCTGCCCAGAGAGGCTGTTGAATCTGCTTGTGTGGAGAGCTTCCAACCCCTCCTGGGCATTGTGTTTCTGGGAAAGCTGCTATGGGTGCCCTGCTGGAGCAGGGAGGTTGGGCTGGATGATCTCCAGAGGTCCTTTTCAACCCCCTTCCTGCTGGAATTCTGTGATTCTGTATTTGCCACCAACAAGCTTGAGGGCCTCAGGTTTTTGCCAACTGGATGCTTAGACAACAAAGCCTCAGAATGTTATGATTTGTGGCCCCTGGTGGCATCCACACAGTACTGAGTACAGGTCACTAAGGCAGGTCTGCTGGGGCTCTGCTGACATCACAGACTCCTCTGAGGCACAGAGTTTGATGATGGTTGGAGTGCGGCAATGATGCCAGCACACATTAGGTCATGATGGACTGCAGGAACATGGTGCTGCACAAGTCCTGCATGATTTATGGCCATGTGTAGCTCAGAGTATAAGAAGGAATAAAATGTGCTGGGTTGCAAAGGATTAAGTGAGGTCCTGTAACCTTGGTGACTTCTCCACTAGGTCAACTTCTCTCTCCAGGTCTGCCAGGCTGAGACAATGTTTGGCATGGAAGTTGAGGGGATTACTCTAGTGACCCATTTGCCATCTGACATCTTCCACTCTCCTGCAGCTGCAGAGGGCTTTGCCATGGGACTGATTTCACAGAATCACAGAACCTTGGAGGTTGGAAGGGACCTCCAAAGATCGTCGAGTCCCAGGGGTCTCAGTCTCTCCATAGAGGAGATGCTCGTCTCCCCATCAGCCTCATGTTGAGGTGAAACCTTCTATGTCCCAGTTTGTGTTGGTTTGGGAGTTCCTCGCCCCCACACACACTTTGTAAAATGACCCAGACTAGACTCAGTTGGCTGGAAGTTAAGGACTGAAGCTCTATTTACAGCTCAGCACAATGTACAGCAGAGATATACACTATAGACAGGAATAGTTACAGAAATAGACAAGTTAAAGGGAACACAGAAACACAACTCCCCTCCCAGAAATCAGAGACCCCAGGAGGGGCTCCCAACCACCCTTTTGCCTTCTCCCCACCCCTATACCTTACCCCAAGGTTTGCCTTACACACAAGGTGAGTTTGGATTGTCCAGGAGGGTTAGAAGAAAAGTGGTTAGTGAGGTTACTCGGCAGAGAGGAGAAGCCAGAAGCTGCTAGACAGCCCAAGATGCTGTGCCCAAGAGACTGTGTTATCTAAGTTTTGAGTTCTTATTTTTATCCATCTCAGCAAGCCTATGAGTGAAGTAGACATCACCATTATTTTCTTTTCACAGCCTATAATAAAATTTTCTCCATTAAAATATTCCAATCAGCCTCAAACCAGCACACATTGCTCCTTGTCTATTGCTGCTGCCCAGGCTAACATCTAACCTGAATGGCAGCCTGGGCAGCCCCCTGGGTTCACACATTGTGAGTGTAGGGCACTTGCTAACAGACTCTGCTGGCAGTGGCTTTCTGGCGTGGGTTACAATGACAAAACAACAATCAAACAATGCTGCCAGGAGGGGAAGCACAACTGTCTAGAAGATGCAAAGGGATCAGCAGTTGCTGCAAGGTGTGCAGGCTGCACAGCACTCATGGGCAATCAGCCCCCCAAGGGCGTCAGCGCCTCAGAGCTTGTGCAGCACAGGGATGGGTGCTTGGTGTAGGCAGAAGCTTCACTTCCTCCTGCCTGTGCTGATGCAGTGCAAACTCAGACAACTCTGCTACTGGAGCAGAAATTACAGCCAGGATGACTCACTCCTGCCTCTCAGGAGCAGGTAGTCACAGGGGTACCTCTGACCTGCTTCTGCTTGGGAAGCAGCCTGCCCTACCACTTCCCATCACCAGCAGTGATCCAAGGAGAGCAGCCTGCTCCTTCATTAATCAGCTTTCAGATTTGCCTGAGGCCCCCTTTAATTGGTGTAGAGCAGAGCTTTAGTTCTCCAGAAATGGCAAATAAAACAAATTCATCAAGTTTAGCTCCAGCTTCTTAGTCTGGTTTCCAGGGTTTTCATGGTTTCCTTCCCTTGGACAATTCTGTGACACCATCACACTGCTAGAGCAACACCACTGGCATCTGCAGGAGGACAGGCAGCTCTGTGCTTCACTCAGCACACTGCAGGGTCAGTAGATGCAAGAATAAGGCTTTTTGTAAGGCAGACCTTCCGTGTACTATCTGGTTCCCGGATAAGACTGCTCCTCACAACACTGTAGGCCTGTCCCAAAGAGTCAAACTATTCTGGACTCTGTTTGTTTGCTTAGGAGTGCTGCAATGTGATTGGTAATTCAGTTTTTATTGGCTGTGAGGCCTACTGTAGATCCAAAACCACCAACCACTGGAGACTGGAGTGAGGAGAGGGCAGCTGCTGCTCCTTGGTGGTAAGGCACAGGATCAGAGGCAATGGCTCCAAGCTGCACCAGGGGAGGCTCAGGCTGCATCTCAGGAACTCTTTCTGCCCTGGAAGGGTTCTCAAAGCTTGGCACAGGCTGCCCATGGCATTGCTGTAGTCCCCATCCCTGGAGGGCTTCCAGCAGTTGAGGCCTGCTGCTGAGGGGCAGGTTTCAGTGGTGCCCCTGCAGTGTTGGGTACAGGGCTGGACTGGCTGAGCTGAGAAGGTTCTGCCCACCAAATGTATTCTGTGAGAGCACAGCACAAACAGTAGCCCCACGTCACAAACAGCTGTGCCTCACTGGCAGGATGGTGACTGCACAGGTGCCCTGACAGGTAGAAAAGGAAGCTACAAAATTGTTCTTAGCTAGGTTAGGGTTGAAGAGCAGCACCACCTCAGAGTTAAGCTACATTTTGGGAATCAGAGCCTTGAAACATCCATTCAACAGCTTTGAAAAGTAACTTTGATAATGTGACCCATAAAGCTTTCCTGAAAGTTCACATCTCTCTTCTTTTTTCCTCCTTTTTTTAAATTTTTTTTTTAAACTCTGTTGCAGCCTCTGAACATAAACCTCAAACATTTACTCCTTTAGTGTGCACAATCCTTTGCCATAAATGTCAGGAAGTGGAATTTCTCCGCTGCTGCAACAAGAGCAGCAACCCACACCCTAAATCACAGACTCACAGGATAAATCCAGATGGCAGAACCCTCCCAACTCAGCCAGCCCAAACCTGCACTCAGCACTGCAGGGGCACTAATGAACCCTGCCCCTCAGCACTAGGGCCACTGCTGCTGGAAGCCCTCCAGGGATGGGGACTACGGCACTGCTCTGGGCAGCCTGCGCCAAGCTTTGAGAACCTTTCCAGGGCAGAAAGTTGCTGAGCTGCAGCCTGAGCCTCCCCTGGGGCAGCTTGGAACCACTGCTTCTGCTCCTGTCCCTTCCCACCAAGGAGCAGAGGCTGCCTCCTCCTCACTGCCCCCTCCCTGCAGACAGCTGCAGAGAACAAGGAACTCTGCCCTCAACCTCCTCTTCTGCAGCCTCAACACCCTCAGCTCCCTCAGCCCCGCCCTCACACCCAGCTGCTCCAGGCCCTTCTCCAGCCCCACTGGATGCGCTCCAGCCCTCAATGTCCCTCCTGCAGTCAGGGGCCCAGTGCTAAGCACAGGACTTGAGGGGGTGGCCTCAGCATTGCTGAGCACAGAGGGATGATCCCCTCCTGTCCCTGCTGCCCACCCTCTTGCTAACACCAGCCAGGATGCCATGGGCCTGCTTGCCCACCTGGGCACTGCTGCCTCAGTCACTCACTGCCATTCAACACCCCCAGGTCCCTCTCCAAGCTGCAGCTTTCTCACCACACATCCCCAGGTCTGGAGCTCGCCATGGGGTTGTTGTGACCCAGGTGCAGGACCTGGTCCTTGGCCTTGCTGAACGTCACACAATGAGCCTCAGCTCTTGGCTCTCACCTTCCCAGATTGCCCTGTAAAGCTTCCCTACCCTCTAGGGAGGTTTGCGAGCAGACATCCCTGGTGTGCCTCCTGCATCTCCTAACACTAGGTGCAGCTGAAAGGGCCATGACTGAAGGGTAATCAAGAGAGGACTAAGACCATCTGTAATTCCTCTAATCCAAGTTGGATTAATTATTTGCAGGGAGTGCTAAAAGTGCTTGTGTTGGATCAAGGGCTAAGTGGGCTGAAGTAGGTGGTGTAATTTCATGGAGTGTGAGTTCAGCAAAAAGAGGATTTGTCAAAGGGGAAAACTTTAGTAAACAGCTGCTAATTGCAAACAAACTTGCTGAGGAACTGTCTGACTGCCCAAGATATCTTCATATACTTTACATAAATCACCATTTAATTGAACCTCTTGAACTCCTGGCTGGCAGTACACCAGCAGCAGTACCATACATCCTCCTGAGGCATGCTTGATCATGGTAGGGTCTGAGAAAGGGCACCAGAGCTTGCAAGAAAGCTGGGGAGGGACCCTTGACATAGACTTGGAGTGATAGTGTCATAGTAGGCCTAAGCAGGCCAAAATAGGTTTGTACATGTCCTGTCTTGCCCAGGTATGTTTTTCTGCTCTCCCTCCTTCTGTTTTGGGGAGAGCAGCCACGGGAAAGAGGACAAAGAATCTGGAGCCACTAAGTCCAGAGTCTGTGGCCTGCCCAGACCCTGCGGTAAACAAGTTGCACATGGTTGCCTTGTACAACGCTGTGTTCTGCCCAAATTTGGGTAAAGCAAGCCTATGACTTCACCTAATATGGTCAGTCTTGGCTAATTGCCATTCTGATTGGCTATTCTGTGTCCAAAGGACCATTAGTCTCGGGCTGTATGGACAAAAGGAGATGAGCAGGGAGCACAGTGTGCACTTTGCCATTACAAGGTATGCCTGCTATTATACCTGTGCTCCACTATCATACCTGTTCTATCTGTGCTGAGACTGCACACCACAAGACATCCTGCCTGCACCTGGAAGCCTCCTGCCAAGAAGGGAAGCCCTGGAGATAACACAGATCATCCAGAGAGCCAGGACCACATCTGAGATTGCCTGACTCCTTTCTCCAGCATCCAGAAACCTCCTTTCTCCAACACCCAGAAACCTGGGGAAACTCCAAAGCCTCTAATGGCTACCAACAGCAACCCCGCCNATGCCTGCTATTATACCTGTGCTCCACTATCATACCTGTTCTATCTGTGCTGAGACTGCACACCACAAGACATCCTGCCTGCACCTGGAAGCCTCCTGCCAAGAAGGGAAGCCCTGGAGATAACACAGATCATCCAGAGAGCCAGGACCACATCTGAGATTGCCTGACTCCTTTCTCCAGCATCCAGAAACCTCCTTTCTCCAACACCCAGAAACCTGGGGAAACTCCAAAGCCTCTAATGGCTACCAACAGCAACCCCGCCATGAGCTTCTGGTACTGTTGGATAATATTTTTGTGAGTAAATACCAAAAGCCTCTTGTGATCATTAATTGCCTTCTGCCATAAGCAGAAAGGAGCTCCTTGTGTCCATCTAGTGAGCAAGTGGAGTATTGACCACAAGTGGTGCACTGACCGCAAAGCCTTCTCTTCCAGTTTAATTGAGTTCAATTAATGTATATATTTACCAGTTTTTTCTAGATCCTGTTATAACCTGTATATAGTTTCCATAATGATGCAAGAACCTGTTATTATTATTAAATTGGTGATCAGAGTGATGCAAGTTCTGAATATTTAATATTAATGAACTATATATTAATATTTTTAAAATATAATCTAGCAGTAATTAATTACCCCTTCCACTACAGATAGGGTGAGGGATAATTGCTTTGAGCTGGGAGAGGAGAGACTGAAAGTGGAGATGAGGAAGAAATCCTTTAGAGTGATGGTGAGGAAACACCGGCACAGGTTGCCCATGGAGATGTTCAAGGCCAGGCTGGATAAGCCCTTGGGCACCCTGTGCTGGTCAGAGATGTCCCTGCTTGTGGCAGGGGGTTGACACTGGATAATCTCTAAGGTCCTGTCCAACCCAACCCATTCCATGAATCTGTGACCCTATGACTCATACACCTCTGGTTAGTGGGATGGACACAGCATCACAGAATTGTCAGGGTTGGAAGTGACTTCAAAAATCATCTAGTTCCATCCCTCTGCCATGGGCAGGGACACAGCTCATGAGGCAGTGGCATTGACACAATAATTTATTATACACATTAGGAGACATTTAGAGAAGTCTATCTAGAAGGCACCCAGCTGGGCAGTCACACTCAGGCCAGGTTTGTAGCAAGGTAAACCTTAGGCAAAGCAGGAAGGAGACAGAGCAGCAGCTGGGGGTGTTCATCCCACATAAGCATCCTCTGCAGCAATATGCTGGATAGACCTTGCTGCTGTGTCCAAGAAGCTGTTGCTAGAGGGGAGAGGTAGCTCTCAAGAGCTTTCCTTCAGGGTCCTTCCAAAGGGCACTTTCATGGCACCAAACTGAGAGAAGTGGCTGACACCCCTCAGGATGCACTGCCATTCAGCAAGACCCTGCCAGGCTGAGAGCTGGGCAGAGAGCAAACTCATGAAATGAAACCAGGGCAAGTGCAGGGTCCTGCCCATGGGGAGGAACAACTTCTTGCAGCAGCACAGGTGAGGGAGGACCTACTGGGAAGAAGCCCTGTGGAGAAGGCCCTGGGAGTGCTGGGGGACAAGAAGTCCTGTGTGAGCCAGCAGTGTGCCCTTGTGGCCAAGAAGGCCAATGGGGTCCTGAGAGGCAACATGAAGAATGTGGCCAGCAGGATGAGGGATGTTATCTCCCACTCTACTCTGCTATAGTGAGGCTATATCTGGAGTACGGCTTCCAGCTCTGGGCTCCCCAGTTTAAAAATCTCGGAGAATTAATGGAAAGAGTCCAGTGGAGGCTGGGAAGAGGCTGAGGGGCCTGAAGCAGCTCTGTGAGGAGCAAAGGCCAAGAGCCCTGGGGCTGAGAGTCTGCAGAAGAGCAGCCCCAGAGGGGAGCTGAGAAATGGAGATTCCCATTGCTCCCCACTCAAGCTGTGCAAGTCCTCATTCCATGTCTTCCTGAGCATCTTCTCTTCACTGCTTTTCCTTTCATCTCCTTTCCTGATTCTCACAACACCTGGAGTTTCTCTTCATTCCAGGTCCTTCCTATAAACTTCACTCCTTTTAATTCCATCTCGATCTCCTCTAACTGTGCCTCTCTCTCTGCTGCATTTTGCTGTCTCCCAGGGTAGCAGAGCTTCCTCTGAACCTGCAGGAGTAGAGCAGCCACAGCCATCAAACAGCAGATGCCAGCTCACTCCTCCCAGCTCCTGCAGGGACACTGGTCTGCTCTCCCAGGTGGCTGACCAGTTCTACCCTCTCCTATGTCCTTCCTCAGCAGCAGCCATTGGTATAAATGATCACTGATGATGATCATTGAGGCCTTGAGCGACCTGTTCTAGTGGGAAGTGTCCCTGTCTATGGCAGGGAGTTTAAACTGAATGAACTTTGAGGTCCCTTCCAACTTCAACCATTCTATGATT
>VWZE01020080.1:0-10763 GCA_013396675.1 Eubucco bourcierii
CTTACCATTCTATGATTCTATGATTCTATGAACAAGGTTCCTTCTGCCTTGTTTATACAAAGCTTTGATCAACTACAGTAATGTGTGTGGACCCTGTGCTATTTAAATGTTTCTGTTACTATTGATCCTAAGGCTAGGACTAGAGGATATAGGAAAAATAACACAGCATTGGATAGCGGCTGTATAATGCCACTCACCCACAAACATCAAACTGTCTCACACAGAACCAATAAGCTGCAATTTGATGCTTGCATCTCTGTACAAGAGGCATTTCTCCTGCTTTGACATAAGAGTGTGGAACACAGATTATGAGATTGCTATTTGCCTATTCATTTATACTTTTTCACTGTGGCCTTTATTATTATGATAGTTTGATCCACACAGGTAGCAGGCATAGCAAGCAGGGGTGCAAACAGATGCACTAGTGACTCTGGGTCCAAAGTAGACAAAAAGAGTGAGCATTTTTACATATTACCCAAGCTGTTTGCTAAAGTAATTATTTCCAGGTTTTTCTTGCATTTACCAGTAGTGAAATACAGTAGGGATTATATTCTGTGTGTTACAGCTTCAGTAATTACAGGTGCTCCACTCCACCTACCTATTACAGAAGAGGTGGGAAAAAAAAAATAAATAACTCTCCAAGGAATTAAGTTTAAAGCTGCATATTATTGAATTCACTGCTTTTGTTCCTTTGGAGTCTGCATGCAAGCTTAGTGAGCTTCTCTGATTTGAATTTCTAATCATTAGATAGAGAGGAGGTGAATCAGGCTTTCAGAAGTTAGCACTAGGGAAGAAAGGGGCAGAAGAGGGAAATCATGGAATCATAGAATGGAAAGGCTGGCAGGGACCTCAAAGATCATCTAGTTCCAAGCCCCTGCCATAGGCAGGGACACCTCCCACTAGCACAGGTCACTCAAGGCCTCATTCAACCTGGCCTTGAGCACCTCCAGGGAGGTTGTGGAGCACAGAATCACCCAACGTGATCTTTGATGCTCCAGAACTGCACACAGGACTCCAGGTGGGGTCTGAGGAGAGCAGAGCAAAGGGGAGAATCCCCTCCCTTGCCCTGCTGCCCACACTGCTCTTGATGATGAAGTAGAGGCACCTTTAAATGCAAAGCCAAAAGGAAAGTTATCAGCATGCTAGGCTCTTTGAATCTCTGGAGGTTTTTTTGTGTTAACATTGGGCCATCGTCAATCTTTTCTATTAAACTCTCTCCCTTAGATTTTAATGCCATTGCTGAATCAGTTATAGATCTCATGTTACATGAAACAATGATTTCATGGTAGGTCTTTACAGGAACAAACAATCAGCACATGCTCAAGGCCAAATTAAATATTTATTAATGAATTGTTCAAAAAATTAATTAGTGTCAAATTAGAATATACTGGAGATTTGATTAACAGTTAATTGTCTTTACTCATCTGGGAGACTTGTTTCTGTATTTCTGGCAGGAGTAAAATACCAGGAGGGTGGGTGGGGGAAGATTTCCATCAATTAAAGAAGAAAGGACATCTGAGCATATGTACCTACATATAAATAAATAAATAAATATAAAAGCATAATACTAGTGATCCTAAAAGTTGCATCCTACTGTAAAGAGTCAGTCCTTTCTAAACCATTACTGATTCTGTAGTAAATGTGGTAGCAGGATCACACACATGATTTATCTCACCTAGCTTTTAAATTCCTAAAGCTAAGTATGGGCACGAGTTTAATGGGAGTAGGAGTTTAAACAGTAGTTTAGACTTGGTTTCTGAACTACAGGATGTTGAATAAAACCCCAAACCCCATTCATAGAATCACAGAATCAAGCAGGTTGGAAGAGAGCTCCAAGCTCACCCAGCCCAACCTAGTACCCAGCCCTAGCCAACCAACCAGACCATGGCACTAAGTACCCCAGCCAGCCTTTGCTTCAACCCCTCCAGGGAGAGCGACTCCACCCCCTCCCTGGGCAGCCCCTTCCAATGCCAATCACTCTCTCTGCCAACAACTTCCTCCTGACATCCATCCCAGACCTCCCCTGGCACAGCTTCAGACTGCATCCCCTTGTTCTGCCCCTGGGTGCCTGGCAGCAGAGCCCAACCCCAGCTGGCTACAACCTCCCTTCAGGGAGCTGCAAAGAGCAATGAGGTCTGCCCTGAGCCTCCTCTTCTGTAGGCTGCACACCCCCAGCTCCCTCAGCCTCTCCTCACAGGGCTGTGTTCCAGGCCCCTCCCCAGCCTTGCTGCCCTTCTCTGGACACCTTTCAGCACCTCAACATCTCTCTTGANTCCCTCTCTGCCTGTCTGCTCTCAGCCACTCTGTCCCCAACCTGGAGCACTGCTTGGGGTTGTTGTGGCCAAAGTGTAGAACTCTGCACTTAGCCTTGTTCCATCTCATGCCCTTGGCCTCTGCCCACCCATGCAGCCAGCCCAGGTCCCTCTGCAGAGCTCTCCTGTTCTCCAACGGCTCCACACCTGCTCCTAACTTGGTGTCATCTGCAAACTCACTGATGCTGGACTCAATCCCCTGCTCCAGCTCATCAACAAAGATATTGCCCACAACTGGGCCCAGCACTGATCCCTGGGGCACACCACTGGTGCCAGCTGCCAACTGAATGTCAACAGCTCCTAGGGAAAGGCAGTTTGAATGGAGAAGGTAGAGATAAGAGAACATGAGTTTAGAAAATGACAAACTACCAGACAGACTGAGTAAATGTGAGTGAGAATCTATTCTACAATATGACTCTGGCTTCAACAAACACCTGGAATCAAAAGTCCTAACTCCCTGGAATATCCTAGACTTGAGGTGACCTATTAATTATAGAAAACTGGGATGTGAGATCTGGTATGATGAGATTGGGTTGTAACTTCTGCTCCTTCCCCTTTGAATTCACCTAATGAAAATCAACAGAAAGAAAACAGTTAAGCAGTGATAAGGAGCTACAGTTAACCACTAGGAATAAAGCTAAGCTAATCATGGCCACTTGCTATTTTTTTCAGGCAAAATGATGGTTTATTTCTGCCCTCACATGGTACCAAAAGGCATCAAAGATTCAAACCGTCTGCTTAGCCACAGGATGGAAATGACCACTTTCAGAACCTTACTCCAAGGGTTTAAATGGGGGGGTGCTGTGGGTAGCCCAGTTTTAGTTCCTTTCCTTGGGTAGCAATCAGTCTCCATGAAAGTTCACTCTCCAAACTGAACTTGTTCAAATGTGTAGGTACTGGGAGATGTTTTGCAGTGCTGAGAACAAGGTTTCAAGTGCTTAATTCAGCAAGTGTGCAGATGGCACCAAGCGGTGTGGCACAGTCACTTGCTAGAGGGCAGGGATCCATCCAGAGGGACCTGCACAGGCTGCAGAGCTGTGCCCAGGACAACCTCATGGCATTCAACAAGACCAAGTGTAAGGTCCTGCACCTGGGTAGGCACAATGCCAAGCACAGCTCCAGGCTGGGTGGGGAATGGCTGAGAGCAGCCCTGAGGAACAGGCCCTGGGGATGTGGGGTGATGAAAAGCTCAACCTGAGGTTGCAGTGTGAGTGCAGCCCAGACAGCAACTGTGTGCTGGGCTGCAGCAAGAGCAGTGTGGGCAGCAGAGCAAGGGAGGGGATTGTGCCCCTTTGCTCTCCTCTCCTCAGAGCCCATCTGGTGTCCTGTGTGCAGTTCTGCAGCCACAAGCATAGAAAGGACATGGAAGTGTTGGAGTGGGTCCAGAGGGGGACCATGAAGATGCTGAGAGGGCTGCAGCAGCTCTGCTGTGAGGACAGGCTGAGAGAGTTGGGGTTCTGCAGCCTGGAGAGGAGAAGGTTTCCAGGAGACCTTAGAGTAGCCTTCCAGTATCTGAAGGGGCCTCCAGGAAGGCTGTGGAGGGACTATTGACAAGGTCTTGCAATGCCAGGACAAGGGGCAATGGGTTTGAAGTGACAGAGGGGAAGTTGAAACTGGATGTTAGGAGGAAATCATTTACAGTGAGGGTGGTGAGACACTGGCACAGGTTGCCCAGGGAGGTTGTGGCTGCTCCCTCCCTGGAGATGTTCAAGGCCAGGTTGGAGGAGGCCTTGAGTGACCTGTGCTAGTGGGAGGTGTCCCTGCCTATGGCAGGGGGTTGGAACTGGATGATCCTTGAGGTCCCTTCCAACCTTAACAATCTATGACTCCAATTTCAAACGAGAATTCTTAACAGACCTTTGACAAACAGAAAGGCTCAGAATATTTGAATTTGATCCCTTCTTGGACAACAGAAGTGGGATGGAGGGAAACAAGATAAATGTCACTCAATGTCAAGATAAAGATAAATAAAGATATCTATCTTTATAATAAAGATACAACAAAGATAAATGTCAAGATAACTTTACCATCCTATGATTCTAAATCTGAATGCAAATGTCTGCTCTATATTTGATAATTACATTATATTTCTGGGAACAAGATGATATAGCAACCAACTTCTGTCTCAGCTTCTCTCTGATCCAAACCAAAAGTCCAAATAAGTATCAGAATCAGAGGAGAGTTTCTTAAATGCCTGAACTCCTATGAAATTGTCCCACTATTGCCATCTTGTGGGTGACCCACAGCATGTTGCTGCTGATTCTGCATCTCTCCTGCCTGGCAGGGAAATACTTTCTGGGGCTCCAGATTGCCAAAGCAATCCTTTGCTGGAAAGCTGTAAGGAAAAACTGCTTTTGAGTCAAAAGAATTTACTTTATAAAGTGAAACAATGAAAGAAACGTTGTTTCAATAAACGTTGGCTTACTTTTTCCAAGGAACATAGCCAGTACTGCTAGGTGGTGAACTGAACTACAAAACATAGCAGCTGTGCCATAAAAGTGGCTTTAATTAAATCTGTATAGTTCCCCTTTTGTTAGATGATCGAGTTCTTCTAAAGAAGAGGGATCTGTTGGTTAAGGCATAAGGCTTATGTAACTATTCACTGTCACAAAGCCTTGAAGAGAATAGTTTTATATATAAATGTGGAGCAGATTGGGTAAAACTCAAGTACCATGATACATGCTGGTAAGAGCTAGGGGTCTATGTATGTATGTATCTATCTATCTATCTATCTATCTACCTACCTACCTATTTATCTACCTATCTACCTACCCATCTACCTACATACCCATCTACCTACCCATCTACCCATCTATCTACCTACCTACCTACCCATCTATCTATCTACCTACCCATCTATCTACCTACCTACCCATCTATCTACCTAACTACCCACCCATCTATCTACCTACCTACCTATCTATCTATCTACCTACCTATCCATCTACCTACCCACCTACCCATCTATCTACCTACCTACATACCCATCTACCTATCTACCTACATATCTATCTACCTACCTACCTACCCATCTATCTACCTATCCCTCTATCTATCTACCTACCTATCTATCTACCTACCTACCTATCTATCTACCTACCTACCCATCTATCTATCTACCTACCTACCCATCTATCTATCTACCTACCTACCCATCTATCTATCTACCTACCTATCTATCTACCTACCCATCTATCTACCTACCCAACTATCTACCTAACTACCTACATACAGGTAGGTAGAAGGGTAGGTAGGTAAATCCATCTATCTGCCTACCTATCTACCTACCTACCCATTCATCTACCTACCTACCTACCTATCTACCTATCCACTCACCCATCTACCTATCTTTTTACCTACCTACCCATCTACCTACCTACCTACCCATCCACCCATCTATCTACCTACTTGTCTATCTACCTACCTACCTGTCCATCTACCTACCTACTCATCCATCTACCTACCTACCTACCTGTCCATCTACCTACCTACACATCTATTTACCTACCTACCTACCTGTCTACCTACCTACCTACTCACCTATTTACCTACCTACCTACCTGTCTACCTACCCATCCACCCATCTATCTACCTATTTACCTACCTACCTACCTACCCACCCATCCATCTACCTACCTATTTACCAACCTACTTACCCACCCACCCATCTATCTACCTATTTACCTACCTACCCACCCACCCATCCATCTACCTACCTATTTACCTACCTACCTACCCACCCACCCATCCATCTACCTACCTATTTACCTACCTACCTACCTACCCACCCACCCATCTATCTACCTCTTTACCTACCTACCTAGCCACCCACCCATCTATCTACCTATTTACTACCTACTCACCCACCCACTCATCTACCTACCTACCCATCTATCTACCTACCTACCTACACATCTCCCTACATCTCTCTCTCTCTCAATCTGTATATATATATAAGCTTGCCAGCAATATCTTGGACTTAATATTTTTATTCTCACCTGTAATGCTCTTATTGAAATTAAACACATCTGGACTTCCATTCTTTCTCCCCTCCCCATGCTGAAAAGTCCAAAAGTGAAGGGCATATGTGGCATAATAATGGAATTTCCAAGTTGCAAAGGATGTGTATGCCTGAGATGTCAGAGACTTTTGCTTTCACGTTTCATTTCGTAGGTGTAGAACTAAAAATAAAACCAATTTCAGTAATGGCAAATCAGTCTTCAGAGCACAGCATTTGACTTTCTCTCTGTGACAAGACCTGCAGTAGGAATATCACAGCTATCACTGCACAGCCTTTTACAAGCAGATACCAACACATTCTGCCTGCTCTCTTCTAACTGTGTTGCAGATTGCAGCACAAGCTGCGATTACTCAGCTCTGTGTCAGTCCATGAAGTATGATTAAAGAGAAGGTTACGCTGTTGTGGCAGCTACACCTTGCTTAGGTAAGAATGATTTGGTGTCTAGCAGTGAAAAGTTCACATCAAACACCTCAGTGGCCCTTCTCATACATTTAAGGCACCTACATAGTGTGTATTAAATATATGTGTGCAGTTCTGGACCCCCAAGCACAGGAAGGACATGGAAGTGTTGGAGGGGGTCCAGATGAGGCCACCAAGATGCTGAGAGGGCTGCAGCAGCTGTGCTGTGAGGACAGGTTGAGAGAGTTGGGGCTCTGCAGCCTGCAGAAGAGAAGGCTTCCAGGAGACCTTGGAGTGGCCTTCCAGGATCTGAAGGGGGCCTACAGGAAGGTTGGGGAGAGACTATTGACAAGAACTAGTAATGGCAGGACAAGGGGCAATGGGTTTGAAGTGGCAGAGGGGAGATTGAAAGTGGATGTTAGGAGGAAGTTGTTTGCAGTGAGGGTGGTGAGATACTGGCACAGGTTGCCCAGGGAGGTTGTGGCTGCTCCCTCCCTGGAGGTGTTCAAGGCCAGGTTGGAGGAGGCCTTGAGTGAACTGTGCTAGTGGGAGGTGTCCCTGCCTATGGCAGGGGGTTGGAACTAGATGATCCTTGAGGTCCCTTCCAACCTTGCCATTCTATGATTCTATGATTTTATATATATATATATATAGATATAGATATAGATATATGCTAACAAGAACCTAAAATCTTCAAGCCTTGATGCTTGATGATGAATTTGCTTTCCTGGCCAATTTCAAGTATCTTTGATTACCTGATTTCCATGCTCTTTGGACAGTTTTTTTTTTTTTATATTGTGCATCACATAATGCCCCCATATTTCCTGAGTTATTTTCTCCTCCCAAAAATGTAATTTTGGTCTCACTTCAATGTAAGAAATGTTCAAAGATATCTGTTTTTAAGAGAGTTTGTACCTGGATTCAGTACATTTTGCCTGATTATTTAGAAATCAAGTCCCAGATTTTAAAAATGGAGGAGAAAAAAAAATACCTCACATCCCATGTAATATCCCACTGGAAAAGAAATATCCCTTCAGCGAATTTCCTCTGGTTTTGGTTTCTTATACACATTATAACTGTATAAAATTATAGCCACAATAAAAAGCTTTTGGCTTTCACACCAGAGCAGAATTATGGCTTCAGAGAAAAAAGTCTTTTGTCAAGATGGTCCTAATTAGCACAAAATGAAAGACAACATTACCACAGATCGGCCTTTATAAATGCTTAAGCCACAGCCTGAAAGCCAATGAAAAGATTCACAGCACACACACATACACAAAAATTAACAATCTGATTTCACCAAACCCTCAAGAAAGCAATAAATAAAAATCTAAACAGCAGCCTCTTTTAATGACTCAGATTATTTATTTTGTCAGTCATTTTCTGGTTACATGGAAAAGATTTCATGACTGACAATAAATGATAAATGTGATTTTCCCCATATGGTTCTCCCTACACAGTCATTCTGAATTTTCATAGAATCATAGAATGGTAAAGTTGGAAGGGACCTCAAAGATCATCTAGTTCCAACGCCCTGCCATAGGCAGGGACACCTCCCACTAGTACAGGGCACTCAAGGTCTCATCCAACCTGGCCTTGAACACCTCCAGGGTGGTTGGGGAGCACAGAATCACCCAACGTGATCAAAGATCACGTTGGGTGATTCTGTGCTCCCCAACCTCCCTGGGCAACCTGTGCCAGTGTCTCACCACCCTCAATCAAATCTTGATCCATGACTACATGATTAGTCAGTGCCCAAACTCTCTGGGCTAGCAAAACAGTGTTCGTAGAAATCATGCCTGAGATAAAAATCCTTTTAAGCAAACATAAAGTCCCTGTTTTCATGGAAAACACACCACAATGCTGCTGGCACAATTAGAACATGGAAAATCTTTCTAGGTGTTCAGAACCTTTCCAGTGTGCTTCTCCATTTGAACCGAGGGAGCTATAAAGCAGGTTGGCAGCCATGTAGGATCTGACTGGATCGTAATGATCATCGAACCATAGAATGGTAACGTTGGAAGGGACCTCAAAGCTCATCCAGTTCCAACACCCTGCCATAGGCAGGGACACCTCCCACTAGTACAGGTCATAGAATCATAGAATCATAGAATGGTAAGGTTGGAAGGGACCTCAAGGATCATCTAGTTCCAACCCCCTGCCACAGGCAGGGACACCTCCCACTAGTACAGCTCACTCAAGGCCTCATCCAACCTGGCCTTGATAACATCCAGGGAGGTTATGAAGCACAGAATAACCCAATGTGATCAAAGATTCTGTGATTCTGTGCTCCACAACCTCTCTGGGCAACCTGTGCCAGTGTCTCACCACCCTCCTTGCAAACAACTTCCTCCTAACATCACTTTCAATCTCCCCTCTGACACTTCAAGCCCATTGCCCCTTGTCCTGGTATTGCAAGCCCTTGTCAATAATCCCTCCCCAGTCTTNGAACTGCACGCAGGACTGCAGGTGGGCTCTGAGGAGAGGAGAGCAAAGGGGCACAATCCCCTCCCTTGCCCTGCTGCCCACACTGCTCTTGCTGCAGCCCAGCACACATTTGCTGTCTGGGCTGCACTCACACTTCAGCCTCAGGTTGAGCTTTTCCTTACCCCACACCCCCAGGGCCTGTTCCTCAGGGCTGCTCTCAGCCATTCCCCACCCAGCCTGGAGCTGTGCTTGGCATTGTGCCTACTCAGGTGCAGGACCTTGCACGTGGTCTTGTTGAATGTCATGAGGTTGGCCTGGGCACAGCTCTGCAGCCTGTGCAGGTCCCTCTGGATGGATCCCTGCCCTCTAGCAAGTCGACTGTGCCACACAGCTTGGTGCCATCTGCACACTTGCTGAGGCTGCACTGGTGCCTCTGTCTGTGGCACTGACATAGACGTTAAACAACACTGGTGCAAGCACTGACATGATAGCTACATGAAGATCTCCACTAATTAGTGATGCTCTATAGAACAGTTCATAGTTGTGTCCCTAGTCAGCTTTTCACACATTCTGCTCATGGGTTGGAAATTTTCCTGATGGGGAACCTGCAAATGCATAACAGATACCAAGCTGGACACTAACTTAAAAAATGCCAACAAACCTCACAAAGGAAAAGCAAATTGTTTCAGAGGTAGAGAAAAATTGTGGCCACAATCTTCCCTGCTCCTAAAGCACAACTAATGAAGATTCTGAAGCTCAAGGTTTAGGAGCACAGCTGTAAACCACACTGTAAACTGCCAGATTCAGCACTCAATTAATGTGGCCATCTAAAGGGTCATGGCATTTTTTCCCACCTGGCACTATATAACATCCTCCTCGGGGGGTTGGAGCCCTTGCTAGCCCATTGACGTTGGAATTAATATTCACAAAGCTTCTCTTGCCCTTCAGACCTGCTGCTACATTTCTCTGCCTCAGGGTGTAAAGGACAAGTTAGGGAATGTAAAATACTTCCACGATGGAAGATTCATTTATTATTTCATTTTCCAACTGCTGTTGTTGGTTAAAGCAAATATTGAAATCCTGTCTGAAAATACTGATTTAATTGGGCTTTGCACAAAGCTATTTTGAGACTGCTGAGATCACACAGACGAGGCTTGTCTGATGCTTAAAACTGATACGAAAGTTCAAGTTCACAATATTTTGCATGATGTGTTTTTATCTCGTGTCAAAAAAAAAATATTTTATCTGCTGAAAAGAAAGGATTAAAGAGGGAGCTGGTAGCAACTTTTAAAGCTGTTTTACACTCGCCTCTATAAAAAGTTATCAAAATTCATTAGGATTATGACATGCTAGGTGAAAGCAACAAAGATCTCTTTTCACACCAGAGCTTCAAAAGGTGGCAGGTGTGATCATAGAATCATAGAATCATAGAATGGTAAGGTTGGAAAGGACCTCAAGGGTCATCTAGTTCCAACCCCCTGCCATAGGCAGGGACACCTCCCACTAGTACAGGTTACTCAAGGCCTCATCCAATCTGGCCTTGAACACATCCAGGGAGGGAGCATCCACAACCTCCCTGGGCAACCTGTTCCAGTGCCTCACCA
>VWZE01020083.1:0-33591 GCA_013396675.1 Eubucco bourcierii
CTTGAGGTCCCTTCCAACCTTACCATTCTATTCTAAGTGAAGACCATGGTTCCTCATCAAATGGCTACAGAAAAATTACAGAATGGTGCTTGCAGCTGCCTCAGGGAATGTCAGAGCTGTTCTGAGAGCAGGATCCTCCCAATATGTTCTCTACCACTGTATGACTGGGATCTTCATAAAAATTTTGTTTTCTCATCCTACTCTCCAGATACTACATGACTGGTTTCAAAAAAGCATCCTAGTTCTTCTGTCTTATCAACTGGAAGAGAAGGAAGAAGACATTCAGTTTTGGCAAGTTTCCATACTTGCTACTCCCTCACATGGTAACGGCCAGAAGTGTTTCAACAGAATGATCTGCATCTATGTATTAACCGGTGGTGGAACTAATTCCTTAAAAGAGTTGTTGCTGTTTTCAAACCATGAAGAGTGTTTGTAAGTACCTTCATCTAGGTACAATTGCAGTTTAAATATCTTCTACCAACATTGATAGCATTGACTGTAACTGACAGTTCTTCCCATCTCTAAATCTCTGTAGACATCGCATTATAATGCTTCACTCTTGCCAACGTTTGCTCTTGCTACATTTTTTCAAGCTAGCAATCATCACACTCTGTTGGGATGAGAACCAAGGATATTTGATTTATTCAATAATTCATAAAGAAAAAACTTCTCATCCAAAGCAAACTTTAGGTTTTCTATATTTACCCCTTAATCTCTCACTTACACTGGCAGGAAATAGGTATATTTTTGCCATCAGAAAACAGTAATGTCAAAGCAGAGCTCAGATGATACAGTTGGTGCCTTTACAATTGCTTTTATTCTGCTGTTTTTAAAGTTGGCTGATCCATTGTTTGTATCATTGCTTTGATGTAGCGAATGATCAAGACCTTACTGTTATAGCCAAGGAATATATCCCACAGAAGCACATTGCCATATTAGAAGTGTATCACTCTGCTCCCTTCTGGAAAGATGACCATGCAGATTAAATGCTTCCATGGCATTTTACTATGGACATGTTATAACAACTAAACCTTTTTTTTTTTTTTTTTTTTTTTTTTTTTGTGCACTGCAGCTTGTTAGGCACTTCAGAGATCTAAAAATATTTTTTTTTTTACAGCAGCTGTTATATTTTACATATTTTTAAAAAGAATTGTGTGTGTAAGTAACATAGTCAAATGAAAAACATATGTCCACAGTTAATAGTATACAAAAAGAGCACTATGTATATCACCGAGAAATGAATAACATAAGCTTTGGTTATTGGCTTAAATGAATACTTTACAATCATTTTCCCCCATAAAAGGTGTGAACTCTGAGGGAGGGGGGGAGTACTGCTGGGAATGGTGCCCTCTCTCATCTTAAAATGTGTGAGAATCCAAACAGATTATTTATATGCAGCTTCTTGTATTGATTACATTATGCTACATACTGTGCGATTCAATAGGACTCCTAAAAATATATTTTCTAAGAGCTTATGGTTTATAATAGTAGAATAGCAAAAGGTTTAGTTCTCACCATAATCTGAAGGCTCGAGATTTGCACTCTAATTCTTGACAACTCAGAAGGGTTTGCAGCACACATAAGTGTACAAGTACTTGGGGTTCTGCCTTGAAGGTCCTTTGCAAACCCAGACAAAATGCTGCCAAGATTTAAGTTTCTGATCTCTCAGTTTGCAACTTTGCAAAACAGGAAATTAGATGATTAATAAAATGGACAAACAGATAACCGAGGAAAGGAAAACACTTTATTCTGGTTTTCTGTATGACATTAAGGACTTCAAGAACTGACACTGGCATCAAGGGATGGCAAATACTGGGTCCATTCACTGTATAGAAAGGCTCCTCCACCTACCGCCACCAGTAGGGGGGAGGATCTCATGGTTTCTTACGTGAAAGACAGCAAGAATCACTAGAGGGCTCCCAAACTATTTAAAGGGACATTCTCCTTCCTGTAATGTGCCTAGGATAACATGAGTTAAAGACTTCAAGGATTCTCTTTTTACTTCTCTCCTTGGCTCAAATATTCTGTCTTTGTGTTCAAATTCACTCTTTCTGGAGGAGAGGCTGCAAAAATCACTTTTAGGGTGATATAAAGTAGGAGGGGGGAAGCTTTCGGATAGATTTAACAACTGGGGGATTGGCACTGCTGTCATTGGCTGAGCAGAGAGACAGGAATGAGAAATGTGACAAGGAATTGAAGTTGGAAATGTAGCTGAAGGCTGAATTTATACAGCTTGCAAAGAAAGGACAACAGTCTGTGGGACGGGACCACCATAATTTGGTAAACTGTCCTATTTCTAACGTACTTTCCACCCACTAAATTCAAGCACCTTGGTTTTCTTCAGCAATTTTTGAGGAGTCAAGGAATCTCCGAGAAATACACATTTACTTGTACTTATACTTGTGTGCATAAATACATATATACATGTAGACACACACACACAAATATATAAAAGTGGTCTTTAAGAGACTGGAAAGGACAGAAAACAACTGAGTTAAAAAGGAATCACGTAAGATTTTCTCTTCGCTAACATGGCCTGTTACCTACTCCCTGCCAACTCATTTGGGCAGGATAGACCCTGCTTCCTGAAGAGCATCCTCTCTATCTATAATTTAGGTTATCAGCAAGAAAACATAAGTGGGATTCCTTCCAGTACTACAAATAACCAGTACTTATTCTCTCTCCTTTATGTGTGATGTTCAGGTTGCTGCAGGACAGGTTCTTTTGACTTGAACTACAGGAATTATGTCCAAATTGTCAGTCAATTTAAATGAAGTTGAAAAACCACCTGTATCTTTGGACTCTGCCACCTGCTTAAGAGAATAAGGCAAATGGCTAACTGTAAAATAAAGATTAGGAATAAGTTACCTGTCTCCAGCATGAGTTAATTGGGTGGGAAGATTTTAACTGTTCTATTGCTATTGTCACTGTTCGAGACGTATCTATTCTGGAAAGCTACTACTCCATAGAATTAATAAGTCTCAGATTTCTGAGACTGGCCTCTTCACCCATGTTTCTCTAAACTGGATCTGCGTGACATTCCTCCTTATCATCAGTCCAGTTCTGTTCATTTTTTGGGAAAGTCTCAAACTGATTTCTAACTGGTGCACTTTGACATAAATATTTAAAGAGTTCCTTATACAAAAATCAGAGGGGGGGGGGGGAAGTCAGTCTGTAGCTATAATACTTCTCTTTCCGTGGAAAAACAGTATTATGACATGCAGCTGTCAGAAATAAATGAGCTCTTTAACTAAAGTCTAAGAATGAGATCTGAAAGCAGAAATTTTATATTTGATTCTGAGATTGTCCCTTGTGCCTTTTGGACATTCTGTGCACTCCAGAAATATTTTTCTAAGAAACCATTTAATACAAATGAAAATTTAATATATTTTATGTAAGATCAACAGTAATGAAGTGTTGCTGTCATCTGGGTATATGATTCAGAAATGGAAGAGTTAACACTATTACATTAAAATTGTCATAATTATGTTTTGTAGTTAATGCTCCATTAAGATGAATGAAACATTCACATCTGTCTTTGATGTCACCGTTTAAGGCTATCTGAATACAGACAAACCAAGATAATTACATTCTAATTTTCTTTCCCATTCCCTTGAAAGTGTACAACATACTCCATTCCCTTTGTATCAGCATGACAACAGTAATTTCACTTTCATTTTTAATTTCTGCTGTCAGCATGTTTGTTCTACCAAAGACATAATGGCTGACTTGAAGCACAGGGCAAGCAGACAGTTGCCTGCAATAGTGAGACAGTTATTTTTACAACCTCGATGCTTCTGAAAGCCATGCCTCTAATTTCCTTAGTATTCCACAGGGGAGCAAAGAAGTCAGCAGAGGTAACTGCTAGATAAAACATTTATCCTGTGCAAGTGAAAATCTAGAACTGTTTGTGTGCACATGCATGTTCTCTGCTTTGTATTCATCAAATGCAGTCTCCTACAGCATGTGTGGTTTCTTTTTATGCAGCAATATCTATTGTCATTGTAAATTTCAAGTGTCTCAGGTCATAGATTTCGTACACTTTGTACGGTAATGAAGGACTGTGATGATCTCTGCTACTGAATATTTTCCTAGATATTTAGGCTGTTAATTTCTCTTGATTTATAGCCCGTGCTTTTTTTGTGCATTCTTTTAAATGCATTTAGGTCCAAGATTCTCTAGACTGACCATAATTCTATATTAGTTCATAAATGCTAATTCTTCCTGTGCAGTTCATGTAGTTGTTATATCTTTGTGTCAGTTCTCACTTGAGGTTTTTGTCTTCCAATTACAGTGTGTCTCTATAACCTTGGTGTTTTCCAAAGCAGTTTCATTGCCACTGAAAAGGAAATTATTGACAATTCATAACCTGTTATAGTTCCTGCTCCACCTGCCATTTTCTAACTCCCTAGACTATTGTGAACTTCAAGAACATTTCTTTTTTAAAATATTTTACCATCTGCTGTATACTGCCTAGTGCTTGATATCCTGTTAGGGCTTCTTGAACCAATTTTTGCAGTCTTGTTCTATTTGCATTTTCCAAGCTGAGCCAAGAGACAATTAGATACCAGACAATTTGTAAGTCTCAGTCCTTCCCTACTGAGCTGGGAATGTCATGCTTGAGTATTCCAGGTAACCAGGGAAGCTTTAGTTCTTTCTATTCATTGCTTGCAGTTACATGTCTTTGCTGTAAGATTCTGACATTTTGCAAAACTATATTTGTGCCATGCTTAAAACTGACTCTGTCCAGTAGGATAAATTCCTTTTTCTGTAAAACCCTAACACTGCTCTCTGAGACACTATGCTACTACTTGCCTTAATTTTGAAACTGTCAGTGTAAAATTTACTTTCCATTGGAATTCAAACCTCAGACTAGAAATACCATTGTATGAAGATGAATAAAGAAATAACTGTTTCTTCCATCTCAAGTTCACTCAAGTAATAATAGAAT
The DNA here is from genome assembly GCA_013396675.1 of Eubucco bourcierii. Lineage (NCBI taxonomy): Eukaryota > Metazoa > Chordata > Aves > Piciformes > Ramphastidae > Eubucco > Eubucco bourcierii. Next base: position 4,952 of record VWZE01020083.1, read on the forward strand.
ATATCTCACACTGCACTTTTACTGCAAAATGCCCTGCTGGACACAACAGTCAAGACACTGTAGAGATCTGATTCATTAGAGGGGATGGTTTAAATTGAGGCAGTTGCAGTGTTTTGCATCACTCTCTTTCTTGCTTCTCTTAGAGACTTCTACCCTGACTACAGAGTTGGCTCTACTTCTCGGAAAGCAGTAGTTGAACTGCTAAAGTTTATTACACAAATGCCAAGCTCTTATTTGCAATTCTGTAGCTGCTACATCCGTGTCTGAACTGTTCCCACAGTGTGGGTAGGGAACTAGTGCAGCCATCGCAATATAAGCCATCCTATCCTTGATCATGACTCAGTCCCCAGCCATTTCTGGTGAAGAAGAGTGTCAGCTAACACATTTCACCCAGCAAGAGAGCATAAATTTTCTTAAGGAAAGGCCACACAGATAAAACAGAATTTGGCTTTTTATAGTACACCATAAATGATCACTGCTGAGTATACTGCATGGAATCTTTTGGCTTGGAAATTTTAAAACTGACTTGATTATACTAGGATTTTATTATCTGGTGCCACAAAACTTAAAAGGCTCTAAATCATATATAAATTAACAAGAAACTGTTAACGTGAAGACATAACCTTTCATACTTTCTAATACTGACCTATGTTTTTTTTCTATTGCATTCCAAGTTCTGTTTCAGTGCGGTAGAAACAGATCATCACCTTGACTCTTCACTATCTGACTCACTAGAGTCTTTAGAAGAAAGTTACTAATACATCTTCTGGTACAAGGGTTTCATTCCTCACCCTCCCAGCTCAATGAACAACTACTGTAAGCCCAAGAACCAGTTTCCCTTCACTCAGCGTATAGACTTTAGGGCATATTACAGCATGCTGTACATTTTAGCATATAGCATATAGTTCAGTCTTGTCTCTAAATGCAAACACCTATATAACATCTACAGACAGGAGAAAGCAGTTAACAAACAAACAAACAAAAAACTCACCATGGCAAACCAGCAGCCAAATAGGCTAACTTTTCAGGGAACACTGTCTGGCTTGCAACTGCGAATATAAAATGTTTGTTCTGACTGAATTCAAGGAAGTTCTCTAAGTAGTCATTGTAAATCAATGGGATTTTTTGAAAGAAAATGTGATTCACATAGTCAGCTTCATATCCTAATAAATCCATGCCAATGAGGCCCAGAATATTTACTAGATATTTTGGCTACAAATCTGTTACCTAGTTGAGAGTTGTACGCTTAATAAAATTTGTGGATTGAAAAATTAATCATGTAATCAGATAAATAATTGATGTTGTGTTATCCTAAACAACACAACAACAGTGTTTTGTCTTAAAGCAAAACATTTTGCTGCCTTTCAGGATTCTTCCATAGATCAATTTAAAAAGAACGATACTACGATAACAATCAACTTTTACTTTTTGAATATATTAAAAATACCCTTCAACATTCTCACTTTCTCCCTTGCCTTTAATCAACTTGGTTTTTACAAATTACATTAATTGCTGGATTTGACTTACATTTATGAACAACATTTTCACCCTCAAAATCCGCTGAATATGTTGCACTTAGCCAGCTCCTCACCTGCTTTGATCTGGGTTACGTTAAAATGCTGGAAGTCATTTATAAGGTTCAACCATTGCACAATGATGGAAATGTTTTTGGCAAGTGGTTATAGTGTAGACATCACCAATAAGTGCTTCAAACTGGACGCTTTGTCTCTTAAACCCCCATTAACACTCATCAGTATTTAATACTTATTCAGTAGCATTTCTTTCTTTCCAAAGTACCCAATCCAAAGCAACAGGAAACTTTGCTTGACTTCTGTGCACTTTGGATCAGACCCCAACCTCCTGCTCTCTTTTGGAAAAATATAAAGGCAATATGAAAACAGTAAACTTTTTGTTTTCCCTAGCCTTATCTTTGGGGTTTTTTTTTATGAAGCTAAATAATTTCTTCTCAAAGTCTGCCTTGTTCCTCTTCCATATGTTCCCTGCCTACGTAAATACCTTTAGCCTCTTTATTAATTCTTTAACAAATGCATTTAGATATCTTTCTCACTGTTCTTTTTTTTTTTTTTTTTTCCCTACCAGGATTTATTCTAATTCAATTGTAGTTAGAAGCCAGTACAGGTCCAGTGAAAGTTTGTGCCACTGTCCTGGCATTAGTGGAGCAATACATCTTATTCTGGGTCTTGGTTTGACCCTCCCTTTCTCTACAGTTAACACTTTCTTTCTGTAGCTCTCCTCCCACCAAAGCTTGAATAATAAGACATGCTGCAAAGCAGTGGTGTTCCTGAGAGTTAGCATTTGGGGTAGCAGATGGGGTGATAAAGAAACTGATTGTGGGGGCGGGGTATGGCCCCTATTACTCCACACCCACTACATGTATTTTTAGCCATTAAATATAATGTGGAAATGTAATGTATTTTAGAACTGTATTTTATCAATATATTATCCCCTTAAGTACAGTACTTTATAAATATTGATAAACTTGATTATAAACAAACTCATTGCTAATTCCTGGAGAGCAGTCATCATGATGTGGCAGTGTTTACTGAAGTGGCGATTGGCGTGAAGCTGCTTTGCGAAGGATACACTTCTCCGGGTTACTAATCTGAGAGAGGACACATCTCTGTGCATATATTCAGTTCACTGGGTATGCACAAGTATATGTGGAAATAGTATTTGACAAACAAATGCTAATGTTTACATAATGTCCCAAGTAAGAGCCATGACTGAATTACTTCTAATTCTCAGTATCTGTGCTTACATCAAGTAGTTATGAAGCTAATATGCTGAAAAATAAATTGGCTATCCCTCTCAAAAACATTTCTTAGTGAAAAAAAGTGCAATATCTATTCCTATAATTTTTATTCATATGTGTAACAGTTCAGGATTAATGTATGTTGCAATACACATTAAGTAGAAAGTGCATGCAAAACACTACCATTATGATTTAGTATTGCCTTGCTGTCAGTTTTAGCCTTTTACAGTGATAATGCAAGGTGAACAAAAAGCAGCCCTTGAAATGATTCCTCTTATCGTAATGAGCCTCTCTGCTCAGAACAAGATTTCTACCAAGCAAAACACAGATCACTGTGGGAAAAGCACAAAGCATGATCTGATAGAAACAGTACCCCAAATAAAACAAACTGCTAGCAACAGGAAAAATCAGAATGCTGTAAGTGTTCTCATTTTTATATTTGTTGCATTAAGAAAAAATCACTACAATTTCCTTCATTTTAGCTTCTATATTGCAGAAATTGATATATTTGTAATTTATTATTTTTAATAACTTTTCTGTATCTCCACTTACACTAAAATATATTTATTATCAAGGAGAAAAAAAAAAAAAGAAAACAACCTCCTTATCTTTCCTTCTTTATTTCTAAGTACACTTTAGTATCTTCTTCAGCTCAGGGAAATTATTTTCCACAGAAGAAAACTGATTGGAACGTAAGCAAAATTATCAATAAGCAACTTACATTTTTTCCCTCTGTTTTGCTTTACATTATATTTGAGATTAAAAGCAATATGATATAGCTATATATTTTACTTTACATCAAGTGGGGATCTTTAATTTAGAGATTGGTGGACCACTGAGATTTTTTTCCTAATTTTTTTTTTTTTTAATTTATGTGACAAAGTATTAAGGTAATGTAATTGTCTACATTTCCTCTTAATAAAAAAGGTTACAATTTCATATGTATTATGTCCTTGTGTTTCTGCACACAATATGGACACAGGAGACTGATCTCCAGGTATGAATTATAAAAACAGTTAATGCATTTATAAAACAATTTTTTTTAATAATAAAGGGCTCTTTGCTTCAATTTTTCACACATCCTCTGATTCGTAAGGATCAAAACAAAGAGAAAAAAGAGGAAATGCACTGCTGTGTTGTGCAGTTGCTGTTGTCCTATTGTTATCTTTAGAGATGGACAAAAACAGTAAGGACACCCTTCTGCACATACACAAATGAGGAAAACAGATTTGTTTTGACAGGCTATTATACTACAAAAATATTTATAAATGTAAGCTGCAATGAAGTGCATCAGTCTTAGAAAAACGCAATCCCAGTATACTATATTCACTATTGTTGAAGGAAGGCATGGAGAATTGAATAAAAAAGATTCTCTTATCTTTTTCTTTTTTCCTTTTTTTTTTTTTTGCTAAATAGGCATATAGTATGCTAGCCTAGCAATTTACTATTGAAAGAATTTCTTAAATGTCACAATTTTCACAAAATTATAATATTTCTTGCATACACTGTGAAGTGACCACCCTTTATTTTGCAATCAGAGAGCAGAGCTGGCAGAACTGAAGTGGTTTGGCAGCTGCGGAGATGAAACTGAACTGAACAAACAGTTTCTTAAGTGATGCTTGGATAGAAGAATTTGGAAACAGTTCAGCTTTTTNTTTCTATATATATGGCACAGTAGCTATTACACTGCTAAGGAAAGAAAAGTATAAAAGTATTAGAATAAATTTGTGTTGCAAAAAAAGTACAGCTCTATTTAGAGGTAACTATAGTTAACACACACATGGAATGATATACAATTTTGGCAGTGTTTTTTACATACCAAGTTACTAAGAACAATCATTTCTTGTTTCTTTTATTTCTACCCAGTGACACAGTTCTGTGTAATAAAGAAATTCTTTTCCGTGCTGGTTTTGGATCTCTAAACATCTGTATTTAGCAAAGATGGATAGGAAGGCATGTTCAGAAACGTTTTTGAGTTTTACATGAGTTACCTATCGCAGGCTACAAGAAACGGTCTCATCAACTACTTTGCAGAGCAACCTCCTGAATAGCACAGAGCTCATTTGACACAAAGAAATTTCATATTACTTTCTGCAACAGGAAATACCTAGTGGAGTTTTCAGTGAAGTCACAGCATCAAATGTCTCCTAGCTTCAGTGCTTGAGTTTAATCAGTATCAGTTCTTCAAAGTATGTACACTCTGAGCTTTTCTGATCTCAGAAGGACAGGCATACTTCACTGGTTATTTTTTCTGTTCTCTTGAGAGTCCAAAAAGAAGAAATTAAAATGCCTGCGAAGAGTATCTACAACAGCTTCTCATTCAGCATGAGGTCTTCAAAGCAAATGAAGATTTTGGGTTTGCTGGCATTTGGTCACCCTAATCAAGGCAGCCAACTGGCTCTGGTTTTAATAAAAAATAAAATAAAAAAAATAAAAAAAAAAAAAGCTTCTGTTAATTTTATCTTCCTCCTAGATTCCTTGTATTGTCTGAAAGTGGGAATAAAAAGGCTCTTCAGATGAGCTTCATTAATTTTTAGCAGCAATGTTATGGATTTTATTGGTGTTATGGACTGGGAACAGCTTATCTGTTAACTAGTACCATGTACTCAAGAGCAGTGTGATTCTGTGATTCACAGAGATAGAAGGCATATGTTTGCCTATCCAAAACACTGGTAATTAACATAAAATTGACATGAAGTCATGGAAAATGCAGAGTATAAGTTTGCATTTTTTTACTTATGCAGGAGTGCCTCAAAAAATTAAGTGCACGCCCAGTAAATTAACTTCATCATGTGCTACTATAAAGTCACAGTTCTTCAGTGAATGCCCTCACTGTTCACGCATTGTGGATCACAGTACCCCATCTTCTTCAGTATAAACGATTCTAACTCTGCATACTTTCCTTTATTACTAGCAGAACTCATAAGTGATTCCTTGTATTCCAGGATGTATTCTCTGTAAGTCTTTGGTAAACTTTAATCGTTATTTCCCTGTGTTATTTTAAATTTTCAGTTTTAAGCAGCTCTGTGCATACTGTATCCCTTCTAACTTTAATAGCTGGAGGACAGCTATTTGATAATTTTGTTCAGGAAGAACGTGTTACAATCCAGACTCAACCCTATATATAAAAAATGCTTTTAAAGCATTCCTCCTCGCAGTTTGCTGGCCTTTGTACAATCACATACGAAAAGACAGAATCAAGAAATTTCTAGTACAAACAAACAAAACAAGCAGGCATAAAATGATGGAGATTGAGAAACTGCAGAAAAATGCACCAGGTTCCTGATGGTGTTAAGGCTTACATGTGTGCTTACTTTTGAAACTGATACCTGTGTTTCTGCATGTCTGGGCTGTCACATATCTTGCCTTTTCCATCTCAGTCAAGTACATGTTATATAGATTTGGGATAAGCTAAGTGGCAGATTTGTTTTCTAAGATTTTCTGATAATTCTGTCATAACGTATCTTTGTGCACATCTATTGGTTCAGTGGTGGATAAAAAATTTCAAAATTAATGTATTCATTTTCAGTAGCATTGCATAAAATATACTGCAGTGGTAGCATTAAAAAAGAAACAAACAAAAATGTTATAATTAATGATGCATAAATAATAGGTAGTGATAACCTTTCCTGATGCTCCAGGAACTACTTCATGTTGGGTCATGTGTGGTTTTATTATATACAAGACTGCGAAGTAAAGAGGATGCATACCTACTCTTTGCTGCACCATCATAGACCTAAAGGCACCTAAAGGCAATGCTGCAGTACTAGGACAGCAAGGGCAAACTGATCCTCTGTATCCTCCAACTTTAAGAAGGTAGTACTTCTCATAACTAAGGGTGACAATAGTAGAGGGAAGAGGGACACAACAGTAAATTAGAGTGCAGCACAACCTCAACCCCAGAATATGAAATTGAATCCCTGATTACATATTTTTTGCTAGAAAGCATCTGTAGTTTGAGGATCTTTTAGAGATAGTTAAACAAACAAATAACAATTTTAAGGAAAAGGAGTAGCACGAGAGTGTCCTATATATGTAAAAAGCTCATTGCTGTATTTCTTACAGTAAGGGGGGAAATTGGTATTGTTAAAGCTGGAATTATAACAACAGAGCCATTTTTCAGAAGATGATGCATGGCATGAGATAACCTTATAATTTATTGAGAAGCAATATCACTTCCAAAACCCTGCTTCTTTCTCCTGGCCATGTGTGAACTAAGACTAAAACATTAAAAACTCACACAGCTTTTTCCAATTTTGAAATAATTATTTGAAACAAAATTAAAGGATCATAGGTTGAGTCACCTGATGTTTCTCTCTGCAGTCTCCTTTGAAACACAGCCACACCATCACGAGGATACAGGTTTATAATGTAGTTAGCATTAAAGCCCTGCTCCAGACACAACAATTCAAATCCAAACACAGAGCAGTAAAAATGTCTTCAGATTTCATTATGAGACTAACCTAATTTGTTTAACATGTCCCTTCTGCTCTGGAAATGACAGCAATGCCATTTTTCTCTATTGGTGAAGACTTGATCTGAGCTCAGCATTCACTTTGTATTTGCTTTAATTTTCTTCCTCTGCTGGCAAAAAAAAATTACTCTTTATGAGAAGCCTGTCTGGTCACATTCTTGGGTAGGGAAAACCTGATCTGGTTTTACTGTTTGGTCCCCAAACTCTCCAATTCATTCTCTAGATCACTTGTAAAGGCAATATGATTCATTCAATGGGCGGGAAAGACACTGCTTTCTCCACTGGTCTTTTCTTGCATGAAAGAGTGTTAAGAGTTAATAATCATAAATGGGACCTTGTAGGCTTTACTTTCTTTTTCATTCTAATTTGGCTGTAGTTTCTATTTTCATGAGACACATATCTAATTGTGATTGCACTATGCAATAGGATCTTCTGAGCAGGACAAAAAAACCAAAAAACTTCATAATTCTCCTGACATTTACTTAGACACTTTGAAAAATGCCTCCATTCTGAATCTAGCACTAGATTTTTTCAAAGCTTTGCTGAGTTCCATATGATATCAGTAAATATCGTTTTCAGAACTGGATAATCAAAATTCAAAATTCACACTGACTGTTTCACAATGGGTAAACAACTAAGATACCTACTACTGTGTGTTAATATTATTCTTTGAAAAGAAAAACACAGTTCTTACAGACTGTAATAATTAAAACTGTTCTAAAATGGCACAGGCATATCTATTCCACTTAGTAGCAAACTGCTTAGTATTAACAGGGACACAATGAGGTCTGTATTCATTTTAGGCAGTTTCCTAGGGAAAATACAAAGTGGAAGGAGAAATACAGGACAACTCTATAGAAACCCAAAATAAATCTGTATATGATATTCAGGACAATGACCCACGTCAGTGTGACTTCATCATCTTCTATTAGAACCACAGCTTTCTGGCTTTGTCTCTCATTTTTAAAAGTATAAGTAGCCAATAGCCAAAGAAAATAACTGTGCAAGGTTGGTACCATCTGCCACTGTCATGAATATGCTTGGGGTTTTGTTCTCACTTCTGTCCTCTTTGAATGAAATAAAGGAAACATGCATCTTACTTTTTTTGCATATGCAATGAGCTAATCACCTTCTCTGGGCTGCCCCATTATCTCCTACTTGATGAAGGGAACTGTAGACGGTAGAATGCTGGACAAAACACGGCTAGCTGAATTTCTTGAAAGTTACTTTCACAATCACTTTTAGGTTACAGGTAGATTTACTATAATTATTGCTTTTCTATGCAATTTATGAATATGATTACGCAAAAAAGTTTCCCTTTTGCTGTTATTGATAATTATAGGGAAAAAATATTTTGCACAAGGAAGACAGAAATGGTGATCTTCTGTTACATGTCATGCAAGAATGGCATGTGGGTGGATGCTGTAGTTCTAACATTGAAGTATCTTTAATTAGAACTGTTGGGACTTTCCCTCTTGTGTTTCATTTACAGTTTCTGTTTATTTCTTTTCTCTTTTGTTGGATTTTTTTTTCTTTCTTCTCTCATGAGCTTTCAAACGTCAGTTTATATTCAATTCAAAGTGTATAATTGGAGTTTTTCTTTCGTCTTCTATTAGTATTATTATAATGTATGATATAATACACATTATATGAATATATGAGCATTGTTTATTATCAAAGTACAGTTAGAAAAGTAAAAATGCAAAAGCAATTGCACTAAATGTTCTGAAAAGTAGTATCCATTTCACCTTTAATATTAATGAAGTCATGTAACAAATGTTGCAGTATTAACCGAACTACATCTAACATTACAAAGACACTGATGAAGATGATTTCTATTATATTGCTGCAGTATGCACAGAAAATCTTTAAAATTAGTTTCAAGGCTATTAAAACATACCTCAGTCCTACCTGCTAACTGCTTTTTCTTAGAATTTTATATAGTAATTCAATACATTTGTAAGTACTATGAACATTTATTGAACAGCTATCAAGCAGCACAGTTTCAGGCAAAGATTTCAAAGGTCTGGCACTGTATGCATCAATTGCATTATTTTATAGAAAATACTGTTTATAAGCTGTTAAAGATAAAAATTTGAGACTAAATTTGAGGTTGATGTGTGACCCCTTTAGTCCATGTTCTGCAAAGCTCAACACAGTTGTTTAAAATTTGAATCACTGCAGTTCCTAGGTTCGAGTGTGAAAGGTAAATAATATACATGCTTTTCTTTGTCCATCGAAGTGATGAATTGCATACACTAAATTTTTTATAAGAACCATTTAACCATCCTAAGAGCAGAGTATCCTTAAAAAGACAACAGCGTTTTGCAACACTATTCATTCAGGAAACACTCACATGACCTTTTTAACTGTCTTTAAGATAACAGCAAAATTTGCTCAGTCAGCCAGCTGTAATGAGACAGGGAGAGTAAACAACCTTTTGACATTCCTCTATCTCATTATAAATAGCATTGTCAACTGACTCCAAGATCAACTAAATCCTAATTGACGTCAGACACTGTACAGCAAAAGATAGTGAGAACTGCCAAACTAAATGCTGGGGCGGGGTGGGGAACACCAAACAAACAAATTAAACCCCAAAAGTTAGTGTGTTAACTCTTACTTTCTCATTCATTTTTTTCTCTTCTTCATAATCACAACTTTTTTTTTGAGAGTTGTTTTTAAGCTGAAATTTTCCAAAATTTGGCACATATTAGCAAGTCTGCATTATGTGTCTCTGAAAATGAGCAGCCAGTGTGACAGGGATAGTCAATAGTAAATAATCAATGAAGACTCTGGAGTACAAAATGTAACATCTCTCCCAGTCTTTTATGGAATTACTAACTTTTATTTGAGAACGACATCTTCTTACAAAACCAGATAATCTTTAGTGATATTTTCAAGATCTGCTTCAAAGACTGTAGGCATGGAAATATTTTAATGAATACCTTCATTTAATTTCATATTGCTCTCCTGTGCTTACTAATGGAAATACTAATATCACTAAGAATTGTGATTATTTTCATGACTCGGTCCTAAGTCCTTATGTTTCACAGGTATAATACCTTTAATATTAATTAACAGAATTGCAATACATAGAATTTACTCTGGCAAAGCAATTAGTTGGATTTCTATCTACCTAGGTAGGGCGCACGGCCTCAGGTTTCTTAGTACCAAGCTATATCTGTCACGGCTTTTTAGTGAACAAACTTGTAAAAGCTTAAATCCTTTCTGAATCTTCCCTTGCAGATGAAATCCTTAGTGCTAGCTTTAGTCTACATAATCAATTCCCTATATTTACTTTAACCTATGTAGTTTTATCTAATACAAATATCTGCATCGTATAAAATCAATCTTAGCATAAGATAGCTATCAGAAATGTTTTTTTTACAATATACTTATCCCTTTCCGACATTCTACTTTATCATTTGTACTTAGATTCCATCTCAATGTAACACCCAATCTCTCCAGCCAAATCTTCTGCATTTGTGAAAAATAACCTTGCATTCAGACCTGGCTCAGTTTGACAAATAAGCTTCTTGTTTATAACTCCAGATCTAAAAAGAATGGCTTGGTTTAGTTCTGATCATTAACTGACTAGTCCAATCAAATTTAGAAATAAGCTGCTTCAACGCTGTATGATTTCATCTCATAACCTCCATTTTTTTATACTACTCTTATGATTTCTAACTTAAATTGTTATCCTCCTACAGTTTCATTTCCTGTATTTTTCATCTGTTTCTACTTGAATGTCATTGCAGACTGTTCTACGTGACACCTCAGTAATGCAAATCTTCTTCCATCAGGGGTGATACTTCTCATTTCAGTTTTCATGATTATGTAGATAATGTATCATGATGATGAATCAAGGCAACTACACTAAAGTGATTAGTGATCTCTAGCCCTTGGAAGGCTGAAATGAAGGTGTTTACTTTAGGGAAAAGTTATGGTAACAAAGACGACGACTATATGTTCAAAGTTATTACCACTTCAAAGTTTCCCTGCTATTTCAGAGTCCATTTAATTGTTTCCAGATCTGCTACTGACTCCCAGCAGACTCAATTTGTATGTAGGTTATATTTTCTCAGAAAAACAAGACCATAGTTTGCTAACACATTATATTCAGCAGCATTGTTGACTTAATATTCTTAATGACTTAATTCTGAAAGAGGCAAATTTGCCTTATAATTCACAACCAACTGTGTTGACAGAACTGAGAGACTGGTATGTAATACAGGACTAGAGGCAGGAGCAAGTGATGAGAATCAGTGGGGTTAGAAATCGAATTCATATTTGTGCCAAAGGCAACTGATGCTAAAGTCACAGTCCCAGTTGCAATGGTAATACACACTACTGTAATCTGCTTTTGTTATCCATGTCACTTAACAGAAATGCAATGGCAAGGGTCCTATCTTCCAGTAGAAAACAAATTACAAGATCTATGTGATTTTGTGTGGGTTACGCATACCAACACTTGCTCTGCTGTGTTTCCACCACTATTCTTACCTCTGCAGACTAGGATCTATGATAACAATTACCATTGCCACCTTCATTTCACTGCATAAACGTGTCCCCACCTTTCTTTACCATCAACCTCATTAATTGGTTGCGATTTCTAAATTTTAAAATATAGTGATCATTGACTATTTTTGGTTTTCTTGTTGTTGAGTATAACTTTGTAAGAAATAAGAACACAGGGGAAGAGATAGAATTCCCAGCAAAATCACAAAATGCACATTTCTTATGTGAATTAATGTAAAAGAGAAGTTCTTTTTAAAAAATGCAGACACAAGCATTTTTTTAAATGAAGTACACTTCTTAAAGTGTTCATTTTACATGGACCAAAATGTGTGTTGGCATTTTTAATCTTAGACCAAATGATTAAAGATATTTTGACAGGAATGTTTCAAGTGTGAAATCCTCCTCATAATATCTCAACAATCTCTACTCAGTTAAAAAACCCCCAAAATGATTTCTGTAATTTAAGATGTGAAACATTAAACTTCATAGCAACAAACTATCCACAAACCACAGTAGATGCAAAGACCTCTAGATGAATACCAGCAGCAGATACTTGGTCCTGTACTACAGACACAAATTGCAAAATTATTTTTGTGTTAAAATAAAACTATTTATAAATTAAAATCTTATTATCACCACAGGAAAGTCTGTGCAAAACTCTTACACAACCATCACTTTGTTTCTTTTTTCTTCCACCTATAATGTGACTTATTTGCCTTATTCTTTTTAACCAAACATTATGACACAAATTAATTTTATATGACATTCTTTTCATGGTACATGCTACAGTTATGCATTTATATGAAATATAAAATCATGTCTAATTAACCACACTGATCATAAAATCAAAACACTTAATTAATTTGTTTTGATTTTACAATTTCTTCCATTGTCTCTTCTAAAAAATTATTCTGGTGTACTTCATGGTAATGGAAAAAGCATAACTGGAAGTGAAGAAAAGAAGCTTTGTATTAAAACAGAGAGATTCAGAGCAGAGAATTTCTTTGCTGTGTGCCTTCTCATAGTTTTATATTGGCAAGTAAAATCATAGTTAAGTACCAGGTAAATCCAAGTTTCTAAATGTCTGCTTTCAAAGAAGTGAATGTATGTTATTCCATACTTCTTTTCTTCATGATGCTGATTCTTTTCAGGTAAGTTATAAGAGGAATGAATACAAGCATGAAATCCTAGCATCAGATAGAAAGGAATTTTAAGATAACAACCAAAAGAATGACTATGGGTATGGGAAACATTTGTTTGCAAGATACAATGATGTTTTAAGCACATACCTAGTGCTTTCTACACATGCTGAGTAACCAGGCTAATTAAAAAGCCCATACAGCTCTTGTTAAAATCTGTTCAAATTTTTGGAGCACCTGTTATAACAGAATGCCCACAGACTTGATAGTTTAGAGCCAAGACACCTGCTACCTTATGTCTCACAGTATGTTCAGTTTTATACTGATAGTAAAAAAAAAAAAAATCCACTTTCTGACATTTAACAATCTCATAAATGATAAGAAATAAAATGTAAAATTTCGTAATTTAACCCTTCACTGTCACTTCTCTTTTACCTATAGCCTCTACTGAGCAGGCAATACAATGTGTACTTTTGGAGCTATCTCATTTCTTTGTTGCCGAATATATTGTAGGTTTTGCTACACTGAGCACAGTGCACAATTCCTCCTATGCTTTGTTCACTAAATTTTAAAGGTATGAGGAATATATAAGTAAATATAGTTTATCTGGAAAAGCCAATGTGTTTTGTATCTGCAGTGAAATCCAGCTGGTCTATACTCCTCTCTGCTTTAGCTGGATTCTTTTCTCTGATACTGATCAATAACTGAAATACACAACTACATTATATTCTAAATCTTTTTTTTAACTATGATTCGGCAATATGAATAGGGAAGTACCTGAGCACACAAGTTTGTTAATAAACATGCATAAGAACCGATTTCTCTAGACAGGAAGTATATGCAAAAAAAAGAGAACAAGCAGTTACCAACAGGTGTAAAATAGTGAAAGATTTGTTAAACAAACAAACAAAAAAAAATCAACACAATAGCCTTGTGACAGCGGCCCAAACCTTGTCAATATCTGCAGGAGCATGACAGTCACCTGTTAGAGGTATCTGAGTTATGCTGGAATCAGTATATGTAATTATTTTTGTTTGGAATGGGACTTACTCTGCAGATTCTACATGAAACTATTGCAGTTATGTAGCCATAGTCACTGATTCAATCAGAATTTCATATTTAGAAAGACACTGGTAACTGGGTTCAGTGAAGGTTCCACAAGTATAGCTTGAAGTCCACTTACTTTGGAATTGTGCAACTTAGACCTATAAAAATATGGATTTTTTTTTATGTAATAATGCTTTTTATATACTGATGAACAGAAATACAGACGTCTTAGGTGCAGAACTATATTTGATGAATGTTTGAGACCTCACACACTGAATACCAGATAATAACCTATTCCCATATTAGAATACAGTACTAACCTGGAGAAGAGCAGAAGAGCATAAAAACACCCATGGGAAGCACTTTGAATACCTCTACTTTTATTGGTTAACATTTCTACTTCATTACACGTAGTGGTGAAACAAAACCTGAGTCTCAAAGCAGAAGATTAGAAAATTAATATGAAGGAACAGAATGTGAATCAGAAATGACAGAGTAATAAAAACAGTATCAGTACCATTCTTCAACAGGTAGATCTAATTCATCCACATCACTGCACAAGTACTGCACAGTGAATACACAAGGAATAATAGCCTAGTATTTAATTATTTCAAGTCTTTTTGTATTTCAAATTTCTTTTTCACATAGCACTTCTATGTATTAGAAGTAAAAATGTTGACATTTTGACACATCCCTTTCCATTTAGAATTTATTTTAATGCAGGAAAATGAATAGGTAACAGATATTAAAAGTTCTTGTGAGTTCTTGTAAACTGTTATTTGTGGGAATGGCATTTTTTTCATGCTCTGTCTATTGACTTGCCTTTCAGATAAAGCACTACAAGAAAGCAGGTGATAAGCCTTTGTTAATGCCTCTGGGATGAAATACTGGAGCTACAGACTACTGTTGATAAACAGATTTTGAATTAATTAGTTCTGCATAATTATCTGAGTTACCAAGCCTTAAAACTGAATGCAACTGGTCTTCATACGTTTGTTTATGCACCTCCTGCCAGCCATGAAAAATGTTTTTATTTTCTACAAGATCATCAATTTTAAAACCTAATTTTAAACAAGGTAATAAAATATTCTTCTACTGTAAGATGGCATATGGCAGAAGAAATATTAATTGCCGTCATTTTTGTAGAATTCCAGAGGTATATACAACAGCTCTGCAAAATTCAGGTCAGTCTGTTGGCAAATGAAGAGATGGGCTTTGTGCTGATTTTTTTTTTTTTTCAGTATATGTATTAAATTCTCTTTGTCTTTTGGATTTTACGCTGATAATGCTAGGCAGCTAGACCTCAGAATTGGAGGGAATTAAGAGAAGCACTCTGTCCTTTCCTGTGTCCACTTGATAGTCCATCTCAGATGGAAACAATTTTAATATATTGAAACATGATAGCTATATACCTCATACTGCTTTAAAAGATAAAGTGTTTGTTTAGGATATTCTGGATTTATTCCTTTTTCTATTAAAATCTGACTTCAAAGCTCAGGAAGACTCCTGCCAAACCTTAGAATGATACTAATACATAAAACAAGAACAAAAAGCTGTATTCTTTAATTATAATCTGCATTTTAAATTACTCTTTTCCTGGTTTTCTTTCATTGTGTGTCAAAGACAAGAAGTTGAGAAAAAAAGATCTGTGTGTTTCTTTGATTTTGCTGGAGGACTCCTTAGAAAATTTGCTTTCTCTCTACACTACGCAAATGGCATCCTCTTTGTCTGGCTGAACAGTACGTATCGCAACTAAAAGTTCCTTCATTAAATTGTCCCAATGGCAACCCCCTGTGATACTAATATTTTGCCAGTTCACCAGTTCCTACAAAGTCCTTAAGATAAGACTGACATTCTTAATATAGGCTCTAAAGAGCAGCAATATATGTGACCTTGATTATGTTCTCTTTTGCAGTTTACTGCAGTATGTAAAGCTCTTGTGTTATTTCCCAGGCAAGTGGTTCAATCACCATCCCTAGCTATATTTAAAAGCCATTTAGGTGTGATGCTCAAGGATATGGTCTAATAGTGGCCCTGGCAGAGTTAGATAATGGCTGCACTTGACAATCTTGAAGGTCTTTTCCTACCGTAGTTGTTCTGTGATTCTGTGATTTACTTGATGGAGGAGTACATGGGACATGAAGTCCTGGTATATATGAGCAAATTCTATTTCAAGTACTCAATTTTTAATTCTTACTCCAGCTGTTTCTTCCTCTTTCATTCAATTTTTCATCTAGTATTTTCTCCCCTGTATTTCAAAAGAATAGATCTAAAACAAAAGGATCATAGAAGGAAGCTGGCGACAGTCAATAAAAACAAATTGTTCTCATCTCAGTCCAGAGTATACCAGTTTGCAACATAAATTTGCTATTTTGTGTGGATAGTAGTCTGGTCATCATAAAGAGATGTAATACCAGAATTGGTACAAATTTAGCAAATTTTTAGATTAAGATTTATTCAAATATTTAAATCTGCCAGAATACTTCAAGGGCTTACAACTAAACCAAGATCAGGAGGATTTTTCAAAGGAATGTCAAAAGAATATCTATGTCAGAAGAATATCTATGTCAAAAGACACAGTTTCAGTCAAATTCTTAATCATTATCTTATTTCATAGTTCATTTCTGCACCTCAAATAAAGGATGTTTATTCAATTTAGGAGAAAATTCTGTATCTTTTCCCTTGATTTATTCTAAGAAATTAGCTCTGATTTGAATTTTTCTCTAAATGATTGTGAAAATCTACAAAGATGCTTACTCATTAAGTGAACAATAGTTAAATCTCTAACAGTTATGATTACAACACATTTTAAGCAGCTACCAATAGATCGTATGCATGAAGCTTTTTGGGGAAGTGATTATTAGGCCAGTACTGTTTTGGGGAAAAAAATATTTTATTTTTTTTGTCTCTCCAGTGTGGAGGCTTCACAAAATAAAGAAATTAATGAAACAGAGATTCAGAGAGCTGATCACATCCCACTTCACCTAGCCTTGCTCTCATTTGTAGAACTCCCCTGCTCTGCAACCAAATGTGCCAGATGTGACTCACTTCATCTGTGATCACTTAATTTCTAATCTCTAGGGACACGTCACTAAACTGCAGAAGAATGTGTGCTACTTAGGAGGATGATGTGCTCAATTAAGTCATACTACAAGGTCCATCTCACAGCAGTAGCTTAATATTAAAGTTTTTTTCCTCTTTGCTGACATGCTTTTACAATTCCTATACTCATCCTTCAATTATATGACCCAAATATATGAGGTCTTGGACATAAGGGGTGAGGGAGAAGTGAAATTTTAATGGGCAACCATGCCAACAGTTCCTAGGGGAATCTCTGTGACAGTATAAACTGGCTTTTAAATCTTCCTGTATTTTTAAGGCTGCTTCAACTTCTTTAATAAGCAGAGCCAAACACCAGAGCCCTATATTTCAAGATCTGCTGTGGTAAGTTGACATTTCCCTCTACTGTACCAGTTATTTCCAGGACATTTTCCCCTTCTCCCCAAAAGTGCATGTGTAGTTACTCACTTTCAAAAACCCAAACTTTTCTTGTCCTTAGAGGAAACTATTAGGACATGGTGGTCCTGATTTACTTTTATCAAGTAGCAGAATAGATTTGTACCGTAATGCAAGTATTTGTCTTTCAGTGAGATAAAAAACACACTTTGTACATTTTGTTCACTGTAAGTGCAGAAGGTGGACATTCTAGTAAAGAAATGTCACTGTAAAATTAAGAGCTAAAACCAAAAAATGCATTGAAATTCAATATTTATGCAATGTATTATCAAATGTAACTCAATGTCATGAGATGAGTTGAATCTGCTGATGTGTATTCAACACCACAGTGCAATCAGTGTCAGCTTCAAAATGAAAGTGCTGGCTGGAGCAAAGTGTCATGGGGCTTGAAGTTCAGATTGTAACATGGGAGGCTTACTGCTCTAGTTGCTGTTTCAAGTTTCTTCAAGTTTTTCGGTTTTTTTGAGGTGTTGGTCTTTTTCAGCTAGACTGGCTGTGGAGGGTGGGAAAAGATTGCTAGCTTCTGCTGCTTCCGCATTTTTGCTGTGCTTTTCTGCAAATAGGCTAAAATAATTATTTGTTGTATCATTTCTAGTAAAACTCTTTATCACAGTCCAGAGGGAGTTATTTTTTGTGTTGTTTCCCCTCCTGTCTGTGTGGGGATAGAAGGGAACTTGTGAGAGCAGACTGTGTTAACCCAGGACGTATATTTATAAAAATTTTCCACATAATAAATTTGATATGTTTGATCAACAACACCCTCTTGTACAGGGCACTATTAGTCTTTTTTGGAGGTTTGTATTTTGCATTTATTGTATTTTAAATGTATGCAAGAACGTGGTCTTCTGTGGCACATGTGAAAACCAGTTACATACGGTTGCCCAAAATTGTGAGACCAGTCAGTCATATGATGCATATGGACGTCAGTTAATTTACTGATCAAAATCAGAATTGGTTAAGCTCTACTTAAATTAGAATTAATGCTATATAATGGTTACAAAGAAATATAAGCTAATTAATTGTAAAATTAATTGTAAAATTAATTAGCTGGCAATTTTAATTTCATGGTTCAATTCACATAGTATTTTGGAATGTAGTTCACCCTACTTCCATGTAGCTGGTCTTTAAAAGCATTATTAGCTTGAAGTAGCGAATATGTTTTCATATGCTCTTTCAAGCTGACTTAAATGACAATACAATGTGATTACATATTGGCTTGACGAGAGTGACATACATTTGTCAGTCTCAGTAAGAACTTCATTTAAAAAGAAAATTCTCAACATATTTTGCTCTGTTAGTTTGTGAAGGTTCTTTCCCCAGGTCCACAGAACAACTTCAGCATTATATAGCCTATCAACTTAGCTGTTACAGGCTGTGGAGTCTCTGAATATATGCCTGGTTAGGCCTCGGCTGGATTTAATATGTAGGCACTAACTATAAGCAACAATCAGGGTGAATAAAAGCCAAGAACTGGAGAGAACAAGGGAAGCAGCAGTTCAAAACAAAGAATGCTCAGAAGCAAATATAAGGCTAGGTTTGTGTGCTAGAGAATTGTTGATCCAAATGGAAAAAGGCAAAAAGATAAGCAACAGTGAGCCGAGCTGACTGTAAGAGTCTAAAGTGAGGAGCTGGCAAACATCACAGAACCACAGAATCGCTGAATACATCCAGTTGGAAAAGACCTCAAAGATCATTTGGTCCAATCTTCAACCTGGCACTGAAGTGTCAACACTAAACCATGTCCCTAAGTGCCAGGTCCACATGCTGCTTAAACACTTTCAGGCAGGATGATTCCAATGAGAATCAAAGTCAAAAGAAAAGGTCATATTCCAGGATCAGGACTGTAATGAAACCAGAAACTGACCAGGATGGTGAGTGTTTCCCTCCAGTAATATTTCTTTACACCAATTTGATTTCCACTAAGTAGCTATGGGCTGAATACAAGTTTCTATGAACCAGACAAGGTGTTTATAAACAAGAAGCTGACTTGAGACTAGTGATAAGAACAGTTCTCTGGGAGAAGGGCAATCAGGACACAGGTCTCTAATTTGCAGGACAGCTTCTTTTTCCAGTGTTTGCACATAGTAAAACACAGAAATACAGCATAAGTTCTTGACGAGGGGTAGATAATGGGAGAAAAAAGATTTCTTTAAGGAACTTCGGAATTTTGGGACACTGAGTATCTGTGTTTCTAAAATGACATGGCAGGGAAACACCTAAAATGTGGAGACACGTACATCTTCAGACAACTTTTCTTCTTTGGCAGTTTTATTTATATAAGCGTGAAGTCCTCTTCCTCATTTTACTTACCAAATGTAGAGTGTTGCAGCTATTGTGATTGTTGTTGTGGGATCTGCGTGCCGTAAAAGCTGTTTTCCCCCACTTCCAGTAAAAGCTCTCTGAGAATTGAGCTAGCTAGTAGATAGGATACATTAGCATAGACACCTGAATTAGTAGCACTACATCAAGTCCTGAGTATTGTTATTAGGAGCTGGATGCTGGGCATAAACATGCTCTGGTACACCGCACATGACAGCAGCAGCTGCTCCCACAGTACTTCCTGTGCAGAAGCAAACCAAGTGGAAGGGTAGAGGTTGGCAAGGGCACTGTACGTCAGGCAAGGCCTCAGCACTTCCCCATCTTCAGTGAGTCAGAACAAGGAAAGTGGTAAAAATAGGTATGTAGGAGGTGGAGAAAATGCATTATAGTTCTACTCTAATTACAAACAGATCATTCAAGTCAAGTTTTGTATTGTGTAAAAAATAGCAGTGGGCAACTTAATGTACTCCAGAAACTATCAGTGTTGCTAAATGCAAGGCAATCCTAAAATGGATGAGTGTCAAGGATGTCTGCATAATGTCAAGGGATTTAAACTTAACAGAGACCATGATGCTCACTAAGCTGATCTAACATGTTGGGGTTTATCCTCCCCAGAGCTTCCCCCCCACAGACACATAAAATAAACCAAACAAAATAACCCTGACAAATTGATTAATTACTTAAAGTTCAACATTCTTTTGAGCTTCTTATGTGTCTAAAGCCCATCCGAACTACCCCAGAAATATATGCGTTTCTTAAATTCCATTTCAGTGGGACTTTGTCATTTTGGATTTTCCAAAATGGGGGAAAGGTCAGTTCTGAAGAATGCTGATGTCCCATCTTTCAAAGCTAGAGAAAAAGAATTGTTGGCAGTCACTGGAGAAGCCAAGTCAGAACCCTTTATGTTCCAGAGCTACTGCAAGTACAGGAAATTCTTTCTTTACTGTAAAGCAGCTGTATCTCTGTGTGTCCCCTTTGATGTTAGTATAAGATATTGATAAATGCTGATCTGTACTTTGTATACAAACTAGAAGTCTGTTGTTTACTGAAAGATGATGGTATTGTTCAGCATTGGTATGTGGTTTAAATATGTAACAAACATCATAGCACAGAGTGAAGTATTTGTTAATGAAGAATTATCTACCTAAATTAAACTGCAAGCTTAAGCATGAAACATCAGTCAAAGGAAAAGCAGAAGGGGAAAACATGGAGTGAAAAATAATTTTTTACAGGGTTATATGGAAAGCTAATCCTGGTGCTGAATGGCAATGAAGTTTTTTCCTATTGGGAAAAAGAAAGAAAGAAAGATAGATAGATAGATAGATAGATAGATAGATAGATAGATAGATAGATAGATAGATAGATAGATAGATAGATATTTATAGCCAGAGAGAGAGAGACAATGACTATTTAAACTCCTGTTTTCTCAAAATTACATCTCTAGCATGTCTAACTAACTATAAAAAGTCCTCACAACAATCTGATGGACTACTTAACTGAATCTTGTTGAAGACAGCTTGCTTTTTCGTTCTGAAAAGCTCACCAAAGAAGAGCTACTGTGTAACAAACAACACTTGAACTTTGCCATGAACAAAAGCAATGTCAGGCTTCTGTTTTGGTTTCTGGATAAAACTTTCATTAAAGAGGAGGACTTGTACAAGATAAGCAAGCAATTTATATATGTTCAATATCTGATTCTCTCATTTGAGTGCCCAGGTTCCAGCTGGAATTCCAAACAGTGTGAAATTTCTCCCGAGGGTCAGGTATGCATACTGGATTCTGTTCTCATTTAGTCTGTCCCCAGAGGTATTCACCTTGATTTCTAATACACAACTGTTCTTCAGCCACTTAAAGAGGAACTCATGTGACTCTTTATTTCGTGACAGAATGATCAAGGAAACCTTTGTGTTGGTTTTACTTTCAGAAACCTGTTTTGCCCAACTTGAATTTCTCTGAGTATGGCTACACAAGGTATAAACGATTATTTGGACAACATTTTCAGAGAAAAAAAATGGGTATTGTGATAGGTGATACTAAAATATTAATGTAATTGTAATGGCTATCCTATAAAAATAATGTATATATATGAAATTGCAGCTCAGTTCAGAACTCAGCAATAAAAAGGGCATCTTTGAGTATGTTTACAAGCATGCCCACCATATGCTATGCAGGAAAAATCACAGTAATTACTTAGTGAAGACACAGAGTTGTTTCAGACCTCTAGGTACATGAAAGACCTGCATTTTGCAATAGGACTACCTTTGTTGAATTCAGAAACTAAAATAGTTTCAGGTGTTTAACCTCACAGGTTTAAAGACATAACAATACAACAAAACAGAGTTGAACCATCTAGCAATACAAACAAGATCAGTGCATGTTTCTGATAGTTGAAGTCTGAGGGATGTTTCTATTTCAGAAGTAATTATTTATTTAAGCCAAAAAATATATTTAGTGCTTTACAAAACGGGAAATACAAAAGTTCCTACTTCACGATAAGCAACACCTAAGCCTTAGCAGCTGGAAAACAAAAGGGTTGACACAGGGAAGATTTGAAGTATCACCTACTAATTGTGCATTTATCACTTTTTTAGAATTAATGTGAATTACACCTCTGTTAAAATTACAGAATTGCCCTCACACACTTTGTTAGCATGATTACTACTTCAGTTCTTATTTCTGTTATGACAGTGCACTAGAGGTCTCAGACTTTGAGAGTTCACACGCGGTACAAACACACAGAAAACAGCAATGACTGTCCTGAGAATTTTAATTTGATTTGAAGAAATTGTGAAGGGAGGAAAAGACTAAGAAAGTAAGTGTCATTTATTTATACAGACAGAGAGGGAGTGCTAGTATACATAAAGGTATCAGTATATGGTTTCTATTTTCATATGACCATAATTTCTATGCAGAATGTACTTCTGATTCTTGTAATTAACTTCTGTTGAGGAATCTATTTTTTGACAGGCTTGAGGGAGGGAGTTTGTGGCCTTTTTTTTTTTTATTATTAGGGGTTTTTTTTTTGTGGGGTCTTTTGTCTTGGGGTTTGCATTTTTCTCTTTAGCTGCAATTATTCTTTGAACTCTTGCTGATGTAATGAGCTGCCTTTTATGTCCTTAAAGGTACATTTCTAAATGTTTTGCACACAAGTATAGCCTTCATTTTTGAGGAAAATTTAATAGAGCATATTACACAGGAGACATACGCAGAGATTTTGCTAATTCTTTTGTTTTCTGATTAGATTTTTTTCTCTTAATTTAAAGGAAAATTAATTCAGACAGAATGTCTAGAGTTGATCTTTGAGTAGGGAAAAACATGATTATTATTCATGCAGCAGTGTTTATTTCCATCTGTCACCATAGCAGTTCTTTTAATAACTTATTATACAATTAGTTCAATAGCCTTTCTGCTCCTATGCTACCACTGCAACATGGAACTCTCTTATTCCTTTAACATTTTCACAGTTGCAATTTTACTCTAAGTATATTTATTTTGAAGATTGTAGTGGTATGCTGATTGTATTTCCTATATAGTTTCTAACATGAATCTTTTGAATTTTAGAAGCTGCATGTCCAAAATACATACAAGGTGAATTGTGAAAGAAGAAACAAAGGACTATTTCTAGAACTTAATTAGATAGTTCTTACATGTCATATGGAAAAAAAAATTACACCTACAGAACTCTTACATATCTCTTCATGAGGACATGAAAGCTGCCATTTCATCTTCAGGGTTTTGTTTGAACTACTTCATATCAGCAGCTTTTGGATGATTGACCAAGGGGAAAAAAAATCCCGTGTATGCCTTGCAGTCCTTCACAACCTCATGGGCTTAAAAGGAAGTTTGTAGTAGAGAGGACAAACATGAAAAAAATGTATTTAGAGAACCAGCAGATAGTCCCTTACGAAAAAAAAAAAAAAAAAAAACAAAACAAAAACTAACTAACTAACTACCAAAACCCTAAACAATAATTAAATTAAATGCTTTGGAGAAAGGAAGGGAGAAGCTGGAAGTAGAGACAAGAAAGAATAAGAGACTACCAACTGGCTAGATAGCATCTATGCACATCTAAGGTCCTTATGAGCAAGCTGAAAATGAGTCAGTAGTTGTGCTGATGAAGGATGTATTAGCAAAGGTGTATCAAGGAAATTTAGCAAAGTGATTTAGCACTGAAAGAAGATGCTCAAATAAGTTGTAGAAGTTCCTCAGGAGCTGGATCTAACTTTGAAATTGACCCAGGTTTGAGTATGAGGTTAGGCTGAATGATCTTCAGAGGCCTTGTCCAACCTTAATTATTCTGTGATTCTAAGCATAGTGCTACAGAGGTACTTCCTTTTTCACCATATCTCATCTTGCCAGTACTTCTCCTCAGACAATTTTTCCTGAATTCAACTTGTCCTCATACAGTGTTTGACAAACATCCCCTAGTTATTTGCCTATGAGATAGCTATGAAGTTTCCTTCCTCTCTTTCTCATAGGTCAGAACACAACGCCTTCATAAGCTACAGCAAACTGTCGCAAAGACATTTATGTTTGTTTAATTCAGAACAGTTCAAAACTCACGATCTAAATTCTAAATATACTGAGAGCTAAGAAAGAAACTCAAGTAAAAATAGGCATGCTGATAGAATATATGTAAAATGCTTAACTGAAAAGGCTTTCTTCCTGCTGTAAAATGAAGATAACCAGTGTTTTATAGGCAGCTGGTAGTCCATATGCCTGATCTACCAGATCTGAGTAGAGGAGTTCGAACTAATCTAGTAAGTGTGCTATGGGAAAAATGGGAGAGATGTTGAAGCATTTTATTATATGAAGTGAAATGCCAGGATATGTGGCTATTTTGGCCTGACCTGAGCTGGTAAAATAAGGACCCTGATCATAAGAAACTTGCCCATCACTAAACTACATATAATTTTTTTTTCTTTACTTTTTTTATGGAACCTTTTCTTTCTTGTATCTTACAAGACCTCACTTCTTTTTGTTTGCTTTCAGTTTAGGGAGGTGGGGTTTAACTATTTTTTTTTGCATTCAAGATATTAGCTTTTTTTTTTCCATTCCAGTGTAGAAACAAAGGGACTATTTCTGAAGAAACAGTACAGCTTCTTATGAAAATCCATGGCTTAGGTGTTTTCTGTATTAATTCTTGCCTTTGTGCAAATTTTGTCTCCACTGCACCTCCCTCTTCAAGAGTTCCTTTCAGCTTACAGGTTGGGTGGTAAATGGCTGGAGAGCAGCCCTGAGGAAAAGGACCTGGGGGTCTGGGTAGATGAAAATCTCAACATGAGCCAGCAGTGTGTGCATGCAGCCCAGACAACAACCATGTCCTGGGCTGCATCAAGAGCAGCGTGGCCAGCAGGGCAAAGGAGGTGATTGTCCCCCTTTACTCTGCTCTTGTGAGACTCCACCTGGAGTACTGTGTACTGTTCTGGAGCCCCCAACATAAGGACATCAAACTGTTGGAGCAAGTCCAGAGGAGGGTCACAAAGATAATCAGAGGGCTGCAGCACCTTCCCTATGAGGACAGGCTATGCGAGTGGGGGCTCTTCAGCTTGGAGAAGAGGTCTTGTAATGACAGGACAAGGGGTAATGAGTTGAAACTGGAAGAGGGGAGATTTAAACTAGATGTTAGGAAGAAGATTTTTACAGTGAGGGTGGTGAAACACTGGAACAGGTTGCCCAGGGAGGTTGTGGATGCTCTCTCCCTGGAGGTATTCAAGGCTAGATTGGATGAGGTCTTGAGTGACTCATCCTAGTGGGAGGTGTCCCTGCCTTATGGTGGGGCGTTGGAACTAGATGATCTTTGAGGTCACTTCCATCCTAAACCATTCTATGATTCTATATATCTACCCATTTGACTTCCCACTGTGCTCTCCCACCCTCTGTGTTACTTCTGCTGAATAAAGGTACTTCTACAATGCTAGCAGTGTTCTCTCAAATACTGCTGCAAAACCACAGCATTAGACTAAGGGAGAAATAAATAAACAAAACCATTAAAACATGTCCTAGGTATTTCCATACTCTATCAGTTAGGGCTTTTCAACAGCTAAATTTTATTGGCAATATTTACTAAATTCAAAACAGAAAGCTCTCTCTATCCTTCTCAATAAACTTTCACAATTATGACCAATTCAATAAATTACTTATCAGCTCTTCCATCCAGTTTATCATAATGCAGTGCACAGTGAATAGTTCTTCCTACTTCCAGTTATACAATAATACAGGAGGATAATCTCAACAGTGCTTAAATACTACTTTATCACCTGAAAAATGGATAATGCTATGGATGAGCAGACGCTTCAGCAAAATTAGATTCATGGAAACAGTGTAACTTCAAGCACCAAAGAGCATGTTCCGTCTCTGAAATACTGATACGTGTCAGAACACACTAAGCTAGAACACTGATATACAATTGTGAAACACCCTTCATGACTATTAGAATACAGAGGGTTCTAAAATCTCTAGTTCATTGAGGCTGAAGAAAAACTAGTACATAAAGTTCTAAGATTACAAGCACAATGTAGTGAATGACAAATGAAGAAAGAATACCGTATGTTTTGTGATCCGTGTGTTTCTCTCTTGTAAAAGAAATTGCTCATAGCTTTGTAAATGTAGTACTATTTCTTTACATTTAGCTTCACTATATAAATAAGAGTGACCTACCTGGGAAAGATCACAGGAGCAAGCACTTTGATAAAACTAGATTGCTTAATATTTGAATTAATGTCATAATCCCCATGGCTTCTAAGTAACTGATTTGGCTTCAAGATTAGGTAGTGGAAATACCAGCAGTATGCAAGGGTATATCATAAATAATCAGAAAGAGCCTATACTATAACATGCATAGAAAGGAATTTGTGAATTAAAAAAGGTTCTCTAAATGTCAAAATATAAAATCATATGATGAATTGCTGTATTGAGAAGGAATTACATACTGACATGCAGAATTCTCTTGACAGTATAATTCATATTTAACAGGTGAATCTGAGCCTTGATAAGCAAAAAGGAAATTTTTTCAAAAGCACATTAATTAGTCAGCAAGAGATTACATATAGTAGGCAAACTCATCATGCAATAAATGTGTAACACTGTTATCACCTGTCTTGTGAAGTCAATCCTTCTAACGTGGACACTTATTTGCAGGACTGTTTTGATGAGGAGTCCTTTGAGTAGGCATTGCTGGTACAGGGGGAAAGACCTGAGCAAATCAGAAAGCCATCTGCCTGAATATTTCCCTGATAGTACCAAAGATGCAGGTCAGATTATAGTGATGATAGGGGAACTTGGTAGAAACTATCTATTTTTGATAGGGCCAAAAAGCTGATGATAAATGGAGAACAGAATGTTCAGAATGTTTTGATTCCCTTGTGAATAAACAACTGAACTCTCTTTCACAGCATGCCCAGGAGAATAAGTTATCATAATCAATACTGGTAAGTTGGGCACAGGCAGGGAAAGCAGAGAATGTAGCAAGCATCAAGAGTACAGCAGGAAGCAGGCATGACACCTAATAACAGTTGCATATCACAAGACTGTGTGTGCGTGGGGAGGAGGAAACCATAAAAAATAAACAAACACCCAAACCCACAGAAAAAAAAACAAAGAGGAACACAGAATTTCTGTGTTAGTTATGGGGAAGTGGAATCTATGCACCTTTTTGTGCACTAGAAATGTTTAAGACACATTTTGGTAAAGAAATACTCAGTTTTGAGAAGTCTAGAATCCAAAACAAATTTGGAAGCATTTAAAACAAAACATTAAGATGTCATCAAGCTCAACAATATGAAGTTCACCATAAAACACCTTAGCAAGCCCAAGGCTGTTTTAGCTCCAAAGAAAAAAAATACAAAATGTTGCCAAAAGAAAGAAAAGTTAAACTGAAGTTGCAGATGCTAATCCATCCATCTGTGGTTGGTGAAAAACTGGAATGCAGACAAGGAGACAAAGTAAACCAGGGTCTACCACACCTTAAGTAAAAGGGAAAACATAACTCTTTTAGAATCAAAATAGAACCTGCTCTCTTCTTGCTAGCTTTGTTTTGTAAATATTAAGCCAAACATCAACATTAAGTGGTATAAGTTGCTCTTAGACCAAGCAAATGGTTTGTTGAACAATGCCAGGAGATTAATATATTGTTCCAAGGCTAAGATGTGTCCAAGATGATATCCATCTAATAGCCTTCAGTTTATAGTCCTTGGCTATTAATATTCTGTAGAAAAGACTCAGTGTGGAAGGCAGTTGTGTGGAGACATTTTCAAAGGGAATTTTGCAGGAAGAAGAATGGTAGAAATAAAAACAAGAGCCCAGACCTATTCATTATTGCAATTAAGACTTATAAAAATCCATGGTTTAGGATGAATTCTCTTACTTCTTTAGAAATTACATGTTTAAAACACCTTGTTCTATACTTTGGGTAGGAATGCAGGTCTGCAGTTCACCAGATCCCCCTCCTTGCCTTTTCAGAAAATGTCAATATTTATCTTTTTTGCTAGTCATAAGGAACTTTACCTAATCATCAAAACTTTTCCAAAGATTTTTAGAAAAGCCTTATACTGACAAAAACTAACTCCTTCAGCACCATCAGATTAAGTCTCATCTATCCCAGGAACTTAACATATGCTCAGTATACTCGAACCAAGTCTGATTCAATTATCTATTGTGTACAGTAACTTCCTTCTTCAAAGTTTGCAGTTGTGAATAAAGACCTGCAAAGCCTGAGAGCATATCTTAACAAAAAAGATAGAAACAAAGACACCATTGATGTCAACCTTCATCCTCACTAACAGAGGCAATGTTTTCCCTGGTCTTCCTTTTGCTACCAGCGTACCCCTATAAATTTGTTTGACATCCCCCC
>VWZE01020083.1:35577-68992 GCA_013396675.1 Eubucco bourcierii
TTTTTTTCATTTTCTGCTCATATTACTTTGAGTTTCAGCTTTCATTTAGCTCTGATCACTGTAATTCCATCCTTGCACACCCTGTCTGTCTATGCTCATACCTTTTAAACATCTTTTTGTTCTGGAGTTGTCAAAAGGAAGGTATGGAATTGAGAATGGGTATGTGTTGAGGTAAGTTTAAGCAGGCCAAAATAGGCTTATACATGTCCTGGCTTGCCCAGACATGTTTTTCTGCTCTCCCCTCCTTCTCTTTTGTGGAGAAGCAACCGTGAGAAAGAGGACAAAGAACCTGGAGTCACTGAGTCTAAGGACTGTGGCTTGCCCAGACATGTCCCCCTGCTCCCCCTCCCCCTGTGGGTAGCACAACGGGTGCTCTGCCATTGTATCCATGCTTGCTTGCTACCTCATTGCATCCTGAGCTGTGTGGAACTCCACCACCAGGAACAGCCTCTAAATGTCTGCACACGATTGGCCTGCACAGCCAGCGTGACACCGTGCTGAGACTGCACATCGCATTGCATCCTGCCTGCCCCTCTGCAAGGCTTCTGCTGGACTGGGAGTCAAGAGGAACCAGGTCAGAGACTGTGCCAGACTCCTAGCTTCCTGAGAAAAAAGCCTGGGAAAACTCAAAATCCTCTAACAGCTTTGAGATCATCGACAGCAACTGTCCAATAGTATTTTGTGAATAAATACTTAAAGCCTCTTGTAATCACTAATTGCCTTCTGCCATAAGCAGAAAGGAGTTCCCTGCGTCCATCTAGTGGATAAATGGGATAACTAACTGCAAGCAGTATAAGTGACTGCGAAAACCTTCTCTTCCAGTAAAAATGTTTGTGTTTGCTGGTTACCTCTCACAGTGTTCCAGTTTTGCCTGTTCCCTGTGTGTATAAATTTCCAAACCATGCGTTTCAAACCTTGTAAATAAGTTTTCTGGTGAGATTTAATGTTGATAAACAATTTTCATAGTTATTAACAATCTCTGCCTGGACATCAAAATTAATATTGATTATTAATTTTGCATCATTCATAACAGTATGAATGACCTGTGAAATTATGAATGAACTACAGACAAATCAAGATACAAGACCTGCAATACCTGATTAATTTGAGAATATCCTCATATAAAACTTACTGGGCTCTATATTATTCTTTACCACTAAATAACTCTTCAACAACCTGACAAAAAGTCTTGAAATCCATTAGACAAAAGAATCATTTGGAAAAATGAAAACCTGGAGATTTGTGAGCAATAAAGGAATATTGTACTGTCAAAGTATGTCACAAGCAAAAACTATTGAGATGGACTCTCTGTTGTTTTGCTGCTCAAAAAATAAGTGGTTAACGCAAATCTCAGAGGTATTTAATGCATCATGCTATTTATGATACACAAGTATAAAGAACATGAACATGAAGCTCATAAGGGGACAGCATTTTTAATAATTTCCCCAAAACCCTTTGTTATTGACAATATCTCAGATCTTTCAGTGCATTTTGGTATTGTTATTACTTACGTAGCTGCTAACCTAAACACACTTACTAGCAATGAATGCATGCTCATGTTCAAGCATGAGCAAGAGTAAATAAGGAAATGGTACCTGCATCACAGATAGGGAAATCCCAAAAGAACTGGATAATCTTCAGGTAAATGTCCTGAAGTTCAAAAAATGTTCGAGTCAGTTCTTGTTTTCTCAGAAGCAGTTCAATCAATCCTAGCCAAGCTGTTTGTTGACTTGTTTTTTTTAACATTACCCTAATACCCTGAGGAAAAGGATCTTGGAGTCTGGGTTGATGAAAAGCTCAACATGAGCCTGCAGTGTATGCATGCAGCCCAGACAGCCAACCGAGTCCTAGGCTGCATCAAGAGAAGCGTGGCCAGCAGGGCAAGGGAGGTGATTCTGCCACTTTACTCTGCTCTCGTCAGACCCCACCTGGAGTACTGTGTGCAGTTCTGGAGCCCTCAGCACAGGAAGGACATGGAAGTGTTGGAGCGGGTCCAGAGGAGGGCCACAAAGATGATCAGAGGGCTGGAGCAGCTCTCCTATGAGGACAGGCTGAGAGAGTTGGGGCTCTTCAGCCTGGAGAAGAGAAGGTTTTGAGGAGACCTGATAGTAGCCTTCCAGTATCTGAAGGGGGTCTACAGAAAGGCTGGGGAGGGACTATTTACAAGGTCTTGCAATGACAGGACAAGAGGCAATGGGTTTAAACTGACAGAGGGAAGATTTAGACTAGATGTTAGGAGGAAGTTCTTTCCAGTGAGGGTGGTGAAGCACTGGCACAGGTTGCCCAGGGAGGTTGTAGATGCTCCCTCCCTGGAGGTGTTCAAGGCCAGGTTGGACAAAGCCTTGAGTGAGCTGTACTAGTGGGAGGTGTCACTGCCTATGGCAGGGGGTTGGAACTAGATGATCCTTGAGGTCCCTTCCAGCCTTACCATTCTATGATTCTACGACTCTATGAAATGTTGAGTGGATTTAAAGATTCAGCCTGGATGTTGCAGAAAGGGTGAGACTAAATAATGAAATGTTATGACAGGGAAAAGGTAAGGATGGCTGAAGAGGTAACTAGCATTATGCAGGCTAGAAATTAGGTGGCCCTCTCTTCTCTCACTCTGTAATTTGCTTCAAGACTCTTCTCTTAAATTTTCCTTTGTTATTCTTACAGTCGTGAGCATGCCTGCATCTTGGCAAATAGGCTCCGAGTTTTCTGAGCTATAAGAAGCAGAGTTAGAGCTGGTGAAGCTGGAGCCAAGGCAGAGCAAAAACTGAGAAAATTACTAGCCATGCAGAAGCAGCAGAGGATAAAGATAGGAGGATCTAGAAGGAATGGAAATTATTCTGGGGTAGAAAGACCAATGCACACTGAGAAAAAGGGTGCTGTACCTGGTATTTCTCAGTTGTGTTAGCAAGAAAATTCCCAGTATATAGGACCATTTCTAAGAAGATTCTCATATTAGTCAGTGACCAAAGGAGAGAAATTTGTCTTTAATAAAATGTAACAGAACACTACTAGTATAGAGTAAATAACTGGTGTCTGACACTACTCCATAATTAACCTTTTTTGTTATATTTTTTACACATCTTAACCTCTTGTGAACTGCTGTTTTTTTCCTATAGTGTGAGACATTGCAGTCATTTCTTTTAATATAAAAGGGGCCAAGAGATTCATTATCCCCATTTATTGTAATTATTCCTAATGATATAAGGAAGTATCACCCATGGCATTTTACTGTATGTCTGTTCAAGTACATTGGTATTTGCAGCAAGGTCCTGTTCAGACATTGAATGAACCCAACAGTCATGTTTAGCAAGTCTTATGTTCTGTCAGAAATAGCAGCTTATTACTAATGAGCTGTATTATGCTATTCAGTACCCAAATAAAACTGTATTTCTCAAGTATGCATGCCTGGGGCACAAATCTGACAAACACTTAGGGAAGCAAAATGCTGTTCAAAGAGACAGTGATTAATAAAGACCATTTGGAGAGAGGTTGTTTCTATGTTCTAAAATACTGGCTTTGCTATACTTACTTCTTGGAGTGAGTCCAGTCTGAGTGAACAGTGTAAGAGTGCTAGAAAGAGCTTCAGGGAACCGAGGGATATTCACAAGGCCTCTGCCTACTGGCTGCAGTGCTGGCACCTTATATGGCTATGCTGCTGGAAGCAAAAAGAAAGATTTGCTCAGTTACTAAAGTGATGCCTGGGCATCTTCCGGTTCTATAGGTGGTGTTGAAGCATAAATACCAATTTTTATGAACTAGTATTGTATTTTGCATTACATTTGCATAACATTTTAGCCTGGCTCCACACTATGAACAAGGCCTTTACTCAAACAGAATTCATGTCATTCAGCTGGCACAAAACACAAGCCAGGGGAGGAACAGGCTGGATATTAGGAGAAAGATCTTCACAGAGAGTGATTTGGCATTGGAATGGGCTGCCCAGGGAGGTGGTGGAGTCGCTCTCCCTGGAGGTGCTCAAGAAAAGACTGGACGGTGCATTTAGTGTCATGGTCTGGTCGATTGGCTAGGGCTGGGTGATAAGTTGGACTGGATGATCTTGGAAGTCTCTTCCAACCTGGTTGATTCTATGATTCTGTGGTATGTTAAAAAAACAATAATTGCTTTCATCCTCTGCTGGGCTAGTAGTGGTTGAAAACCTAAAACCTACTATGTCTACACAATGAGCTTACCCAGTTTTCTCACACCTTGGAACAGTGACATCTACAAAATCTACAGTACTCTGTAGCCAAAATCTAAGCCACAATCACCTTAGTCTTTTCTTGCTTCCAGTAGAAGTTCCTGCATAAGAATATCCTTACTGATTCAGAGACTAACAGCAACTAGAAACAGATGCCTATGGAAGAGAGTCATATGCACAGAAGATTTTCTGAGCAGTTTTCTTTATCCTTCCTACTTATGCTCCATTTTATTTACAGCTCATCTCAACACACCTGCAGGGTGGCTAGAAAACATAGAAAAAAAACCACAAAGGAATCATAACACAGCAGAAATATTTTAGGAGAAATACCCAGTTGGTGTGTGGATAATATTTATTTTCAAATTACTTCCATGGAAAAGTAAAAATATCCTACAAAATTTTACAGAAACAGATTTTTGTTATATACTCTATAACAGTTACAAAAAAATAGCAAAGGTAGAAAAATGCTATAATCTCTATTAATTTAAATGATTACACAGAATCATAGCATTTCACTTCCACAAATTCTACAAAAAATTATCCATGGAAGTTTGTAACTTCGTATTTTTCTCCTCTTTCTTATTTGCTTACTGCCATGTTACAAACTATTCAAATACATTTATATATTCTAAATACAGATGTAGTTTACACTTCTCCATTTGACTGTCTTTTTTTTTTTTTGAGGTTTTTTTTTGAAAGAACATTTAATTTTAGCATTTATTAATCTAATCTTGCTATTTATATTCAGTACGATGGTATGGATTTCAATATTTGTATTGATACAACCATACGATAATCCTAAAACCACACACTAATCCGTTCCATATGGCAATGGAAAAGAAACATGGTCATTATGTTTTTTCAGCACAAACAATGCATTCAAATATAAGGTTTATCATTCAATAGGTAATACATTGTCTTTAAGTGGCTTTATAATGGAAAATGAGGTTTCACATTCAAGAAAGGGAATACAGTGATACTTGATCCAGTCTGGTATTGCCCAGATATAAGAAAGAGATGGTTTTTGGAATTTTAAGCGGGGAAAACTGCCTAGGCAGTGCATAAACTACTGGGGAAAGAGTAAGCAACAGGTTTTGTCTATCTGTGCTGCTTTTTCTTGTTCCCAAATAAATTAATGCTGATTGAGAATTGCTGTAACATACTTTATGACACTCTGGTCTAAAATCCCACAAGGCCTGGTTTAAATTCAGATTAATTCTAAACTACACTTACTTAGCCTTATTGTAGTAGATTCGCTTTATCTGTTGTAAGGAAGAATATATATTACAGTTTTGCTGATTTCAATTGTTAAAATATATGATGGAGGTGAAGAAGTGATTTGGTAGCTGAATGACTTCCTGGCAGGAGAGAATCTGACAGGATGGCATTTTACTAATTAGGAAGAATGCTGGACTAACCAGATGGGAAAAATACGTACTGGAACTTTTTTATTTCTTTTACTCTTTTTTTTTTTTTTTTTCCCAAGACAATGTAGAAATAGACAAGGACAATGCAGGGCACTCAAAGAACTGGTAAGGCAATTTGTTAGCATAAAATAAACCCACACAAATCAGATAGTTGACAAACAATCCTGCTTTAATCAGATCAAAAATCAGGCAAGAATCAGAAGCCAGTGATGACAGCATGACATTTCTGCGCTTCAGTCTCATCTCTAACATAAATGTACAATGGGACTTCTGGCAAATCAGCTGGGACTAGATCTATACAGACACTTTAAGTGTCTAAATCCAGTACACAGACATCTGTATGATCCTTGAAGAAACAAATCCAGGAGTTTAAGCAATTTTCCATCTCATTTAGAAAAAGAGGAGGTAATACAAACCACACTAATTCTAGAGACAAAACAAGAACTGTGCTTTTAAAAATCCCAACACGCTACATAACTGAGACTTTTTTTTTTTCGACTCTCTGAAGCACAATAAAATTTCTATTTTCCATCCTCTAAGATAAATTACCGGAAAGTGTAAAGGAATAATGTAGTAATATAAAAAAGATCACAAAATTAGAAAAGTCAAGACACAAAATGTTCTAAATACTGTAAGAAAAAAAGGATTCCAGTAACGCACGTGCAATGAAACAAAGGGAAGACAGAAGATCTGCCATTCAGTGGGGAGAAAGACTATTAGAAATGGTATTGAAAAGACTGATATATTTTCTTACTTTTACAAACTAGAACAATAACTTAGACAAAATATTTTCAAACTAGGTGGGCTTGAAGAAATTCCTCTCAAAATACTAAGGCAACAGAATAAAGGCATTTTGGAGCCATTAGCAATTATCTTTGAGAATGTGTGGAGAACAGATGAGCTTCTAAAAGAATGAACAAAGATAGATGTTATATTGATCTCCAAGAGGAGAGAACAGAAAAAAAGCATGGAATTCCATACTGTTCTGCTTTACTTTCATTCTGAGAAAAATACTGGAGGAAATAATTGAACAAGCTTGTTTAAAAACTTATGTTTTTATCCTGGTTTAAGAATATAAAACAGTCAGTATGTGTTTTTTGAAAACTGGTGGAAAGTCTCAGCTAGAGCATATTGTCCAGTTTGTTCATTGTACCCTGTGGAAAATGTGGCTCAACTGAAGAATAATTAGAGATTTTGAAAAAAAAACCTGTAAGAAAGAACAGAAGGTCCCTTGGGAGGCTGTGAAATCTTTATCACCAATATAGATCTTCAAAACAGGCAAACATATGTTAGAAAAAGTTTAGGTAAAGCTGATGCTGTCTTTGGCAAGGATGGTATCTTCAGAGGGTTGGTTCTAAGCACCAGTAAAATAGAAAATCAGTGAGTAAAGCCGATTGTCAAAAACAGCAAAGTGAGAATGATGGGAATAACTACTACTGTGCTATAAAACATGCAGACATTCTTAGACTGGAGGTTGGAACACAAAGATTGTTGTAGCTATGAGACTGGAGACAATGAGAATTATAATCTCTGTGATCTGTCCTAATTACTTCACGAAAAATTGAATTTTCATCCCCAAAAGAGATGACTAGAAAGGATTCAGGACTACAGAATGTTACCCAGAGACAGCAACATTATTTGAAGCATTGCTTTTCAGCAAGCCACATACATTCCTACATTGCTTTCCATGTAGGAAAGAAGTTATGTACTGGAACCTATAGCAGCCTCCATGAAGCTTCTGGTGCCATGACCCTAAATTCCTTTTGAGATTCTTGCCTTGAGCTACTCTACTATCTGTCAACAAAGCAGGAGTAGATAGGTTAGAAGACACAAAAGTATCAGAGTTTGGACTGACACAAAAATACCTTATCAGCTCACTGTCTCCAAAGAATTTGGAGTAGAAATTTAAGATCACTTCTGCCAGGTGCAGGCAAATATTCTAAAAGGGAGCTCTAGACACAGCTATCATTCTGGTTGTTTCATCAATTTGGATGGAAAGGTAAAGCCAAACACAAGGGAAGGAGGATCTCTGGAATTTCATTTTCTTATTCACAACTAACCTGAGGTCCAAATTACAAGTTGGCTTTCTTTAATGTTCTCTTTACCTGATCTCCCTTTTGCTATTCACTGTTGCAGAGAATGATTTTTCAGATCTGCACAGAATTCTCCCATTCGATTTAATACAGAATGAAGTAGACTGCGATGCAATCTAGGAGCACTTGCAGGTTGCAGCAACACTATTAGCTAAATAAGTGTGTTTCCAAATGGTACGAACAGAAAATAATGTGAGCAAAACGCCCATCTAACTCTAGGCCCTCGTTGTGCACCTACTGAAGGGAATTGGTATTTAATACAGAGAATTAATATTTATCAGTGTTAAAAGAGTATGGTGGTTTTGAGCTATCCCAGGCTTATTCAGGTCTCTGATACAAGCCAAAATTCTCTTACATCTTTTGCTTTTTGGAAGCCAACAATAAATGGATACAACGCTAGAATAGCAGGTGTGTTTTCACTCAGAAGAAGCAGCTATGGATATGAAAATGACTTAGCAGCTGGTGAATACGAAGACTGAAGCTGTGCCAGACGAAGTAAGTGAGCGTGTATGTGTGCGCGTGCACGTTTTGCCACTAATTATGCAAAAAGGCCCAAACCCATTGATCATATGTTTCTCTCCCTCCTTCACCAGGAATAAACCTTATAAGTGTGATAACTCTTTCCAAAAGTCAGTTATTACCAGTGATGTATTTTCTGTGTCGGAACTGAGAGTACACAATAAATTATCCTTTTTATCCCCTTCTGTATCTCTTCACACACATACTTCTGTTAACAGCACAGTAAGAACAAATATCATTTGCAAGAAGCTGGTCTGCATTTTTGCATATCATTTAGTCTTCTTAGCTTCATAGCCAATGAAGCTGTAGTCAACCAAGCAGTGTCAACACATAGCAAGCCATTACACAGGACAAAGCTTCAAGTTTTCTTTGCTTAAAGTTAAGAAAGATTTAACAAAAAATTCAGCAAGTACAGCTGTTCATTTTCTTAGATATCAGGAAATTTTAGGCAGAACTTGAGCATCCTGACTGCTCAATGACTGATCAAATCTTTTTGGTTTACTTGGTTATAGAATTTTACTATAATGATACTGTAAGATTTACAGAAACATCCATCTGAGCATCTTATTTTGTCTTACACAGACTAATTAGTCAAGCTCAGTCCAACAAACTCTTGTAGGATGACTATGAGTAAGAATCAAAAAAAAGCACTTTGCTGAAGTCATAAAGGCATCTTTTCATTTATAAAACAATTTAAAAATCAACATGAGGAACTGGAACAGCTATACCAACAAGAAAAAGACTGCAGAGATGAATCATTCAAAAATATTTTTTCACTGTGCATAGAAATAGAACTATTTATTTCCAAATTCCACTATAACATACAATCAAATAATGTTGAAAGGAAGTATATCAATTTGTAAGGGAAGTTATAGACATATTTTTAGTTGCTTTATCATCTTGTAAAAATAATTAAAGGAGATTTGCATTTTCCTTAAAAGGTTAAACAGAGACAAAGCAATTTACTAGCTTTCCCTATAAATTTTACTTTAGAAGGAAGCCTGAGAAGTTTGTTCCATTGTAAAGTTTTTAACTAGGACAACATTTATTGGTGTATACAGAGACCCAGTTTATAACTCCTGCACTAAATAAACTGCATTAAATGGTTAGATGCTGTCACCAGCTGAAGAACGGAAAAAAAAATCTCTAACCACTACTCTCTGTGAGGCCTTTTTCTCAAGATCTGTTTACAACCCACCAATCAAGAAGGTTGCCTTGCTGTGTATTTACACAGATGTATCTTTTGCTAAGCTTTGTGTGCAGTTAGAACAGTTGCTAACAATGAAAGCCATGATATTATGCAACTAATCTGTGGGTCATAACAATTTAATTGCAAACACAGTCAAACTATGCATGGCATTTTTTTTTGAGAAAACAGATAATATTCACTGATTAACAAACCTGCTCAAGAGTTTCATCTTTCAAACGGATATTGTAAAATAATATTAAATCTTTCTGAATGAGTGCTCCAACGTCTTTTGGAGCTCCTGCAATCTTAATGTTCCCTCTCCTTCTACAGTATTCTGTGGTTTTTTGGGGAGATTGTTTAACATAGAGAAATTCCTATACATTAGTATCAGCATGAAGTTATTAATTTAAGAACATATGCCACACTGGTTCAGATCCATCTTCTCAGTAATGGCTAGAAATCAATGCCTTGAGAAGAATAAGAACAGGGCAAGCATATGCACTTCCTCAGTCTTCTCCCAGCTGTCAGCTATTTTTCAGGTCAGAAAACTTCCTGAGATTGATACTGCCTGTCTCTTCAGTTTCCTTCAGTGAATCTCTCTAGTGTTTACTTGTCACACATCCTTGAACACATCCAAAATTTTCACATCATGAAAACTTTTGACAAGAAGCTCATATAGGTATACTAACACAGATCCATTAACTTAATGCATCAACATTTGTCTCTGTCTTTTCACCAAACTCTGGAATTTTATGAGACTATAGAAATAAAAAGAATACCATGGAATACGTGATCTTGCTGAACTACACAGCTCTTTTTTTTTTTTTTTTTTTTTTTTAGTAAGAGGAAAAAAGGTTATAAGATCACAGAAAATAAATGTGTTATTTCAAATACATCTCTTGTTTGTCTCCCTCCACTCTTACTTCACACCAATAGCTTGAATAAAGATTTGGGATCAAACAACATTCAACAAAGAGCACAAAGACACAAATAGTAATCTCATTTTCTTAAATTGGATGTTAAATATATTCTAGTTCTATATGAATCAGCTACTAAGATTTACTGAATTTTCACAAGGAATAGGAAGATAAGGCCTGTGTAAGGTAGTCCATAGCAAAATATCTCACTTCTCCACATTCCACAGTCTAAGGAAGTAATGCTTATCTGTAAAATCACCTGAATCCCTGTCTATATGGCAAAAAGACACTGATTAAACAATCAGTTAGAGTAAACAATTTTCCACAGTGTTTTTACTACATTGTTCCACAGAAACTCAGTTTCACTATACAGTTGGTTGGGGCAGAAGGGAGGAAGACATAATGAAAACAAACAGAGCTCAAGGGTCCACATAATTAAGTTCCTTTAGAGATTAACTAAGAATCAATGGCTTGGCTACTCTCAGCAGTGTTTCACCCTACACCTTGTTCCACTCTATGTGTAACCCAAGTTACATTCTATGTAGATGAATAGCATTAGTTTTACAAAGCTGCTGCTACTTCCTATTGGTGCCATCATCATTTTTTCATTCACAGTATGTTAAGAAGCATGCATTATATTTGGCACAATAGTTACTGTGTATGTTAGCTATTCCCAAGAATGTTGCCTGTTCATGCGCTGCTCCCTTTTCATGCAGGGTAGTCAGTCTCCACAAATCATTGATTATGCAAGTAAAGAATGTTGCACTGTGTCTAAAAACAGTTTGCAGGTTGTTTCTGCTAAAGTCTCTGCTTCTGTCTGGTTGCAATTGCACTTAAGGAAGTTTACCCACTGGGTATTTCTCAGTGGAAGTTCCCAGCTAATACTAGTCATAAGCAGTACCGCAGTACAGAACCACATTTCGTAACTGTGTTGACATTTGCCCTCAAGCAACAAAAAAAATATTCTCTATTGTTAATAAAGAGTTGAGAAAACAAAATCCAAACCTTTGGTTTCTACTCTATGTAAAGGCAATGGGTAACTTACACTTAGCCAACTTCAGCATTCAGATATATAGAAAAAGTTCAATATTAGCTACAAACTTAACTGTACTAACACTAATTTTATGTTGCTTATAGTGCAGTCTCTATGTCTGCATTTTCATTAAATATTCTTTATTTAGCTTCTGATGTTGTCTGTCACAACCTATAGGTAAAATGCATACGTTACTGGCACTGCATATAGTACAGTTGCCACAGACTTCTCAATGAACTAATCTAGCTCCTGGGGAAACAAAGTAGAAGGATTCAGCCTCACCATCCCCTCTTGCTATGGAATGACAATATTCAGTCTCAATTGATCCATGACTCCTTTTCTGACCACGAAAGGCATTTTAAAAGTAAGCTGTGGGGTCTGTTTTGTTAAGAAGAAGAACCTATCGAAAGACCGTAAAAACACCACGGAGTATTACAGACTCTTTCAGGACTCAGAACCGCGCCACACATTATTTTGGGACCAGAGTTTAGAAGTTCAGGGAAAGGTTTAAACATCTGACGTGAGCCACCTAGTGTCTGCATGAATTACTACATTAAGACGTTGGAAGAAACATTTTAACCTCTGTCAGCTGACGGAAGCCAATCTGAATTTATAAGCTTAAAATTGTATAAGGGTATCCGAATTAAACCTTTGCACAGCCTTTTGGCAAGTGCTGCACCACGACCCTGCCTTAAGAGCAGGTCCCTCTTGGGGCCTCAATACAATTTAACCAATGAGCACCACTCTTAACACATCAGGAACCACTAAGTAAAATTCCTGTTAAAATACCATTTTAGAAGTAATGTCAAACACAAGCTGTATACAGGTGTTGTGAGGTATTTAAATAGACTGCTTAACCTACTCAGAGAAAATTTCTACATTTTCAGTCTCAAGAAGTATCAACTTTTTAATTCACACATCGCCATCCCCGAAATGTTTATAATTACTCTAAATAAGACTTTATCAGAGTCTACAGTCAAAGAGAAATAATACAGATATAAACCTCTTCACTATTGCTCTCAAATTCTAGGTAAGTGTTTTGCAGGTGGTTTTAAGATTAGCAGAATCCTAAAATCTTGAATTATTTTTAACTTTACCTATACACATTTTGTTCTTTATAGTTATCTTCTCAAGTCTCTATAAAGTAATTCTGCCTTAACAATGACATAAAAATGTGAAATACTTATGTGGAACAGAAACACAGAAAGTCATTACTGGAATAGTTGTAGGGAAGGAAATACAGAGATCGAAAAGGAGGAAGAAAAGCAGAAAGAAGGAAGAAAAAAAACTGGGGGGAAAAAGGACCAAAAAACCCAACAAACTGTAAAGAAGAAAGCACTATAAAAGACAGAGATCAAGTTAGATGTACAATATAAGTTTTATATTATTTTCATGGGTACTTTTCTGCTCTAACAATTTATTTAAGATTGGTGGAAGCCCTTAAGAATGTTAAGATAAGTTATGGTAAAACTCAGACATCTTACTGCATTTGGGGAGGAAAGGTAGTAATGAAAAAAAAAAAAACAAACAACCACTAAATAACGCAGACAGAGCTAAAACCCAGCTTCTCTACAGCTTTATTGTGAAATAATATTCTCTTAGAACTTTATCAGTAATAATGTATTTGATTTGAAAAGTCATGTTTGTAGACAGCTGTCAGGTTTACTTTTTGGGTTCGAGACCTTCAGAGTAAATTTACATTAAGTACATTTCTAGATTTTAATAAACAAACTTCTATTTCCTATAACAACTACTGTGTAATGATAGTATTTCAGAAATTGTATGTATATTATGGATCTGTTCAAGTTCAGCCACAATCTTAGTTGATATGTTTCTTTGTCAGATAATACCCACTTGTACTTTTCTGCATGTTATCTCTTTTTAAGGATAGCATCAGTTAAATTATATTTCCATTTATGCATACGTATTTCAGTTATCAAGATATCTATTACCATTTAAAGTAGAACTACCTGTTAAGATTGAATGAAATTTGAAAATGTAGGTCAAAAAAGAAACAATAGCATCTTATCTTTTTTCTTCCTTTTTTTTTTTTTTTTTAATCCTGGTTGAATGAAACCTTAACTTAGATGTCTCACTCTGTCTCCAGAAGTGGAAACTGAATCTCCCTTTCTTCAGACTATCTGCCTGAAAGTCTCTTTAGTTGTAGTATAGGCAAAAACAGACCCAAAAAGTTGTTAGCAACTTTTGGCAAAGACTTAGCAGGCAAGGTAAATAATAACAGAAATAACTTTCAAAGAGTACAGAGGAACACCTAGCTACTCTTTCTGTGGCTACATTTGAGCCCAGTCCTCAAGCTTCCAAGTGCACACACTTAGGGTAGAGAAAGTTCTCACGGTCGAAATGAAGGTGTGAGCAGACAAAAGGGACAAGTTTTGCTCCAGCAAACAAAATACGAACCCGGCTTCTTATGTCCTCTGGGGTTGAGATGGGCAAGGCCTGCTCAAACTGTCTAGAGCTTCTCTGCTGCCAGCTCCCTAACTGTGCTCTCTGCAAGAAATGTACAAAAGGCCCTGTTTTCTCCCGTTAACTCCCACCCTGCGACACACTTCTCAAGGAAAAAGTTGTACTCATAGACGTGACCTGAAGAGAGAAGGGCTTGTAGCTGTAGCAGAATCAAAATTCTGACTTTCCATTCTATTACTCTCTGTAAAATTCATTGCCTGCGTGAATTAAAGGCTACAGCAGTAACTCACAACAGACAGAAAGTATTCTGGACGTGAAGAGTGTAATTATGTTGCAAGCACAGATACGGTTTTTTACGCTCACGCTGAATCACAGAAAGACTCAAAGTAAATGCCTGCGCAAGTCAGAAGCAGCACAGACTCTTTTTGAGGGCGGGGCCTGGCCGGAGGCCGGCAGAAAAGGGACTGCAAGGCAGACGGAGCAAAGTTTAGAGACGCTCAACCTTGCATGGGGCTGCAGAGGTGCGCTTTGTGCTGCCCTGGCAGGGAGCGCCATTGAGACAAGCGCCGTACCTGGGCGGACAGCTCGCCGCTTTCCCTGCCTGGTTGAGGCGCTTGGCGGCTGCAGCAGCCGCTTTTCCCGATCCGACCTTCTCGGCCAGGCGGGCAGCGCCTCGGCACCCCGTCATGGGGCGGGGAGAGGCACCACAGGAAGTCAGTTCTGGTTCCTGGGTTGAGGTGCTCGGGCAGAAGCGAGCGCCCCGTGCTGGGTGCGGCTGTGAGCTCCGTGAGGCGCTCCGTAAGTCTGAGTCGTTTTCAAACCGCACCTCTCTTCCGCGGGGAACGGCGGGCGCTGGGCCCAGGGCGTTTGGGTGCGGGCCGCGGCGCCTGGCGCCTGGCGGCGGGCTCTTCGGCCGCCCCTTTCCTTGGCTCCTTTGCACTTCCGCCACCCTCTCCGGCGTCCGTTTGCCCTGTTTAGGAGCACGACGCGAGGCGCGTTACCTGCGCGCGGAGGCGATCTCGGCGCCTGCGGGAGGGCCGGGATTGGTGCCACCACCACCACCCCACCGCTGCCGAGCAGCAGCCACAGGAGCGGGGGCAGTGAGGTCGGTGGTGGCCGCTGATCGGCGGCGAGCGGAGGAGCAGCAGGAGGTGACCTGTCTGCACGGACAGTAAACGTTGCGAGGGCTGTGTTAAACTCCGGCTCTGCAGCAGTCGGCATCTTTTCTTTGAGCGGAGGGGCTATCTGCGCCCCGGCTTCTGATACGAGACCTTTAGGGGTGCCTGCAGAGTTTCTGACTCTTTCCGCAGTCGGGCAGAGCAGGAATTTTGTCGTTTAGAAAAACAAGAAATAAAGAAAAGAAAAAGGCCACGGAAGTGCAGTGAGCACAGTCTCTCTCGCAAATTATTATCTCAGCTGGTTTTCAGTTCCCGAGATGATGGCAGTGTAACTTACAAATTACTTCCATTGAAGAAGCTGTTTTGATAGCAGAAAAATTTAGTGAAGTTCTTGCTTCTGGATGGCATCTAGTTGCCCATATAAACCTATGAGAGGTAGGCGGGTGTATTTTGAATGTGCCGATACACAAGACTAGCTAAAACCTTCTTTTTCGGAACTTAAGGTGTGTTCTGAAGCATATCAAAGCTCAAAACGTCTCTTCAGTGATCTGTGGAACTCAGATTTCAGGATGTATGCAGCACTATGTTGCTCGTATTTGGTTCAGGGCTTTTTTGGTATTTGAGTCATAGAAAATTTGTATTACTGCTGCTGGGGGGGGGGGGGNACTTGAAGCAAATATTTTAAGAGCAGGTTTCATTGTGGTTCTGTACTTAAAAGTTTGTCTTAGAGCATTTGCTGTACCCTGTTGCTTTCCAATGTTCACATCTTTAGTCAGAGGACAAAATTATAGTTTTCTTCGCCATAGCTGCAGGTACACACCACTCGCAGGTATTCACATTTGCAGGACCCCTCATCAGGCAAACTCTGGAGCTAATCTCTTCTTTAGTTGTGTCCCCGTTAAAATAAAGGCAGCATTTTGTATTGCTCCACCTGTTCTGGCTGCATAATCCTGTTAATAATTGTGAGTCTCTAGAGTCTAATGCATATCTAGAATGTCAGTGGCTAAACATCAGGATTGCCAGTTTTGGGCTGAACACATTCCTGTTGCAGTATAGATACAGCATACCTAAGCCTGATTAAAATAGTGGGAATATTTGTTTTGGGAGTTGGGTGGATTATGGCTTGGGGTGTTTTTTGTTTGTTTTAATTTTAGGGCAGTTGCGTTGTTTTTCTTTGTAACTAGGTGTAGGGAGAAGAGTAAATGCCAAGGAACAGCTGTTAAATTCCTTGATAAATATTGATGCCTATGGAGGAGAAGCAGGAAAAAGAGCCAATTTTTCTAACTGCAAGGAGGTCTGGATATGAGATAGCTAACATAAGAAGCAGTTATTTATTCCAGCAGCAGGCAATTCAGGGTGTGACTAAGAGGAGCTTAATCCAATCTAAATCTAGACTGCTGCAGTCCTGCCCACGGCCAGTCTTA
This sequence comes from Eubucco bourcierii, assembly GCA_013396675.1. Classification (NCBI taxonomy): domain Eukaryota; kingdom Metazoa; phylum Chordata; class Aves; order Piciformes; family Ramphastidae; genus Eubucco; species Eubucco bourcierii. The sequence goes on from VWZE01020083.1 coordinate 51,914, forward strand.
TGTTCCCACTGCCTCCTTGTGTTGGTAGTAGCGCTCCAGCAGCTTCACAGTGAGCTAGCTCTAGTTTTAATTTTGGGGGGTTTTTTTAGGGGTGTCATTGTTGCTTTTTTCAGAAACTAGGGAGCTACTTTGGCATACTGAACTGTGTAGCATAGAAATGCTAATACCAGTAGAAGTAACTTGCAAAAATACGTGGCCAGAGATTAGGGAAGCCAGGAGTATCCTTTTCTGTGGCAATGCAGACTAACATCACTCTTGCATAACTGTGGCTTCACGTCACAATTTCAAAGCAAGTCCTTGCTTGCTTGTGTTATTGTACCACTTAAAGTGGTCTGTGGAGCTGATCTTCGTTAAAACACAGCAAAAATACATTTAGCGTTTAGTTTTAAGCTGGATTGGTTTGCTGATACGGTTTATAGTAAGGTTGCTTGTGCTGAAAGAAAATGAAGGGTGAAGTAGAAGCAGAAATAAGTGTCTAGGGTATAAGGGAATATAGGACTTATATTTCTAGTTACAATGCCACATTAAAGTGTCACTAGTAATGACTTTTTTTTGCCCCTTTCTTACTGCATAGAGAATGGATTTTAGGGAGTCATCAGTAAATTAGCTACTATTTTCAATTTTTCCTAACAAGTAGAAAATCAATTGCAGTGCTACAGTTTGGCCTGTTGGGTCAATTACTTTTGATATCAATGGTCCAGGTAAAGAGCAGAATTATTTAGTATTTCCAGTCTCAGCCAATCAGTAAAATGCTGGAAGTTGAGTTTACATTTTAAATACAATTTTCCAAAGTGAGATTTTAATTTGCATCGATGAAAATAATGCCTTTGTTTTCTATGAACTGTGAGTCATACAAACCTGAACCCAATTCCTTTTATTAGAAACTGAGCATACTCTAAAATCCCATTTCACTCATGTTTTTTAATTACCTTTTATATGTACAGGACATTGCCATTAACTAGGTAAGTTGTTAGAGGGGTCTCTGGAGAAATTCCAGAAAAATACAAAAATCTATATCAGTGGAAACTCTGCAGATGTTTAAAGGATCAATCACTTCCAGCCATAACAATGTCTTTTTGCAGTTAGCAGAGGAGTACTTTTTTGGGGAAGGAAGAGAGTGCATGAAGTAACTTATATTACTAACAGTGGTTTGGGACAATATGCATAGAATTGAGATTATAAACTACTGAACTGGGTTATGGAGAAAAATATAAAAACTACCTTTCATATGAAACAATGTAGGCATACTACACAAAACTTGGATTTCAGTAATGCTTCTGACACAGCATCCTGGAATCACTCCCAGCTGTCAAAGCATTCACTTTGCCTTTATCAAAGTACAGCCATGCCAGAGTTGAAATACAGTTGCTTCTGCAATACTTGCACATTCAAATTAAAGTTTGCAGGACAAAAGGGTGCAACATCTATACAAGTAGTCTGTTGCACCTTCTAGGAAAGTCAAACCACATTTCTGTATTCAGGCTCTGTGATACAAAAGGTATTCAAGAGTAAACGTGAACAAAACACAAACAAAAGCCTCAAGCTGCAATCCTTAGAATTTTGACCAGGTTCCAAGACAAGTTATCCTCACACCCTTCTTGCTTGGCTTATCCTTTTCTGACTCCACCACTTTTCTTAGTAGTCTCTGTGATTTGTGTATAATCACAGAAGTTAGTATGAGATGATCAACTATGCTTTAAATAGCAGAAGAGGAGATAAGTTACAGTTTTTGGAGTTTTTTTCCCTTTAATGCTGGTAGGGTATGGAGGGGGAACTTCACTAACCAATCCTTGCATTATACATTTTTATATTAATATTCATACCATAATACTATAGAAGCAAAGAACCTCTGTTTGCAAAGTTAAGTCCATCCTTAAAATGAAGTCTATTGCATTTAATAGTGTTGTAGTTTTATGTGTCAAAATTTGTCAGCTGTAGTTTCAGGAATTGTTAGGGAAGTTGTTTTCATGTTACTGATTTTTAGATAAAATATGTTTTCGTTTACCTTGTAGCATGGCTTGTGTTGCTGTTTTCAAATATGGAATAGAATATAAGTCCATGTGACTTAATATTATTGAGCTTTTATCTTTTAATTGCTTAATGCCAGAAGCTGATTTTTGGTGTGATGCTTAATGCTATGTTGTATTTCACAATTGTGTAAACATTGAACTGTTGGAAATGTTATAAAATTGGGTAACTAGTGATCTACACCAGTTTTAAGTCTCAATCCTCAAACACTGTAGCTGCACATACATTTACACATTCTGTATATCAAGATTTTGATTCAGAGTTAAGCTACTTTTATTTAGCTTTTGTTTGAGCCTATCCCTGTACGTAAAATTTAATGCTGGTTGAGCAGATCTATAATTCAAAACATTATCTGAGTTAATGTTCAAACATACTGTACATATTACTTGAATTTTGTATTAATGCAAGTTATTTAGATATGTCTTTAGTTGCATACTTATGTTTTTTAGCATTGTCTCTTCTTTTCCTTCTCATTACATTTCAGGTCTGCTAACTTGACCGTCTTTTCAGTGATGAAACAACATTGGGAATTATGGACAAAAACATTGGAGAGCAGCTTAACAAAGCTTATGAAGCCTATCGACAAGCATGTATGGATAGGGACCATGCTGTGAAAGAACTACATCAAAAAGTATGTGTTGGCTTCTGAATTGTATCTTTATCTTTTTGTACTTGTAGATTTCAGTTTCACTTTAGCTGTGCACGCTTTAGTGCACCTGTTAAAGTTGAACTTTTGTCATTATGAAACTAGGCCAGTACACTTCAGAGTAACTAACTCAGTAGGTTGTGAATACAGTGAGTGGGTTTGGGATTTTTTTACTTTTTTCGTGTGTGTGATTTTAGAAGTGAGTAAAGTGCTTTTTTTGAGGATTAAGAGAGTATTTTAACATAAACATAAACATTACCTAGCTTTAATAAAGTACTTTTAAAAAATTTAATTGCTGTAATAAAAATTATTTCTAAATGTATTAATGCAAATAGTTAACATGAAATATTTTTTGCTTAGTAGGGAAAAAATAAATCTGTTTTGTTAATAGTAAAATATGCCATATGAATTGCTAGTTTAATTGATGTAAAAAGGCTAAAGAAAGTAATATGCTGAGCACAGCGTGAGCTATTGGGACAACAAAGTTTGTGTTGAAACATTTACAGCAAACTTACCTAAAAATCATTAGAATGCATACTGATTCTTTTAAAATGGTCATCTGTACAATTATTCTTTTATTATGAAGTAACAGAAAGATTCCATGGCCACTAAGGAGCACTTTTGACTTTTCAGTCTGTGTAGAATACATGACTTTCTCATCATGTTTCCCAGCATGTTGTTAAGCTATCAGGTTTGGGCTTTGTCATACTAACTTTATTGTGCATGTTCTGACCAGCCTCTTCCTACAACCTTTGTTATAGGAAAGCTTGAATGTTTTTGATGATACAGGATTTTCTGGCTCTTCCCTAGAACTGGTAGGCCAGGGCATTGTTCAGGAGCAGATGACATACTTCGGTATTGTTATGGAAGAAGCAGTAAAATTGGAAGCAGCAAAAGGTGTGCTAAAGAATATTCTGATACCTAGGCCATCGCTCTGCAAAGGAAATAAACTAGTCAAGGCAATGCCAAACAGGTATCAAGTCAGTCGTGTGCAATCATGCACTTTCAGTCTCATCTCCATTCATAGTCTGTTGCAACAATGCTGGTGCAAATATGTAGCATTTTCTGTAGTTAACAAGCAGCTAACTTAACAAAAGGCAACACAATTTAGAATATTTGGGAATCTTTTAAAATCTCTTATGCCGAACAATATAGTTATGTGAAGGAAAGCCGAACAATATAGTTATGTGAAGGAAAATCAGTCAAGTTAATACTACTGTGTTATCAGACTGTACATGAAAGAAACTTCTGCCCAAGAAGCAAGACATCAAGTAGAAGGTCAGATAGGCCTTCTGAAGTCTGCAAAAGAAAACCAGAGAAGTCAGATCAGAATGAACTAAATGTTTGCTGTATTTCTTTCTGCATTTTGTCTGGTTCAGTGATTAAAAACTGAAGCCTTTCATAAGGAATTAATACCACCTGACATACTTGTCCTAATCAAACTTTAGGTAGTTGGATTTCACGACCTGAGAAGAAAACAAAAGTATTTTTTCCAAGAAGAGTTGATACTGTTATTAAAGGGTTGGGTTTTTTTTATGTGTTGTTGTTTTTCAGGTTTTTTTTTACCCAAACTAATGGGTTTTGAATGACCTTTGTACAGTGCTTTACTCTAGTAATTTCCTCTGTTCATTGTGTGGCCTTCACACGTTGTTGGATTGTCCACCATTCTGTTGTTAACAGTTTACTACTTAAGTTACCGATAGGCCACTTGTTTTGCCAGTCTCTAGAGCTGGGAGCCATGTCAAGCACACAGAAGCCAGAGTCATCTTGGCCAGATGGTGTTTGATACAGATGGATGGTTGGTTGTCATGCAGATCTTCTAGTTGGTAACTTGTTGCTGCCATCTGACTCAAGGAATAATTTGTGCACACTGGCTGTCAAAAGCATCTTCTCTTCTGTCTGTTTTAGCTGTCATGTCTGTGCTCTGTACAGAAGTGTTGACAAGACATTGCTGTTGTACATTTTCAATTTGGTTCTCAGTGATTTTTCTGCTTCATGAGGTCTCTTATAGCTGCTGGAGTGCAGTGCTCTTTGATCACTTTTTTTTTTTTTTTTTAAATAAACTCTCATCGTACAACTACTTCCTGGCCTTTTAAAATATTTGATTGTGGATTTTTCTTTTTTTTTCCCTGCTTGCTTTACAGACAAACATATTGGGCAGTAGGAAGGGGGTGTGGAGTTAAAATGTGACTGAGAGTTGAGAATTTAGGTAGCTATATGGATGAAGTTTGAACAGGCATGAAAGCAATGCCTAGTCTTGTCTCAGGTCATGACTTGTCCAGTAATAAATTCCTAATTTCAGAAAAAGTGCATTCTTGTAAGTTTCCTTGCTGGGACTCCACAAGTTTTGTCATTTGCTTTTAGCACTACAGTAACTGCAATATTAGGCATATGCTAATGAAATAATAACTTTTTTTAATATTAACACTCTCCTGCAACCTGACCATTTGTTAAATTAACTGGCTATCTAACATTAAATATATACACCTTGGTGAAACATGAGCAGTCTTACTAAGCTCTGTATGACCTGTTTATAGCATGAGATGGAGTAGAGCTAGATGGGGCTGCTTGATTGCTTTCCCCCCTCTGTTTTTTAGGTTTAGAAAGTAAGTTTACTGCATTCCAGAGGAAAAGGCTAAACTTTTTTTCATGGGCAGTTAAAGTTAATTACAAAATATCTGCTGTACGGTATAAGCAATGTTGTTTTCCATTTAAAAACCTATGTTTTTAAATTATAAGTTATATTTATTTGTTAGAAAACCTATTTCTAACAAATAAATATAATTTATTTCTTAGAAAATGGAGGGGAAGAAAATTACATCTTTCTGTGGATTAACTGGCCAACATTTTGAATTTTAAACCTGATATGTTCTGTGGCTACTAGTGAAGAAACCTTACTTTACAATTGTATTATCCAACTGCCACAGTTGAAACAGCTACTAAAAATCAGGATTTACTGCCTATAATACTTTTTCTAATCAGTGCAGCCTCAAAGATAAGGACTTGCCAAAGGTGTCTGTTTTCACACAGAGGCCCACAACTACAATTAAATTTAAAATTCGGAGCTGCTTTTTATATGCCAAAAATAAGACCCCTAGTCAAAACAGAATTATATTAATGCTAATTAAATTATATTTGCAGTCAGAAAACTACATGCAGCAAATACGTGAACAGCAGGAAAAGATAGAACTTCAAAACAGCATTATTGCAAAACTGAAATCACAGTTAGCTGCTCTGAATGCTAATAGAGGTATGTACTTGTTTGCATGTTATTTCTTTTTACACTGTGTTACATTGATGAATAGTTCTGACTTTGCTTCAGTTTTTACAATCTACATCTCTCAAAGCAGTATCATACTTTTCTGTGAGTGTGAGAGTTAACACAAATGTGCAGTTTCAAATTCTATTTATAAAATGCTACACTTCCGAGGTCTCTCTTTATCCTTTTCAAGAAATGGTGAGATTTTTTCTTTAGAGGTACAACTTACTTGCACTGATGCCAATAGAAGTTATGAAAATATGGGTTCAAATAACTCATTAGAAATAAAAACAAAACTCTTACACACTAATTTTGCAGTTCTCTGCTAGTAAATTCATGTTGCTCTAGATATGGGTGCTATGATATTATGTATTTTATATTACATTAGTCTTGTGATGCTAATCTTATTGCATAACTAAAGCTTTATAGGCAGATAAATCTCTTGCAAATCAAATAGTCATTGATGGATATTTTTCTGCTGTTTGACTGTATTACACAAATAAGAGAGAAGAGTCAAAGTAACCATGTGTTAATCTGCCATGCTCATTAAATATTTATTCACACTAGCCTAACACTCTTGGTTTTCGTAAATACTAGCTAAGTGATTGGCTTTTATTTTTAAGAGTAGACGTACATCCTTTATTGCTGATTGTTTTGTCTCTAAGCACAGAATCGGGCTTTTCTCGCTTGTCTAACATAAAGGCTTGCTCAAAGTAAAAGTTAATATAAACCTAGCTTCTTTAATTTTTATTTGTACTTAGAAACTGGCTGGGGAAAAATGCAGTCACAACCAGCTGCTTTTATTTTTAAGGTAATGCACATCCGTATGTTCCGATGCATGAAGACATTGAAACTTCCAACTTACCTTTCAGCCAGCTCTCTGAAAAACTGAATGTAGCAAAGCAAAGAGAAAAGCTCTTAAAGGTATGGTCACCTGCAGTTTGTTTAACATAAGATTACGTTTGTGCTGTGATGATTACACTATGATAGCCTAAAGAGAAGTGTCTTTAAACAGCACTTCTAACGTGTGGTCCGCACCTGAAGTGCATGAGTAGTGTGCCACTGTAGTCGCTTAGGTGAACTAAGCATCTGTCTTTGGGCATTCCAAGGATCATCTAGATCTCTAGAGCTCTCTAGAAAATTACTTGCTTGTTTATTAACCTGCCAAAAACAGTAGTCAGGAAAGGGCTTTCCCCTTCTGACACAAGACCTTTTCGAATTGCAGCCATTCTGTGTGTTTTTGCAAGAAATGGAGAATCTGCTCTCACAGTAATGGAATGAAAAGTGAACTGTTTGTCACTTTGGAGATGCTGATGATTTATTATTTCTTTTCAAATAGCCTGTTATGATGTCACTTATGCCCCTTTTCACTGAAGTGACACTGAGATTTTTCACTATAGCCTGTTAACTGGAATAAGAGAAAAGCATTAGTGCCAAATAGATGGGAAATGCCTTGAATGGATTGTGCATATTGTGAAAAGACAGACATAGGTGCTCAAAGTTACATTGGTCTTATCCCAAGTCACCCTATTTTGTTTTTTGAGAACTGTCTTGTAACGTAAAATCTTTTTTTTTTTTTTTTTTTAATATGAAACTTCATACCAGGGACCCTGTAAGGGTTGTAAAAAGACCCTTATAGTAAATCAGGCATTAGATTTTAAAATAATTAATTTCAGGATTTGCTTCCTATAAGTGAATTAATTATGTTGCGTTCACATAGATGCTTTTTTTTTTTTTTTAAGTCAGAAATGTTAATTTTAAAATAATTTCTTTGGAATACTGATGTTCACTTAATTACCTTGACAAAAATCTCATTTGGGACTAAGCCTTTGCAAACACTTAAAATGTAGGATTACTGAAGGTTTATATATGCTCCTTTTTCATTTAAAAAAAAAAAAAGTCTTTATTTTTTGTACACTAGAATATGTTATCACAAAATGGCATTTCTTCCCTAATATTTGCATTTATTTGGGATACAACACAGCTGAAGGGTTAATTCTTCCATGGAAAAAATATGCAAAGACGTTAATTTCGCTGTTTTGAGTTGGATGAAAAGTATGTCTTACAATTGCATATGGAGACTTGACCAAGTCATCTTATTTCTGAATGCTTACTCAAGGGCAGTAGTTTTAAGTTGCTTAGACATACAATGAGTGGAAAAAAGGAAGCTGTGTTTATCTGCTCTTCTTGTGGGGAAACAATAAGAAATTATGCGATCTATACAGAAGATTACAGGCAATGTGTGAGAAGCTGGAATCATCACTTTAAGGACTTGTTTTTGTTATTTGCTTTCATCAGCATTTTTTTCTTGTGCAATCAGTTATTGCAGTTACCTCTTAACAATAGGTGGTTCATCTGGTTTTTGCTTCATCTATACCATGATCAGAAATATTTCTATTGTAACTGCATGCAGAATCAACTATACAATCTGTCTGCATTTAAACCCAGACACAGTGCTATACAAATAAAATCATAGTGAATCAGTAGAGATCTAAACCTATCCTAAATTAGCTTGACCCAGCCTACTGTGTTCCTATTACTGAGAAAGTAGTAGATTTCTAAGTGTTGAGATCGTGAAGCTCAAGGAAAATTAGTGTGACTGGACTGAGGCTGGCTTCTGCTGAGGTACATGGATATCTTTGCACCATCCTTCTGGTGTGATAAGGACTCTGACATTGTGCTTAGTAAGTTTCTGTTAACCTGGCAAGAGTAATAAAAAGATGTCCATACAGCACAGCAGAGGTGCACAGACTTCTGTTACCTCTGGCTGTCTTGACCATGCCATTCATGGGCTGGAAACAAGCAGAGATACACAACAGTCTCTATATATGAGTCTTCGTTCTGTTGAACAAACGCAGGGGAGGAGAACCACGTAACCAAATTTGCTGTTGAAGATGATGGAAAATTACTTGTACTATGATAAATGCTTTTATGGCAGCTCACAATTTTTGCACTTTCAAAATGTAGAACTCTTCATGTATGATAGAGAAGTTTACTGCATGGAAAGAATGTATGGGACAAGGTGGGGAAAAATTATGGTAGCAAATTACTAGGACCACATCAAGTGAGAGTTCCCACTTCTCTGTCTTTCTGTATGAATGAGTAAAAGTTAAAGTTGATGTGCCATGTTAAAAAAAAATTAAAAGGAGCTGATTCTTCACAGGATAAACAGTAGAACTTGCAGCTTCAGGGGACAATTGGACAACTTCATGGAAGAGAAATCTGCTGAGAGTTAATAAATACATAGAAACTATTACTAAAAAGATCTGAGAATTTATTAAAGGATGACTCATAAATGCATCCTGTTTTCTTATACTCTTCCCTAGACGACATGTTTTTGACTTCTGTTAGACCAAAATCCCCTTATCTTGTCACTGACCTGGTATAGTGGTCTTGTATCTAATTCAATACAGTATTGGAATTTTCAGGTTTTTAAATTTAGAACCACATATACTCTATTCAAAAGCCTGTATTTTTCTAATTATATCCAGATTCTGCTCCAAATCAAATAAATTATGTCTTCAACCATTGTCTACTGCAGTTACTCCTTTATTCTACTTCTCAAAAAATTTCAGGCTTGCAAAGTGAACAGTTCCAGATAATAAATTATGATTGCAGTCTTTAAATTAAAAGGTTGCTGTTTCTTCCAGTCCTTCCTTGAAACTTGTTCATTCCTGTGGCTAGAGGTGCCCATGTTTATCTGTACGTACTGAAACCATCTTTTGCTGTGTCAAATGGGACTTCTCTGTGGACTATATTCTGTCCTTTAGTAAAGTTAACAGTAATCCTGGATTGATTGTACTAGGAACCTAGTTAGATCTTAAATTTAAGAGGTTTAAAATAATGGATGGGTTACCTTTTTGCATTTTCTATATATACTTCTGTATTTTACCTGCTTTTGTCCAAATTCTGATGCCATTGTGTCATAAAATGGTTTGAAGTTTAGTTCACATTCATCTTCACAGAAAGGTTAGTGGAACAGGTTGACTTGGTAGCCAGTATGAAACTATATACAAGATTATATTCAAGATTTGGGTGGTTGTTTTTTTTTAGTCTGAGACTTGGTTTTGAGTATAACCTGGCTAAACTTTTATTTTAAAATAGGAAAAATATGGATGTGTTTCAGAGCTCAAGCTGCCCAGCAAAAACAGAAAACCCTAGTAAGTGAGATGAGAAATAACACGTAAAGCTTCTTCTGCATGCTATTTTTAGTACAGCGCAGGACATTGGAAGCCTTGTAAACTCCATAAAATGCGAGGCTAAAATCAATACCTGTGACAAAAAATGCTTACATTCTTATTTTCCTGGGTCAAGAAACTCAGTATTAAAACACTGTCGATTTTGTTGTTCACAACTCAATGTGCCATGAAAAAGAGCAGGAAAATTGTGTCAGGAATGAATGATGTGTAGAGTACACAGAACTCTTAATCCTGTAATAAATGCTTAGGGTTCATTTGGTTGGTTGGGCTTTTCTTTTTGTGCAGGACATAAGCAGAGGAATGGTGGATGTATGGTAATCATCTTTGTGCTCAAAGTTAGGGTGCTGAAATGAGGTAATGTAACTTAAGAGCAGCTACTGCAGCAGTCTTGCTGAGTTGCACTTCCAGTTAATACTAGCTTCTCTAGTGTCACTTTGTTTCCTGTCTTTGTTGCAAAAAAAGCTGTAGTTCACTGTTTTGTGCTAGCTGACAATGTTTCACCTTCAACTGTTCTGCTACTGTATGCAGCAGGTTTCCTTAGACCCTGCTAACTGATGAAAGAAATTCTGGTATTGACGCCTTTTTTTTTTTCCTCACTGTTTTATCTAATAATACCTAATAATAAAGAGCAGTTTGTGGTTAAACTGTTAAAGGTTACAGTTAATATTCCCTGGAACCACTTGGAGTCGATCATCAGTTAAGTCAGATGTTTTCAAGGGAAAATACTATTTGTTTATTCTAGGAAGCCACTGAAACGTGTTGTTACAGCACACTTGAGAGAGAAATCAAAGGACCTGCCTTTGCAGCAGTGCAGTCTGGGGACTGAATGGCTGTGGAGCAGCTCTGCTGGATGGAAGTTGGGGTCTCATAAGACAGCAACTTGAATATGAGTCAGCTGTGTACTCTGGAGGAAAGGAAGGGCAACATCTCCCTGGCCTGTATTCATAGGAGCACAGCTAACACACTCAGGGAAGGAAGTATCTCCCTCTGTACAGCATTCACTTGACTGCACGTAGAATACTGCATTCAGTTGGGGGATTTCCAGTACAAGAAAGACTTTGATAAACTGAATTGAGTTCAGCAGAGGCTGCACTGAGATATTGGGAGCTCAATACATATTCATGAGAAGAGGCAAAAACTGTGCATTTCCAGCCTGGGAAAGAGATGGCTTCAGTGAAAGCTAATAACCTTAACACAGACATTTGAAAGGTATCAGGCAGATGGAGCCAGGCTCTTAATAATGGTGCACAGCAAGAGGAGGAGAGACAGTGAGCAGTTAAAACTTTAAAGGTTCAGGGTGGACATAGGGGAAAACTTTTCATGATGATGACATGCATTGGAAAAGGTTACTTGGAGATGTTGTGCGGTCTCCATCCTTGGGAATTCAAGAACAAACTGGATAACTTGATCAGATATTGTAACTGACCCCTCTTTGATTAAGAGTTAGAGAACTTTTGAGGTCCCTTCCAACCTGAATTATTCCCTGATCCTATTAAAACCTCTCCAAAAGAAAAGGTACTGATCTCTTCATAGTACAGATGTAGCCTCTACTGGCTGCCAATACCAGTATGCATAAAAGAGGCATTGTGTGACCAAGTACTTAACTGAGAAGGTATGACTTGTGACACATACTTGTCAGAACATTTATAAACTTTAGCTGATTTATGAATGTTACCACATTGTTGCAAACACCCAAACTCCATCAGTGTTAGAAGCTGTGCGATCTTCGAGCTATTAATCACAGAATTATAGACTGGTTTAGGTTGAAAGGGACCCCAAAGATCATCTAGTTCCAGCCCCCTGCCATAGGGAGGGACACCTCCCACTAGAACAGGTGGCTCAAGGCCTCATCCAGCCTGGCCTTGAACACCTCCAGAGAGGGAGCAGCCACAACCTCCCTGGGCAACCTGTTCCAGTGCCTCACCAGCCTCACTGTAAAGAACTTCTTCCTAACATCTAGTTTAAATCTCCCCTCTGCCAGTTTAAACCCATTACCCCCTCACCCTGTCATTGCAAGACCTCACAAATAGTCCCTCCCCAGCCTTCCTGTAGGCCCCCAAGGGACATATTGATTGACAGATTCCAAAAGATATTGTCATTTCTCCAGTGTTTTTCCTGATGTGATATCCTGACAGTGCCCAAGAATGATTTACATCAGTATGTACTGATGTCTTCGTTGAAACATGTTGCATTGATTTTCTCACATTGGTTCCCACATGGCTTTTCTTACTGTTTGCTTAAATCTTGTCCCCACTTCCCACAGGAGACTGTAGGAGAAATGGAAGAGGACTACTGGTTGTTTCTGCATTTCTCCCAGTTGTCTGAAAAGCCATGTTATTTGGATCTGTGATCATCCTAAACTGATACATTATGTGTACATGGACCAGTGGTGTATCACAGGATCAATGAAAAAGTTATTTTACTGGCCTTAAGATGGGAATTTTTCTTCAAGGACAAGTGTTATCTTTGGCATAAGCTTTTTCCTAGGTGCTTGAATTCCCAGCAAATCATTTTCAAAGGAAAATACAGGGAAATCTGCATCCTGTTGGCTTTTTAAATGGAAAATGGAATTTCACCATAGAATGGTCAGACTATATGTAAGAAAGTTTTTTACAATGAGAGTGGTGAAACAAAACAAGTTGCCTGGAGAGGTGGTAGAAGCCCCATCCCTGGAAATATTCAATGTCAGTGGGACAAGGCTCTGAGCAACCTGACCTTATTAAAGATGTCCCTGCCCTGAAGGGGCAGCTGAACGAGGTGACCTTTGAAGATCCATTCCAACCTGAACTATTCTATGATTTTAATGCTTGTGAACCCTGTGGCCATAAAATAGCCCAGTCAGTGGTGGCTTCAAGTCTATGAACCCACACCATGGACTATCACTGCCTTCTCATTCCTGGAATAGCAAAAAGCAGTTGTTCATACTATAGCTACTTTGACTTTGTAGTCTTCTAAGAATATGGAAAAGATGCATAGTTAGGAAATTATATTCAGCATCTGACTCTGCTAATTTTCACAGAATGTATCTAGTTGGAAAAGACGTCGAAGATCATCCAGTCCAACCTTCAACCTAGTACTGAAGTGGCAGCGCTAGACCATGTCCCTCAGTGCCAGGTCCACCCACCGCTTGAACTTCTCCAGGGATGGTGACCCCACCACTGCTATGAGCAGACCATTCCAATGTTTGCTAACCCTTTCAGTGAAGAAATATTACCTGATATCCAGCCTAAACCTTCCATAGTGCAGTTTGTAACCATTTCCTCTAGTCCTGGCTTTTGACACCAAGGAGAAGAGTCTCCCACTCTTCTTGCTCCAGCCTCCCTTCAGGTCTCCCCTCAGCGCCCTCTTCTCCGGACTGAAAAACCACGGCTCCCTCAGATGCTCCTTGTAGGTCATGTGCCCCACAGCCTTCACCAGCGTTGTTGCCCTTCTCTAGACACATTCCGGCACCTCAATGGCCTTCCTATAGTGAGGGGCCTAGAACTGACCACAGTACTCAAGGTGTGACTTCATCAGTGCTAAGTACAAGGAGATGATCACTTCCCTGTTCCTGCTGGCTACAGTGTTTCTAGTACAAGCTAGGATTAGAAAGGTAGGCTTTCTTGGCTACCTGGGTGCACTACTGACTCATATTCAGTCAACTATCAACTAATATCCTCTGGTCCCTTTCCAAGTTGCAGCTTTCCAACCACACATTCCTAAGTCTGCAACTTAGCATGGGGTTGTTGTGACCCAAGTTCAGGACTTGGCATTTGGTCTTGTTGAACTTCACACAGTTAGGTTTGGCCTGTAGGTCTAATCTGTCCAGATCCTTCTGTAAAGCTTCCCTGTCCTCTAGCCAATTGACACAGCCACCCAGCTTGGTGTCATCTGCAAACTTAACTTGTTAAGATTACTTTTATGTATCTCTATTTCCTATTAATATGAATTGTAATTTTTCCCCCCACTTCACAGGAGATGATTGTCACTTGTCATTCATCAGATACTTCCTTTGAGCTTTCTGTGCATCATAGTACTGTAATTCTTCGTAGTGTTCTTGTTGCACCCTTTTGAGAAATTTTAATCTAGCTGCTGTACCATTAATTATAGAAGATAATGTATGGATTCTTTTGTCTAAAATTTTTGGTCTTCTGTTGTTTTTTTTTCCAGAACAATATTTTTTAAAAAAAATTCTCTTTTTTTTTTTTTTCCCCCCCTCTTTTGCTGTTTGGTTGTGGTTATTTTCATCTTTTTCCCTGGATTTTTATCTGCTATGATGCTTACAGTTTCCATACTAAAAGAGTAAACATCTATGATGAATTACATCTATGATGAGTTACATCTACATGTGGTGGTAGAAGGTGTTTATGATCAGTTTCAAATTAATAATGTAATAAATAAGACTGACCCTTACTAATGTTGCAGAAGTTTAATTTTGGTTATTCTAGATTGCTGAATATCCCACAAGCTTCAACTTTGTTAATTGTGCTAGTGTTTCTAAAATTTTCTTTTAGGAACAATTAGAAAATGAGAGCATGAAACTGAAGCAGCTTGAGGACAGAAACAATCAAAAGGAAAGGAAGCTTATATCTATTATTTCCAACCAAGAAGACAAAATAAAAACTCTGAAAAGCAAGTTGAAAGAATTAAATGAAGCACAAAAGGGTATACAGATGCCAGTGTATAAAAGGGAGGTAAGATAAGAAGCCAAATAAAGATTTTTTTTTTTTAATTTGCTTCTTTCAAATGTATTTGTACTAATTATTCCAATACACTGATTTTAGATTTCAGCATTATATAATTGCTATAATTTATAATTTAATTTATCATTAAAGTATGTAAAGCACATATGGAATGGTGAACTATTAAATCCATATTAGTCAGTGTGGATGCTAATTATGTGATTAAAATTTTTGTATTTGTGGAAACATCTGGTTTAGAATTTTCATTTGGAAGTTTTCACCAAGGTAGAGTGGGCTTCTTTCACTTTTATGCTTAACTTACTTTTGTTACAGAATAGTATCCAGAGTGCTAATCTGTCCTTGCAGCGTAGTTAGACTGCAGTCATTAATGTGAATCTAACCCCATTTACAATGTAAATATATTTTAGCGAGCTAATTTAAAGTGAATTTGGATAAAGCACAGCATAATGTAACTTGTTGCTATTGGACTTCCCACATGTTCCTTAACTGACTGTAACAAGCATTCATAACCCATATAGCTAAGTGTAAGGTTGCTCAAATGTGTCTACAGGAGCTGCAACTGCACTTTTGTGCAAGGTAAGACAAACCTATAGGCTATGGGTCTGTGATTATAAACGATGTATCAGTGAAACCGGCTGATTTGACAGGCATGTGACTAAGTTTTGTGTCTGATTTGGAGAAGAGGAACTACACAGGCTATCTGGTAATGTGGATCTAATGAACTTCAGTTTAATGACTCGTGGTAATGACTGATTATTGTAGTTTTTACTTGTGTAATACTAGCATGAACCACAAGGTGGCAGACGAAGTTAATAACTCACTTTAAAACCTGCTAGAACTCAGACATTAGCTTGTGACGTGTTCATTGAATATTTCAGAGAATAAATTGATTTTTAGGATCTAAAATACCTGGATACCTCACTAATAAACTTATGCACGATGCGTGATCTTACCTCATATATGACTGAAATAGAATTACAGTCAAGCGATGTTCTTAGAACCAAAGTATGGGCAGAGAAATGCCACACTGAGTTGCTAAGTTAAACTAAAAGAATAGGAATTTCACACAAACAGTAAAAAATTGCTTTTGTCATTTTGTGAATGTTTCGAGAGCTTCCAGAAGGACTAGGTGAAGATCCTGTGACATTTTTATTCATATCAGAGTAAAGTGCAAAATTAATGTGCTAACCTGTGATTGATATTTTCATATTTTACTTCAAGGTGAAAAATAAGAAAGTCATTCCAGCTAAGCCTGAATTATCTCTAGGAATCCCTGGCATTTCACCTCTACCTGAAAGGTAAATACTTTTGCAGCATTTTTAAAATTTGCTTTTTGTTGTGTTTTCTGCCATTAAATAAAATAAGCCTTTTCTCTCTTTTCTTCCCAGTACCTTAAAAACCGAGTGAGAGCAAGGGGGAGGGTGGAGCAACAGAGATCAAAGAGCTAGTGTAGGAAGGTAGTAAAGTCAAGCAACTACATGGAATCATAGCTGGAGCTTTGCATCTATGTAGGGATAAGCTGAGAGGAGGAAAAATAGCCACTTGATTCAGCAGGAGGTTAACCCCTGTGGGTAACAGCACTGGGTATTAACACTGGGTTTCAGATAAGCATTAACCCACTCTCTTCAGAACAGGAATGTAAAACCATAATGGATTAACTGAAGGCAGCACAGCAGAGGACCCTGCTGCACTGCCAGGAGGAGGTGTGATAGTCAGCATAAGGAAATAATTCTTGGCCTGATCCATCCTAAACAGGAGAATTTGAAACCAAGTTTATCTGTAAACTGAAGCCAGATAGCCCTTGCTATGACCAAGGGACCAAAAGTGTCAGTGACATGGACAGAGGAATGGAGTGCACCGTCAGCAAGTTTGCAGATGACACCAAGCTGTGTGGCACAGTCGACTTGCTAGAGGGCAGGGATGCCATCCAGAGGGACCTGGACAGGCTGGAGAGGTGGGCCCAGGCCAACCTCATGAAATTCAATAAGGCCAAGTGTAAGGTCCTGCACCTGGGTAGGCACAATCCCAAGCACAAACACAGGCTGGGTGGTGAATGGCTGGAGAGCAGCCCTGAGGAAAAGGGCCTTGGAGTCTGGGTTGATGAAAAGCTCAACATGAGCCTGCAGTGTGCACATGCAGCCCAGACAGCCAACCGAGTCCTAGGTTGCATCAAGAGAAGCGTGGCCAGCAGGGCAAGGGAGGTGATTCTGCCACTTTACTCTGCTCTCGTCAGACCCCACCTGGAGTACTGTGTGCAGTTCTGGA
>VWZE01020083.1:69085-164057 GCA_013396675.1 Eubucco bourcierii
GGGGAGATTTAGACTAGATGTTAGGAGAAAGTTCTTTCCAGTGAGGGTGGTGAGGCACTGGCACAGGTTGCCCAGGGAGGTTGTGGATGCTCCCTCCCTGGATGTGTTCAAGGCCAGATTGGATGAGGCCTTGAGTGAGCTGTGCTAGTGGGAGGTGTCCCTGCCTATGGCAGGGGGTTGGAACTAGATGATCCTTGAGGTCCCTTCCAACCTTACCATTCTATGATTCTATGATTCGCAGTAGATTTCCTTTGCAAATATTCCCTCTTCTACCAGTGTTTTAGAAAAGAGTTTGACCAAAGTCTTACGTTTGCATTTTTTACAGGGTAGGCAGTAATGCCATTTTTAACAATATTGCTGAGGTCAAGTAGAGGATTCTCTGAGGTGAGGCTGGGGGAGAGTATTAGAGAAACTATCACCAGATTTTGCTGTCTTGTTCTCCTGCCTAGGCATCTGCTTTTGGTCACTCCTAGACATAGGCTTGGTGAACAATGTGGATCTTTAGTCTGGACTCTACTGCTTTGTGTTAGGAAAGCAAGGAAGTAAGACTGCAATGTGATAAAGACTTTTTTTGTCTTTACTGACTAATATCTGTAGAATCATAAACCTTTACCTGTCTTCTGTCTTCTTGCTCTCAAATAGCTCCCTTACTTTACTGTTTTCTGGGAAAGAGGTATATGACTGGTAAGATTACAGTATCACAATGCCTAGCAAATTAAGATTAATGCATCAAGTATGTATATTTTAAAGTTCTAGTTAGAAACTTGTGTTAGGAGCCTTTTTAAATTTCACATTTATCAAACCACCTGAAAGGTGGTCAGAATGCAAGTGTTGCCAGTAGCAATTTTAAACTCCTGTAGATTTTCTTTTTTTCCAAATGAGATACAAATAGACATTTCTGTCTTCAAAAAGAGAAGCTCATCAGAAGTAGGAACACAGCTTGTGACACTCCTAATTGCTATATAAATAAGCAGTAAAAAGGGGTTTTTTTAAAGTTTTAAAAAGGAAAAAAATTTGAACAATTCACTGGATTACAACAGGATGCCTTTTGAACTCTTTTGATACAAACATGTAAAAGAACATAAACAGAGTTTGTCACCAACTACATTTTTTTTGTCCGTGACTTTTAATTTATAAAATTAATGCCATTGTGCTTAGAAATGCAAATTACTCACCAAATTTATTAAAACAATGGAATTTTAGGAATGTATTAATAAAATCACTATGTTATGCAGTTAGGCAAGTAAAACTCATACCATCATAAAATACTGCTTTATCATTCTTATTGCAGAATTAAATACTGGGTGCTCATATGATAGTCTGGCAATTATATAGTAGAAAATATATCTCAAAATAAAAGGAAAAAAAAGTAATCACATGATACTGTATAAAACAGAGAAGGAATGGGTTCACAAGGTCCTCTCCAGAATGTCAGATAGACAAATAAAGAAGGAGCGATAACAAGTGCTTGTGTATTCCTTCTCTTGCAAAGTCTGAAGCACACAGAAAAGAATGGAAAGCAATTAATTCTCACAGCAGCAGCATCTTATTTTCCTTAGAACAAGATGGAAACAGTACCCCTGTGAATGCTAAGATGTTCCGCCAAAATACCTGAGGGAAATGGAAGAAATGTAAAGGCTGGATTTTGGGGGGACGTATTCTTGAAGGGTCAGGCCCTGAGCTTGAATGTACGTGTATTTGATAAGACTAAACAGCTATTTTACAACATTTTATTTCCTCTTTTCTGCTTGCTTTTACTGAGGAGAACAAAAATATGCATACATATGTTGAGGAACAAGGTATCCAAGAAAAGGAGCTTACACTATTGTTTTTCTCTGGTTTGCGGGTGTGACTAGATTAAAGGGCACAACAAGCTGAATTGGATGGCTCTTTAATTTACAATTTTGATCTTCCAGAGAGAATCTGGACACTATTTTCCAGGACATGAAAGAAGAGTGTCATCGAATATGTATGCTAGCCAGAGAACAAACAGACCAACTGAGTAAATTTAAGATAAAGCCAGAACCTGAAACTGGTAATATCATACTTAAGCTCTTATTGTGATTCAACTGTTTGAAAGCTTTGCTTTATATTTGAAAATACTGCAAATTACACATACATAGAAGTACTTCCACTGTTTACCATCTGCCTTTTTCAAGTCTGTTCACATGATACTCAGTATTTCACCAAGAAAACTCATCACCAGTTTTGGCATTCTATGAGGAATGCTCCAAATCACATGCTATAAAAGACAGTCATCACATCAATGGCTCTTGTAATTGTTTTGTCCCTTGGAGTGAGAGGCAAGCACTTACTGCATGTGATATCCTATCATACTGTGTGAATGACAGCACTTGCTTGCTTTTAATTTAGCTGTCAGTTCAAAAGATGTCTGTTATGAATGTGTCCAGCCCCATATCTGTTAGAGCAAAACTGCTGGACTGAACAGAGTCACAGAACCTACTTCTAGACTTGCTTGTGCAGGCTTTTGAATACTGTTTTGTTGTATGGAACAAGAGATTAATCCAGCACTTCTGAGAACAAAAGAAAGGTTTGTTGGAACTGGAGGAGATCCTTAATGTCCAGTTCTGCTAATGCTTACATTTAATATAATGTTGGCTACTATGGATATTCCCTACTAGCTTTTCTTAATAGAACCATCAGACTTATCAAGAAACACCTGCCAAATTTACATGGTTGAAGCAAAAGACGCTGATTTCAGCACTTGCTTCTAGTTTAAGTTGTACCATTCCTGAAATTTTCTTACATGAAGTGCTAATATGTAGCTTGTGACTTCAAATGGCTTTGTCTGAACTGTATTGTTATATTCTGGTTTTACATTACAAAATTTTATTATTTGGGGGATGAGTTCTTGGCAACTTCAGAATAGATTTGTTTTCCTTAAATCAGTGCCTAACTCAACTATGTGAAAAGCCGTGCATGATACAGATTTCATCTGCTTGGTTTCTGTTACTTCTGCGGCCCACTTTGTTACAATATCTGAGTGATGTCGGAAGACTGCTGTACAATAAATGTGCACTGAAGTTGTTCCCTCACCTGATTAGGGCTAACCATGTATTTTTTTACCATTTTTCTTCATACAGTGCCAAAAATGTAGAGAATTCTCAACATTAAAGGAAAATATGGCCCCTCCTCTGAATAGCTATCCATTTTAAATATTGACCTAATTTGGAAACTAACGGGTGTTTGATACCTGAATACCTTATGAAATCGTGCTTATAATGCCTAGCATGTTCTTGGCACCACACAAAATGGGTTTGGTTCCAGATTCTATTTCTGCCAGAACAGTTCAGTAAATATATGCAAGTATGTGTTAAGAGTATGGGACAACACAATTTTCAATAAAACAAAAATGTTTATAGCCATAAAGAAACGGGAAACAGAATGACTAAAACACAATTATTTCCTTTTGTTTCTGTTCTGTTAGTTTTTGTGTCCGAGCTCATGTTTCTGAAATGTCAAATTCAAAGAGAAAAAATAAAGGTTAAAAAACCAAGAAGGGAGGTCAAAAGATCTCAGGAAAAATACAGCAACAACCCAACTTAAACAAGTATACTTCAGTGGACTATTTAATGTTTTCTTCATTCTTTCTTCACAGAAATACAGTTTTCCATGCCGATACAGTGTACTGATAAAACTGATGAACAAGCAGAAGAGCTTTTTAAGCCTCGGGTTATAAAGAATATAAATAGAGGTGCATCATGCATCACATCTATCACACCAAGAGGAGTGGGCCAAGATGAGGACAACAACTCTGTAGAATCACTTTCTAAATTTAATGTCAAGTTTCCACCTACAGACAATGACTCTGCTTTCTTGCAGAGCACTCAGGAAAAACCAACAGTTCCTTGTACTGGTATAGCTGAAAACATGCTTCAAGATCACCATTTTAACCTGGAGCACAGAGACCGTGCTGTTAACCTCAGTAAATTGGAATCTAATTCATTTGAAGCTCGTGGAGTTGATCTCGTGGCCTCAGCTTTACAAAGCTTTACTGTTGACAAAATAAACTCCCCAAATCATGCAAAGATGCCTGTAGAAAATACCCGTGACAAAATATGTTTAAAAACAACAGACACTGGTTTCACACTTGTACCTAAGCACATGAACCAGGGTGCACCTGAAGTAATTTTTCCTTCTTCTTTAGAAGCTGCTGGGACAACCATCAGAGGTCCTCATCAGGTATCTCTCTATAAATACTGTGCATTTCGAAAAATGGTATTGACTGAAGCAACTATTTTGCAAATAAGTTTGAGACAGAATTTATATATTGTAGGAGGCATCTCATCCGTCTTTTTTTAAGACAGTATCTCTTTCCAGTTCTTCCTGAAGTACAAGGCACTTCTAGTGAAAGGGCAGGAATTTAAACAGATGTAAGTACTGGGATATGCTTGTGCAAATTTCAGTTCATTTAGATATTAATTGCCTCCATATCTATTGCAAAGCCATCATAAATCCTAAATTGCCCACTGAATTGCTTTCTTTCTACCTTTGATCTCAGCTGAATAGGGCACATCATTGTTTTAATTGTTTTTAATGTACAGTAAAGAATATGACAAATTAACTAATTAAAAAGCCGAACATAAATAACTTTGCTGTGAAAAAGATTGCCTACTTTTTATCTCAATCTGAGCTATAAGCAGCACTCTATTCCTCCTCTTTTAAGAAAACTTGACTTTTTTTCTTCTTGGTTGAAGGCATCAAAAAGTGAAGTATTTTTTCAAGTGAAAGGAAGTTAACAAATACTTTTTTATGTTTATGTAGGTACTGTACTTCAGGTTCAAATTTCAATTATAGCTACTGGAAGTCCATGAGAGCTTCTGAAAGCAAGGCCCAGTTGCTGTAATGCAGCAAAACATTTCTGCAGGTTTTGACAGTAGAGTCTCTGAATACTTCTTTTGTGTAAGATCCTGTCTCAAATTGCTGGAAGAACTTTTTAACAGACCCTTACAGATTGATATTTTTATGTTCCTGTGGCTTTTCTCACATGTTGTGAGAGGATAGCTTTTCAAAATAAACAGATAGTGGTATTTAGGAACTCTGAGAATGGAATTGGCATAGTTTTACTATTTACATTCATACAGTTTTGTGTTCTTTGCTAATGACAATATGCAGCAGAGGAGCTTTACTTCTGAATTTGGCCACTGCATGACATGCAAAACTAGCCTTTGGAAAGTGTTTGTAGGACATGATATCTTTGATGTTTTCTTCTTCTAAAATGTACCCCATCTAGTTTAATTTTCCATGGCAAAACAGTTTGGGATTAAAAGTTGAATCCATGGAAAGTTCTTGTTCATCATATTTTACAGTCTTGATTTTTTTTAAAGTGTGTTTTAAATATCTTTTTGTGATGTAGGATATCTCAATTCTGTAACAGCTTACTAATTGTGGTCTTTGTTTTGCTTTACTTTTCATTAGGTCCTCGGTTTAAATTGTGATGGAGTTGAATTAAACCATTTATTTTATCATTTGTAGAATTCCTATGGAGCTGTGAAGCATTCACTCCACTGCTTGTTACTATCCTCTTTTTCTGTATTCCCTCTCTAGCTTGTTCTTTCACTACTTAGTCTGTGTATTCACTTTTCAGTAGATGGCACCCTGCATTGTGCATTACAGCAAGTGAAACAGCTGGTATGTCATTATAAATTGATAGGGGACTATGCAGCTTAAAAAGTAGACAAGAATTGTGGCAGAACAGCGATAAGCCTTTGATTGTTGGCATTTCTGCAAAATAAGGAAATTGATTTGGAGACATCATGTAAAATGTAAATATTCTACTTCATGGGGAAAAAAAAGAAGTAAAAATGTTAATTCTTATGGAAAAGGAAATTAACGATGAATTGTTGCAGTATTTTCAAGTCTCATGTACAATAGAACTGTAGAACATACAGGACATCAATTAAAATGCTACTTCTTACCGGAAGCTTGTTTGAAACAAGTCAATGTTATTTTAGAATCTATCCAATATATATATCTGTTTATATCAATATATTTAGGCATCCATCAGCTTTATTCTGCTATCTGCAAAAAGGGTTTTTTCAGTACTTTTCCCAGTGATTTTGACTCAGTTTTAGAGGTTTTTACTGACTGTTAATTGTGCTAAAGATTTGACTTACAGATTATATATATGTATATTAAAATACTATCTTTAAGTTACTTGCACATGTACCCTTTAGACTTATTAATCTTAGCAAAATATATGCATAAATTTGTTCTTAGTATTTTTACCACCTTTCTAAGGGGTAATTACACTGCTTATGGCTTCTGTCATTCCTGACAGTGGTTAAATTCCAACAGAGAGGAATTATCTATGGGTATTTTTTTGTTTGTTTTTTTTTTTTTTTGCTAGTGTAGATAAAACTTTCAAGTATTTACTACATATGTTAACTTATAAAATGGAAAACCCCATAAATGCAATAGAATTGGCAACAGTAAGTTCTTGGAACTGCTCTCAGTTGCTGTAATAAATTTAGCTCTTTCCTTCTATGTGGATACTAAATGTGAAAACTCAGTACTGTTTTCTTAGCATGTAAGTTTTTTAAAAAACATGTGACTGAAAAGAGCAGCAGATTAAAATAAACATGGATATTAGTGGACCTAGGATTTTACAGACTACATTTAACTGAGACTTGCATATAGATGCATGTGTTTATCAGTATTCACAGCTTGAGGGGGTTGCTTCCACCAAAAGTATTTCTAAGAATCTTCATGATTTTAAAAGCAAATTGATAGTCTATTGATCTTAATCTGAATATGAATGTTGTTGAAATTGAACTTGGGCTTTAATATATCCCTACTCTGAAGAACTTATTAAGTGCATGCTTAACATTCAAAGAAAGAAAAGCAAGTTAAATGCCTGCCTCAGTGAGTTGCTGGAGGAGTACCTACATTGTTGTGCTTCCAACATTAGAAATGTTATTATGTCCTTTGTGGGATTTTTACAATATTGTTTTATATTTTTTCAAATGGTGCTTTATATCATAATCTATTAGAAATAAGTAATTCCAAACACCTTTCTATGGGGATGTTTAAGTGTGTCAGTAACTAGATAAATTTAATATGCAATTTACACCAGCAACATACAATAAGTAGACTCTTTGAGGTGAAAAACTGGTGTGATTGCACTTAATTACTAATTAGTCAATTTAATTATATGGATTGTTGACCATAATGAAAGACAGTAAACCTGCTATTGCTATGTGATAAGCTAAACAGTGTTTATCAGGAAATGGACAGGAAATTGACACCCAGGAAATTTAACTGCTTTAAAAGGACAGTTTAACTACTATGAAAGCCAGTTTAGTTGTAGAGTGAGTTACAGTCAGAGGAATAAACAATAGATTCTGTTTGGCATGATGACATTTGAATAAGAAAAGAAAATAAAAATCTTGGAGTAAGTACTGATAGCAAAAAACTTCAAACTTCTAAAGAAACTACTTCCTAAAGTATTCTTGCTTGCCTTTCCCTGTATGAGTGAAGCAAGAGGGAAGAAAACTGAGCCAAAAGAAAAAATGTAGGATGCTCTCCTTTTCTAGATTCCATCCCCATATAAAGCTCATACCAGCTTGTTGCCATTCTGTCTACTTTGCAGTCACAGCAATGCGTATTTAATTTTCAGTTGACTCAAAGCCTAATGGTCCTGGCCATATAAAATAATTTTATATTTTATCTTGTGTCACTATTACTGAAGTAATGAAACTTTTTGATACCTACTTGTTATAATGATAAATAATTAGGTATCTATCAAGCTGAAGTCACTTAAACTCCAGTGTCAGGTAAACAGACTTGCTGACATTAAGCTCAGGGGCCAAGAGAGGAAGAGATGCTGAACCAAATCCAGCATAGATTTCTGAATTGACTGAATGCACGGATAGATACTCATTGAATTTGATGCTGTCATGGCAGAAGGAATCCCAAAACAGACACATTTACGCTAAAAGGCAATCAGAGCAACTGAGTAACTTAAGCCATATGACTTTGCTCTGGTCATTTTGTAAGTAAACTGAAAACTAGTTACGTGTTAATAGGAACAGAAATAATGTATGATTCATATGAACTCTGTAAAATAAACATTCTAAGGTAAAAATGTGTCATCTCCTTTCTTTTAGATGGCTAATTTGTACTGTGATTTCCACATTAAAATATTGAAATGCAAAGTTTAAAGCTTTAGTATGTGTCATACAAATATTACAAACTTCTACTCAACAGTATATATCATGAAAGCATTTTAAGCTTTTGCAAGGATGGTATGATTGTCAGAGGTTAAATAATCAAATTTCTATCTTGCTTTTCTTAAATGAGAGCTCTCAAGATCTAGACAGATGTAAAGGACACATAGTTTAAAGAGGCAGGTCCATTTTTAATATAAACATAAACAACAGCATAATGCGAACTACATTGTAAACCACGTCAGTAATAACTTTCTGTTTCTTCTAGCTCGTTTGGAAGCCTCAGGACAATAATTCGCTGACACAAGCTTATACAGACTCTGAACTGAATCAGTCTGGAATATGTGAATTCTGTCGAGAAGTTTTCCCACCATCCATAACATCTAAGGAAGATTTTCTTCGGCATCTGAATTCCCACTTTAAAGTACAGTCTTAATGTATGAGAATTCAATGGATCCCTAGTTTTGCATACATTTGATGTTTTTTATTCAATAGATATGCCAAGAATTTTAGAATTAAGACTTCTTGTAACAAGAACTCATGACTGAAAATGTCAGATAAGTACATTTTTAATTGTCTTTTGACAAGGTAAAATGAAACTAAGTCATTCAGTACTGTAATTCATATTATTGCTTGTTAGGCTTCAATATTATGTTTGAGAGTGATGTTTAACACCTTTGCTTTTTCTTTTTTTGCTTTTTTTTTGCTTTTTTTTTTTTTTTTAATAAATTGTTGCCTCAATAGGCCCACAGTCATGATTATGAGTAGAACTGCAGGATTTGTGACTTAATCTAACTGGGGAAATTGATGTAATGCTAGGATTTTTTTCTCAGTATCTAGTGATATAATTATATCCTCCTTGAAGTAAACAGGAAGAGAAGTGGAGTTTCACTTTTCGTTTCTGTTATAAAATGTTCAAGTTTAACTTAAAGTAGTGAAACTCTTAATTCAGATTTTTGTAGAATCACCACGAAACCATAACTGAATGATGAGTGTGCCAAAATTAGGATAGACTTGGTCACAAGTAATGTAAATGAATGGTTGTCTTTCTCAGGTTGTTTGAGTAATCAGACACAGCACACAAATGACCCTGTTGCCAAAATGTAACTGTAGCAATTTTAAGGATATCTGTTACATGTTCTTTAATAGGTTGGTTCATGTACATTCCTAGCATTAATAAGTAGTAAAAATAATTCCAAGGAAAATATTAAACTATTATGAAGAATAGAGTGAATAAAAGTTAAACGTTCCCTAAAACTGAGAATACCAAAGATTATTTGCCTTTCTAGTCTGCTCTGGAAGATCGTTCAAGGCTTTTACAACTTCAAAAGGAACAGGGAAAACTCAATCACTCAAAATTGATTTTTAACCTGAATATGCTTAGTAACTTTCTCAATGCCATTTCAGTTTGTTCTTAGTTGAAACATTGTATTCTATAAAGTTTTCACATTGTCCAAATTTATTTGGATCAAATTAAAAAGGAAGGTGTTACTAAGTAAGTTAAATTAATGATAAAGGATGACTTGAAGCTTTTTGCATTTTAACTTAGTATAGGGTGCAGTCCTGATAATGGATATTTTCATAGCAGCAAAGCACAAGAGTTTTTCCTTTTAAAGGTTTGTTCTCTGGTGAGCAATTTCTGTAATAATTAAAATCCATAATATTTAGGAAATATTTTTTCTGACATTTTCTTTATTTTAAACCTCTCATATTTGTGACTGGCTGTTAACAGAGTATACTGTAATAAACAGCAGTGTACATTGCATGTCTGCTCTGTGACCTGGAGAAAGAGTCTGTTACTATTGACAGTTCTGAAGCCCTGCCAGTGCCCAGCACCGAAGAGGCTACGTTCATCCCTGGACTAGCCGTGCGGCGTGTGAAGTACCTCCCCGGAGAGCACGGCTGGGGGTGGTTCCTGGGAGAGGCAGAAGTTCCAGGATTGGGAGGAGAGAAGTGGATTCTCACATCTCCAGCCAGCCCTACATACACAAAACCGACTTGTCCTCTCAACCGTGAAATTCGAGCTCAGGAGCTCAGGTTATTAAGAGCTGAACAAACTGCGACTCACTTTTAAAGAAAATAAAGTCGTCTGTTTTCCCCCCGCCTCCCCACCACGCACGGACGCATTTTGCCCAGAAGCTGGCACAGAAGACAGCCGTGAGCTGAGCTTCAGTCCCTGCGCTGGGACGCGGCTCTTTGTTGCTGGAAGCAGCCTGGCACTCCACCCGCACCCCGCTCTGCCTGCAGAGCAAGGAATGCTGGAGGAGAGGAAAAAAGTAGGGGGAACACTGTTGTCCACAACTTCGGCGACTAGCAGAACCCATCCATCTCCCCGCTACGAGAGCTCATGCCTAGAGCTGCATCTCAAGAAGTTGTTTCATTCCGTGTGATTAATACTACTGCTGCCTGGGGGCATCCAGATAGGTTCACCGTATCACACCACTGCTTGGGGCATCAGTCTGGTGGGTACATAACTAACTAAATAAATCTCACGCTAAAGCAGCTGTGAGCGAGTTGAAGTGGGAGGTGAGTCCGGTCCCTGGACTGACCCCACTCATACAGCTTTCCTGGAGGGGGCTGCTGCTGCCAGCAGGGACATCTGCTTTATTAAACTCACCAGAGGAGGCTCAGTACCCCTCCGCTCCCACGTACACACACACACACATACAAAAAAAAAAAATTTAAAAAACGAAAACAAAAAGAAAAAAAAAAAAAACACAATACAATAATAAGCCATGGGGAAGGAAGCGGAACTTTGAGGAAAGAGCAGCAGACTCATGCCAAGGTGTATCATTGAATTGCTCCTTCCCAGGGCCAGCGGAGTCCCTCCCGGGGCTGAGGTCGCGTTTGAGGCTCCCGTAGGGGTTCGCCTGTCCCGCTGACTGCGCGGCGTGCCAACTCACAGCCGGGATTCGCGGGAACTCTCTGGCTTGAAAGCCAGGGAGCAAAACGCTCCCCTTTCTGTTTGGGAGGTTTCTGAGCAGCGTACTGTGGCGCTACGACTGCCACAGCCTGGTGAAAGGGTTTGGTGCCGGCGACCGGGAAGAACACGTGTAGCTCCTCTGTCTCTCCGGCTAACTCGACAGCTGCTCGTAGCTCCAGTAATTAGACTGTCAATGCTTGTTAAAGAAGAGGAAAACGCTCTATGACAGATTCCACGAGTCCTCTGGGTTTTTTTAAGATCTCACAGAAATCACCAGAGCATTAACTGAGATCTCTTCTTTCTCCGGGATCAGAAGGGAAGCATTTCCCTCTGCCACCTCGTACTCCAATCAGAGCTCTCTTCGACTCCCATGAAACACACTGAATTCACTCCTTTAAAAGGCTCAGAAGTTACCTTCCTTCCCTGCCTGCCTGGGAGCAAAAGACACAGCTTCCTGGCCGTGTGAACTTACTTTTGAAGTCCACTCCTCATATTCCTGAATTTAACAGATAACTCAATACAAATGCATATACAAATGCATCTTTTTCTCTTTAACTGAGCAGAGTCGCTCCACAGACGATCCTTCCTCCATCTGAGATAAAGAGGCTGTTCCTCCCTACGAACAAAAGCATTGGAGGATCAAGATGAGATGCTCCTACCCCTACCCATGGTTCACTCAGCAGAGACTCAGAGAAGGCGATTTCTTTTCCTCCCTAACGTATATTCCCCTATCCCCCGCAATCATACAAGGTTAACTCAACAGAGAAGGCTCAATCCAAATGGCAACTGGGATTGCATTGGGGAAAAAGAAAAAAAAGAAAAAAAAATGAAAGGGGGAGGAAAAAAATCAGAAATAGGGAAAGAAAAAAGAAAAAGCAGCAGGCTGATTACGAGGTGTCAAAACTGCCAGGAGCAAGAAGGTGATAGCAATCAGGGGTGAGAAGAGTGCGCCATTCGTGCGGGGCAGCTAATTATCCGTCTCATTTGAGAAGAGCAGCATTCGAGGCAGCAGCGTTCGCCTGCTGAACGGTGACAGATTGGCGCGGAGGAGAGGGGAGGTGTTAAAACAATGGAGCTGGGCTCGCGAGTGCTGCTGCATGCTAATCAGCCCGGCCTCCTTCCTTCCCTTCCTCCCTCCCTTCGCCTGCCTGCCGCGATCCCTCCTTCTAGCTGGCCTCATGGCAAGCCCAACACTATCAGGCCCCTCCGCAACAGACACCCCATACCCAGCATAGGTGGTAACCCGGAGAGAGTCTCGGTGGGACCGCGCGACGGGGCGAACAACACCTGGGGGGCTCTCTAGGGCTGGCGGATATCGGTGGTAGATGTCAGACCTCGCCTTTGGCATTCAGCCTTCCAGGAGCCTGTCAGCATGCTTCCCTGCGAGGGGCAGAGGCGAGGGGCTCTCCGTACAAGTCCTGTGAGTTCTGTAAGATGACATCCTGCCTCACTCTCCTTCAAGAGAACAGAGAGCCGACAGAGCAGCAGTACTGTATAGCAAGAGACAAGCCACCACCAAAGACCCAGACCAAGCCCTAAAAGTGAGGGAAGTGCATAACTGGGCCAGTTACAGATGCACTCCAGAGGCTCCGTTGCTCTCTTAGCTTTGCGCAGTCACTACAGCACAGAATGTTAAACATGGTGTAAGCAAGCGTCTCTTTCACCACTGCCTTTTGCCTTTCAGATTGCTTGGCCTCACAAGCCCAAATGACTGAATGTGCCCAGCTGGTACTCTGTGAGGAAGTACAATAAGGACTGCCTTCCTCAGAACCAGGAAAACCCTTCCCATTTGAAAACAGTGTGACAGGGTCTGCAGAGAGAGGAGAAACGATTTGCACTGGGTTGCTTTTGCCCCAGCTTCCCCAGAAAGTCCATGCTCTGTGAGACTTAAGGGCAAACCCAAGTGCTGGAGCACTAGCAGCCCAGCTATAATGAGTGCTCCGCTCTGCCAGGGAGAAGCAGAGGAATGAGCGTTGGAATGTTTACTCTCCAATATTTCTCAGTTTCCATTCCATCCTGCCCTGAAAGATTTCTGATTACTATACACTTCAAAATAGTATTTATTACAGATTTACATAATCTGTATGTTTTATGTTAAGGGAATAACACATTGATGCTGTACTACCGAAAGGAGTTAATCTAAACTATGTAGTGTCTGCTATAACAGAATTCCAGCTAAAACATATCCTTGTTTCCTGGCATTGACAAGTAACACATACCCAGAAGGACACTGCCCAGCACATTAGGTAAACTGCCAGGTGTAGCCATTGCTCAACTCCTGAACCTTCACTAGAGCATGGATCAGCACTTGGCAAAATGAAACTATTATGCATCTCTGTGTAACATCCCATTTAATTTAACAAGTGTTATTTCAAATAGCATGTGTCTGTTTTGCAACAGGATTCATGCAGGTAAGCAAACATTGAAAGGGATTAAACTGTTTTAGGCCTGAGGTAAGCAGCATGAGAAGTCAGGTTGAATGCTATTTAAAATAGATTTGAGTGCATGCATGGCTAGGCGGGAGTAATAGCATTTAAATTTTGTTATTCTAAGTCTGTCGTTGAGTGTACTTGATGAGATTGTCCATGAGCATACAGATGGTGAGATTTTCATGCTTCTGTGGCATACTGACATCTTAGGCTGTAAAAATAAATTCCCAGATCGCTCCAATACCTAAGAAGTAGAAAAATGCAGTCTACTTTAATGCTCAGCATTTCAGTGCTCTGTGTTTTAAGAGATTTTATAACACTATATACACAAGTTTGTGCAAATCGGGAACGTTGATTTAATGTACTTAGAATATAAAGCAAAATTCAAGATCACTTCTGTGCTATTTTTTTAAGAAGATTTTTTTCCTGTGTTTCTGAATTTAGATGTATGGGTGACGGAGACAAAAATTTGCCTTTCTCTGCTATTTATCTGTGATAATTTTTAAACCGTACATAAGAGGATGAAAGGAAGAAATTACTTCTTATTAGGTCAAGTTGACTTTTCATTAAAAGACTACTGTATTGTTTCTTGATTTCACATAATTTTCAAAACCAGTAGAAAATTATTATATCTGTTTTGATTATCTGTGCTGCACTGAAAATGTATTTGCATCAAAGATTAATTCTGAGATAGCTTCTCAAATACAATAATCTTTTTTTTTTTTTTTTTGCCTAAGAAGCCATAGTGTGAACAGATCTGTGCATCAGCCTGTTCAGCCTGGAAACCAGCACTGAAACTGCTGCACCCATAACCAGGGCAGGGCACCCCTATTGGTTCCTGTCTGGCCATAGACAAGGCGCTGCCTTGTCTTCTCAAGGTCTCTGAGATGACCGAACTAAAAATTTTAGACAGATATATATAGCAGGGTGATATGGTGAAAATGAGCTAAAAGGAAAACATTTTGCAGAGGCAAGTACCTACTTTTAAAAGGTTTAAAATATTCAACTGGTGAAAAAAAAACTACTTGTAAAAACGTGTGTATTTTCATTATGCCTAATTTGCCATTCAAAACAAGTTTTTCTTAATAAGCTCTATTGTTTCTATCTGTTTTGTGAAATGTAATACGTGTGAGACAGAAAGCAGACTCGGAATGTGAATGAGTCTTGTTTTCTCTTTCTTTCTACCGTTTTTAAAATACAACTTTATTCATATTCACAAGCATCTTTAAGTCGAGAAAAGAATTAATGGAAGTAGTACGACATTCCTGAAGTCATGATCTGAAAAGATGAAATATGAAATCTTATCTGGTAGTCTTTTCCTGTATCTTAGTTCTGTGTAATACAGAAATCTCCAAATGTGAAACACTCTATGGTTAATAGTTATGTTTTCGCTCTCAACAGTGACACAAGCTTTGTCAGATTTTTGCTGCTTGCATAGTTCATTAAAATACTTTAATAAATGACTCGTTGTTTTAAAAAATCACCACACTATCACCCTAGTAAAAACATCTATATCCTTTCAATCCTGCAGTGTCAAAACGTATAGTCTCTCAGGGCAAAAGGTTATGGAGCCTTCATAAAGGTTTCCCATCTGTCACCAACCGCGACATCAAGCCCTCTAGGTGCTGTGAAAATGAATTTCTCCTGAATTCTCCAGCCCAAATATGCCATCCTCTTAATTACAAGCATTTGAGATCAGGAACGCCACTGAATTCCCTGGAGATTCACAGGAGATATGCAAAAATAATGTCTTCTCTTGCTTGCCTGCTAGGGCTTCTGTACCTGCCCACAAGCCACTCGGCTCATTTGCTTGGTAATGATGGATGAACCCAGGCAGCCCGTACAGCTGCACTGCCACCCCTCCTGACGTTACTGATACACTGCCATTGAAAGTTTCCGCTTCACAACTGACCGCCAGCAAAGGAGTGACAAATTTTTGCTGTTGTCGTTGCTGCTGTGGTTGTTGTTGTTGTTGTTGTTGTTGTTGTTGTTGTTGTTGTTGTTGTTGTTGTTGTTGTTGTTGTTATTATTATTATTATTATTATTATTATTATTATTATTATTATTATTATTATTATTATTATTATTATTATTATTATTATTATTATTCCCTACTGTCAGAACGTCTTACAACAGGTGCCCTGAAACCCCGCATAAACTGTTCCTGGGGTCAGTGTGCATGCAAAAGAATACAAGTACAGATGGGGTGGGGAGTAAAGCCTTTGTGTGACAAGACCATGCCTGCACAGCAGAAACTGAGCCTCCAGCCGAGCGAGAGTCTTATCTCCAAATGTCCGTTAGCACTTTTTCCAACTAGGTGAAATGCCATCAGACCCATCAATTTATCACCAGTCGAGCCCTCTAGGTTTCTGTTGGGTTTACAGAAGTTGTAGGGGGAAACACAGAATGTGAAGTGAGCAGGAGAAAAATATAATTGTAGTCTTATGCAGGTTCTCTTCTAGTACAGAACCAGACCAACCAGCTGGCATGAGTGATACTGCTCAAAGCGCACATAGACCTGGTGATGGATACGTCTGGAGAGGCTCTGATAGTGTTGTCAATTCGAGCACTGTAGATTACATTTTTAATATGTGGTAACGTGTACATAACTCTGGACATAAGGGTGGGGGCGTAAAAAAGCCACGTCCAAGCTCAATAGGAGCACGAGAGAGAAACCTCAGGCGCCATGCCATCCGAGATGTGAAAGCCCACGGAGACTCAGCAGCCAAAATCGCATACACTGACTTTTTAATAGAGTTTTCATCCATGTGTCCATTTAACTACAGTTGATACAGATCAAATAAGCTTGTTACTTATGGATTCCCAGTTGCTTTAAGTGATACAAGACAGCAGCAACACGAATAACCCTAATTAGAATGGAATCCTGTGATTTCTTTATTCAGGGAGTTTAGTATCCCTAAGTATTCAAAGAATGACAAAAGTCTTCCAGCATAAAGCCGCCAGGTTTAACCTTCCTGCCCAGGGAACAGAAACAGCAGATTTCCCTCTACCATTAAAACTTCCTTTCATTCTTTCGTATCAAATCTCCTTTAGTATCTCTCTGCATTTCTCCAAAGTTTTTATTCCGTCTGATTTTCTATATATACAAACAGGGAAGATAAATCTGAGAATAATACATAGCTGAAAAGTAGCATGAACTATTGTATCAGTAGGTCATGAAATACCTTCCTGCACATTAGCAAAGTTTTAAAATTTAGCATAATTTTAAATTTTACTTTATGTAATGATAACTTTGCTTTATATGCCATGGTTGCAATTGCAACTTTTTGAAGACACATCTAGTAACCTGAAAACGCTTATTCTGAGAAAGCAAAACTCTGTAAGCTTTACAAATTCTTTTAAAGGTAGGTTTTATGTGGCGGGTTTTTTCTTTGTGTTTTTTATTACTACTACTACGACTACTATTACTATTATTATTATTAAAGTGCCTGCGTGTAGGTCTCACCGATCTACCCAGAAAAGAGGCGATATAAGCCATACCCGCACAGACACCCTTCTCTGTATACATTGAGCGCTCGATATTTTAGGCACAGATCTGTCGTGGTGGGCTTGTACGAGTATAGGCGCTCAAATGTGAAAAAAGACGGATATAGATGTTAGCGGAGAGCTTGTAGTCACGTATTTAAGCTCACAAGTCCATTAAACCGTAATGGGCGTAACTGCAGTAAACATTCACCTCTTTGTAGAGTAACAGGAATGTCAAGAAACCCTCGTCCGGACCAAGACGCTACGAACGCAGAAAGAAAAGACGGTTCCTTCAGCCTTTTCCGCCCCCACCATCCGGTGGAAAATGGATGCAAGACCTGGAACGTGATGCGGTTCTCAGAACTGTCAAATATTTTACGAGCTATGGCCATATCCAGCTTCACTTTGATTTTAGTCAGTCTATCAAAGAGAAGAGATTACCGGAACGGCAGAAGAGCAATTACCTCGCCCTTTAAGCAAGGATAGCAAGATGATAAGGATGATGAGACTCCCACAGCATTTCGTAAGGTCCCTATTTCCCTCTGGGCCTAAGTGACTTTTCCATTAAAGCGTGAAGAAAATGGCTATCATAAGAAAA
The DNA here is from genome assembly GCA_013396675.1 of Eubucco bourcierii. Classification (NCBI taxonomy): domain Eukaryota; kingdom Metazoa; phylum Chordata; class Aves; order Piciformes; family Ramphastidae; genus Eubucco; species Eubucco bourcierii. The sequence goes on from VWZE01020083.1 coordinate 86,711, forward strand.
TGTCAGTGAAGAAAATCTAACAGGATGGTTGAGTCTTTGGAGAAAGTTTGTATGAAATAACGGCCTGTTAACAACCTCAGAAATAGTCCTTTTCCTTTTGTGATATCTTTGAGACGAAATTAAGAGGCATTGCCTATCTTTAAACCAAAAAGTTGGTGGCGTGTATGTGTGTGTTTGTGTCGGAAGGGGAAGCTTCTTTCTTTAAAAATGAAATTGTTCCCCTGTTTTGTTTGTTTGTTTGTTTGTTTGTTTTTGTGTGTGTGTGTGTGGGGGGGTGTTTCCCTCTCCCCCCAGGCTAAAGTTACACACCCTTTTCATTGTCTTCACAAAAAGTGTCCAAAAGTTCGAATCTTTTCTCTTCCTCTTCCCAAAACAAATGCCTTATAAAAAGTAAGCAACAGCTTCTAGGTTCAAGGATGGACACACACACACAAACCCCCAACCAACCAACCAACCGAAAAACAAACCACAATTCAAAATACATTTTTTAAGAAACAGACTAAACTCAATGTTGCAACGTTGCGGTAAAATACCGTTAAATGGGTTCTTAAAGTTTTGCTTAGTGGCATTTGCTTAGGTTGTGTCCACGATGATGAGATGCTGTGAGCAACAATGCAGCTCCCATAGGGACCAGTGCCTGAAGGAGATGATGATTAGTTGAGCTCCCATGTCTAGTATAGCAGAGGCTGGGATGTACACTGGACTGACTTTACCATCTTATTTAAAATGTGATGATTTTCTCATTTGTAGCATTGTTTGTATTAATACGAATATCTTGTTATGTTTGTTTTGTCTCCTGGGAGCCAATAAAGCTGTGAATTTTTTCTTTACACCAAATGCAGCTCTACGGGCGATCAATCAATGGGTAGTTTTTGGATAATCTGTGAGAGTGAGAAATCTAATAAAGCAAGCAACTAAAAAAGGAAAACAAAGTCTATTTTCTGCTAGGTTAGCTGCATCAGGAGTCAGGCTTTCCACCGTGTCTTTATAAGATATTTAAGGAGCTACATTTAACTAATAGGGCAGCACCTTGCTAAATTAACTTGCTGGTATATAAAGGAAAAAAGTTTAGACACGGTGACCTCAGAAACAATGTGGGTGACTTACTCTTACAATTAAATTGATGCTTGCATCTCTCCCCACCTCCTTCCTCCACAATGATATATGGAAACTAAAGAGAAATGGGAACCAATCATGAAGTCAGAGAACAAATAAGTGAATTATTTTAATTCCTATTGCTTCGCTATGCCTGGTAGAATGTTAAGAAATAGGTAGACAAAGACAATATAGTTAGCTTCTAGGTCACAACAAGGTCCATAGGAAATCGTGCCATTTAATTTCAAGGCAGCAGCTCTCTTATCACAACAAAATGAGTTATAAACAGATCAAAATAACAATCTGAATTGTCTAGCATAAATGACTGAACTGAACAGCCCCAGATTATGTGATGAATTGTTAAATTGCAGTAGCATTGTTTTGTAATTGCTAATTAAAAAATAAGTAAACCCCCATGACTCTGGATATGACAACTGAAAATGCCCACAAATTATTTAATAAATGAAGCGTCTAACAACTCTAACACTTCCTGCTCGCCTTGTTAATAAATGTAATTTGAGGTAGATTTAAAAAATCTCCCATCTAAACAGTGAATTCATTACGCGACGTTCAGATCTCCAGATGCCTATGGACTCCTCGGAATTAGGTGTTAAATAGACAAAAGTGAACCAAACTGCCTTTAAAAGCACAGCATGACCATGTAATTCTTTTTCCAGTTTGTGGTAAAAAATGATGAAACTTCTTTCCAAGTAGCTATCACCCAGATTTAGTGTGAAAAGTAGTGTAATTGTAATTCACGCCATCAGGGTCTATCACTGATAGACTATCAGCTGTTCTGTAGTTAGGAAGGCTTTCTTTTCAAATAGGAAAGCTGCCAAGTGCTCTGTGATACCTCCAGCAAGCTTATCGGATGGAAGATCGGAGCCAAAACAGCAGCTGCACACATATGCAAATTGGCAATTAATAGTATAACATTCTGGGAAGGATTTTTTTATTATTCTTATTGTATAGCGGAGCTACCTTAATATTAACCTTAACAGTGACAGGAAACTTCTTGCCTGAGCGGTCAAAGAATAATTACCCTCTGGAGAGACTTTCTCTCCATTACTTTCTTCCTTCACACAAAGATCAAAGCTTTGTTGTCCTACCGAGTTTGTCTCCATCACGAAAGTTAACTTCAGGCGATTAAAAAAAGGGGGATACTTTGTAGCGTCAGCTCTAGAAAGTAGGGAATCGTGGAAATTCGCGATTCCTTCCACCCCCTCCAATGGCGGGGGAAGTTTGGTCGTTTTGTTTTAGTTTAAGATGCTTATCCTATTCCCCGAAACGATGCCCCGTGCTACATACAACTCCTAGGGCTGTGCGTTTGTTATGGATACTCTAATCAACGACAAAGTAATTGAAAGGATTAGTTTTATGTATTTCGCCAGCCTGCTACAGCGAACCAGCTTGCTTTATTTAGCCCAGCATGTATGAATACAAGACGTCCAATTAATGCAGTTGCTTGCTTTAGTCAGAACATTGCCTTTCAAAGGATCCTCACATGAGGATTTTTTTTTTTTTTTTTGTAATAGCAGGTTGGAGCTGGAAAGGCTTTGCAAGGCTGCTGTATTTCACACCATTCCGACCCCAACGCTTTCCCCGGTGTCTGTCTGTCTCTTTTAGGACAGGCGTGGGGTGATTAGCTAATGTTTCCGATAATATGTGAGTTCCTAATAGTCTTATTTTCACGTGTAAAGATTTTAGCGTGTTTAGGGTTTGTAAGAAAAAGCGTATTTTCCACGCAGGCAGGCCAGGAAGTTCGATCCTTTCCAGGGGTAGATGCCTTAGGAAAGGACATGGCAGACACCGCTTGTGCTGCCGCCTGCATGCGGCGGCAGTCGGCCTCGAACCGCTGCCACTTCTGCCGTCCCTTTCCGCTGCCACCCACCCCTCCATACTAATTTTGTTCCATTTTATTGCTCAGCAATTTCCTCTTTAGTTGAAACACCTTTGTATTCCTCCACTTCAGTTCTATTTTGCTTGCGAAGAGAAGCTGTTTCAGAGGGTGATACAGACTACCAGCGCAGCTTCCCGGCGTCGCTGGTAGCTCAGCGCGGAGCCGCCTCCCGCCGCAGGGCGGCCCCGAACTGCCGACCCCCGCAGCCGCACGGCCCGGGCTCCTCCGCCTTACTGCTGCCTCTCTCACGCAGTAGTCTGAAATCTGACTGCCCCTTCACCTTCGCCTTCAAAACAGGCTTTCCCTGCCCAAGCCCAGCGCTGGCTTTCCAAGTAGCACCCGACAATTCAGACAAAGGAACTATATTCAGATTTAGAACATAATTCTTCAGCGTTCTATGCCATCATTGAATCAATACCTCAACACACGTTAGAGAAAAGTGGGGCTATATAAACAGGTCCACATGTTCAGGTTTTCATCTGGAACTGGAATATATACACATTTGTCTTCACAGACCCTGAAGAAGTCTGATCTTTGCAAGGAACAATCTTTCCTGAAATATAGGGTCCCCAAAGCAGAATGATGTAAGTCCTCACATGTAAGTAGACTACAGAAAAAAAGGGGGAAAAAAAATCATCTTGACTAAAATACTAATTCAGCTGGACACACAGAGGGACACCTGTCTGTAGAACATTCAACAAGTAATATTTATATTCAGATGAGTTCCCCATTTCCATGTTTGTCTGTATTATTATTTGTGATGCTGTTTTTTCCAGATTGCAGACACTTTAACACCTTTGTTGATCCACTCTTTTTCTCTCAGTGTCTCACAGACACATAAAACATGCCCATTCTTCAAAAGTGCTGTAGTTGTACTATGTTTTAAAGTTTCATAATTCACCTACATTAGTATCCCAACTTTATATACAACATCAAAGGATCTGACAAATTCTCCCACTAAAAAAAAAAGTACTTTTCAAGTTCTAATTTGGACAAAGAATGGTCTTCAAGACTTCTTGTGAGTATACACATGTATATATATAAATAAAATGCAATGCTTTCATACAATTCCTTTGCCGCTTCTGATCTAACAACAATATAAAACTCCTTGAACACCTAAGTTTAAAGAGCAATACTAGATAATACTGAGAAAATAACCTCAAACAACATATAGCACAATCTAATAACAAGAATTCTGATGTTTACTGTTTCATGTAAATCAACTGCATACAGGAAATTCTGAAAAAAAAAGTATTTGGATTATTCTAATTATTAAGGAGAACAGTGTTTGGGCCTTCATCCTCAGTTCACTTAATTAAAACTTCATACTGGAAAACACATGCTGCTAGATAACTGCATGTACTGCTTCAAGAGTTTTGTGACAACTGGATGCCTCTCAATTTTAGGTATGGTTTCCATATAATTATTACCTAGGAGCTTTTACATCATAGCTATACATATAACTGTGCCAAAGGTATTAACTCTTTTTTTTTTTTTCCCTCCCCTGAATACTCTGCTGCTCAGACATTTCAATGTGTTAATTTATCCCACTCTAGGAGATAATGTTGTGGGTTTTTTAAAATTTCAATCTCCAGAGAAAATAAGGAAAAAATTCAGGGTTTCAGGGTGTATGGCCTATCTCTTCATAATTTTTAAACCTGTTGGCAAAGTATGTCCAAGTTTGACCGAGAAATATATATTAAGATACTTTTTTGTTGTTGTTCTTTGTTTGTTTGTTTGGGTTTTGTTGTTGTTGTTCTAAATAAAATTAAGCCTATTAGTACTAGGGAAAAAGCACAAAGAAGCCAACTGTAATTTGTTCTATTTGGTATTTGGTAGCAGCTGGCTGACAATAAAACCTACATAAGCTCCTGAACCAGTCTAACCATGTGATGTCTCTTACCTAGCTGGGAAGCCAGGACTCAAAACTAGAGGTAATGGGAAAAGCCAGAAGTATGATGTGTATGCCTCACTAAAAGAACAGAGGATGTCCTGGGGTTTTATGATATAATCTAAGGATTACTTGGGATACTGAGTGAATTGGAGTAGAGACTATTAAAGGATACATGGGAATATAGAAAACAGAAGTAAAATACATAAGTTTTAAAGTTAATTGGACAACTCTACATTTTGGGTATTCTAATACTTCATTATTGGACTCTTCTCCATGGTCCTGAGACAACAGGTAGGAATAAAAAATCACTTGCATTGAATTTCAGAATTTTCTCCACCAATACAGTACCAATTTTTGTGTTGCAGAAATCAATCCTTCAACTTTTACAGTAGTACTTTGAGACAGAAGATAATTTGATGTACTTTTACAGGTACATTCTCCTGACATTACCAAAAAGAAACTGTGAGCAACGAAGGTTGAAGAAGCAAGCAAATCAGTTAAATGTGGTGGTAACAGAATGATCACAATGCCAGGTAGACTAACTACGTTATTTTTTCCTATTTTGGTCATGAGAACAGTACAAAAGGTTTTGTTTCTTCCTGTTGTTTTACTTAGAGTATTTAAGCACTTTAGTGATATGGAGTTTTCCAATGTTAAAAGGTGATGTTATATCTTTGCATTTGAAGGACATGATTTGAACATGGTAGACCAAGCTGCTCACAGAAGTTAAAAGCAAGAGGGAGAGTTCCAGGAAATAAGTGCCACAAGAATATTCTTCAGAATATTGCCTCCTTAAAATATAGAGTTGCTCCTCAGTGAAAGTCAACTTCAGAAGAAGATTTTTCTTAAGAAATGAAGAACTATAAAAGGAAGAAGTATAAGCTGTGGTTGAACCAACACTTCTGGGCAACACTTGCAAAATGTTAATAACCCTGGCTAGTTCATAACTACTCCAGCAATTGAAGACATTCCAGTGAAGTTTTTGTAGAAAGTAAAGAGGTCATAGTGGAGATTGATAATTTCCATATCTGAGACCTGGAGAAAGCTATGTGCTTATGGATATATATTACATTAAACAAACAAACAAACAAAACAAACCTACTCTGAATAGTACACAAATTAATGCATATTAAATTTTAATCACTAGTTTTAGATAAGGAATTAAAATTATTATTAACATATACAGAACACTTTGAGCAATAACTCTAAGAACATTTTGAATGTATAATTCAATATATAAGCCTGTATCATCCACATATAACTGACAATGACTCATCTATTGAAGAGTAAGAAATGGTAAATTAGGTAAAAGCATAATAGAGCATGCAATACGTAGTAACTGAAAGGCAGAGACAATATTGCATTAGTTTTAGGACTGCTACTGTTATGTCTTTCTTAGATTTAAAGGTAAGGTTCCTTGGATGGTACGAGAAAAAGATGTCTCATAAAAATCTTATCTCAGGAAGATCTGAACTGATTGGGAAAGGTCACAACAAGGTTCTCCAGTATGATCTACTATATAGGATCTGGTCAGATGTTCACAATATATTGCTCGACAAGAAACTGAGCCCAAGAATTGTTAAGTTTTTTGGTGAATAACTTTGAATAATTAATCCTTCTGAGAAAATCACAATCTGTTCACCAAGAGTTCATGAAAAAAAAACAAGGTGAATAATTCATTATGAATTATTTGACCAGTTTTAGCAATGAGATTCTAAATCTGTCTTCTACATTACTACTGTTTAGATACAATGCTTCAAGACAATTAAAATGATGGAACACTGCACTCTACTATGACACCATTTAAGCTACTGAGTTTCTTTTTGTAAATACTTTGGAAAGAAGTATTTGCTATACTCACTTATACATTATACTCACTTATATATACTTTATTTTTACTTATGTATACTTTATATATACTCACTTCAGGAGTATTGGTAGTCTTGGAATAATTAATGCAATATCAGGACATTCTTGCATAAGAAGAAAGACTTAGACATAAAAGGTGTTTACTGCTTTATGACACAGCTGAGTGACCAATTTTGTAGTAAGGTGCTATTATCTGTAAGTTTTAGGTAACCTGAGACAATTTAATCCTGCACTGAGAAACAGAACTTCCATGGATGTGACAGAAATAAGGTTCAGATTCCCATTCTTAGATATTTACAAAATTCTGATTGCAATAACTATACAACAATTATTGTGAAATAATTTAATAAATAAATAATGCTACAACACCATTTTCAAATTGTTGAAATGTGTCATCATAAAACAACACATTTAACCCCTTACTACACTAGTTTTGTTTAAGTATAAACATAGTATTGTTTCAAATGAAAAGCTAACATATTCTATCAATGCCTAAGCACCACATAATCAGCTATCCAGTTTCATTAGTTAAAGTTACAGTTTCATGATGCTTTGAACTGGTCTCTATCAGAGCTGCTCAGTACACTTTCTGCCATGTGTTTTCTGCCCGTTCCCCAACATTAGCAGTAGTGTTTGGATGATACTGATCCCCATTACCTTCCTACAGTAGTGAGTTGTTTCATGGGAAAATACTATTCAGGATGCAGCCTGACAATACAACCAGGTTGGTCTAAAAACAAGTCCATATCAGAAGAATGGGGGCTTATTCCTGCATCTTTTTTGTTTCCAAACCTTGTTGTATGCCTCCATACCACAGGTATTGACCTGGCCACATAGAAAAACCAGAGAGACACAAAACCAATCCTATAAAAAGTACTTCTCTCAGTACTTCTCAGGCCATTGAACTACAAGCAATTCAGCTTAAAGTCAGATGAATGAAGGTGCCAGTGAAAATGCTGGAGAAGAGCACAGTAAAGACAGCTCAAGGGAAAGCGGTGGTAACATATGGCCAAAAGTAGGGTTTGCAGCAATCAACATTTAGATTGGCTTCAGCTTCAGTGGAACCACAGCCTTAGATTTACTGTAAATAAGATCTAATTCTGAAGGAACTTCCTCAAAACAAACATAAGGCAAGTCATTCCATACTCCTCCCCCAAGGAAAAAACCCAATGAGCATATCAACTACAGTGAGAGCAGTCGTAATAGTAACTTACTTCATCTAATGTTTTTTTCAGCCACCTGTCACATGTGAGTCTACCAGTTGATTATGCTGAACTGAGTTTTACCTATGCAAGATTTAAACTGACCCTTCAAATAATATTATAAAACATATAATTGCAAATGTGATGCAATGCATTAAAAAACCTGATTTACTGTCTACTATATGCAAATATCCATCACGCTAGTTTGAAATCTTCATAAACACCTTTTAAAATAACAGCTCTTGAGGATTAAATTTTCCATTTAAATATTTCTGAAATAATCTTCTATCAGGTGCTATGCTGTCAAAATCAATTTAAACATTATGAAACTATTTACTATACACTATTTATATACTTTGTGAATACTACTCCTAAACTTGCATACAAAACCTGAAATTATGTAAAGGGATACAACTTCAAAAGAGTTTTCTTCAACACACTGCATTAAAATATATGAATATACATACAGTAAATAGGCAAGATGATCCAGTTTTATAGTTTAAAATGGTGTTAATAATTATTTCTGTTAACAAATAAAGTGAAATTGTCATAGCAACATGTTGGCAGAAGGCAAAAGTGGGTACAGGTGGGATTTGGCTACATGACTCCTATTCACGCTGATCATTCAATTGCATACCAGCTCCAGGAATTTTCTTCCTAATTTAGTATTAGTCTTTGTATTTTTGGTGCAGTTTAAACTGGAATGAAATAGTCACTTATCTCTGCCAACTCCCTCAGCTGTGCCATTCAGAAATACATTCTCCCCAATTTTATGTTTCTCTGCTCTGTATTAATAAAGAAATTTATATTAAAACCAAGGAGTGTTGCCTTATATTACTAATAGCTATACTGCTATTGTTACGACTACAGCTGTACTATTTTTACTGCTTAGCCTGATGTTCATTAATATGACATCATAAGAATTCTGTAAGAATTCTCTAAGAATTCTCTAAGAAAAAAAATTTATGAGAAGATTATGGTTTGGATGGACAAGATTTCTGAGATACACAGTATTTTACAATAAAATGTGATTTAAAAGCTACCAGTAGAAAACATACATATAGGAGAAATATTAAAAGGGCTTGAATTTATTACTCCTTGCTAGATAGTTTTTTTCTTAAGGTCTGTGAAAAACATTGAGCAGATCTCCTACAACTATGTCTCTTTGCAGGTCTGATGGGTTGCTCTGCCCTATCAGAGAAGAAACTTTTTATCTTGAGATTGGTTAAGTCTTTGAAATGTTAGTTCTTTCTTGCTGTTAGATGGGTTCCTTGGCCACAAATGAGGAGATCAGAGCGAGATAAAAGGTCCACAGAAAGAAGTAGCAAGTCTAGATGGATGAAAGTCACCCCACATCTTGCTGCCAATCGGTGTGAAAAAGAAGAGATCTAAATTAAAACAAACAAACAAACAAACAAAAAAAACAATCCTTGCTAAAATGAATTCTTATCTACTGTTTATTTAGATGAGAGTGAGCGATGTGACCTCCCACCAACTAACAATTCATTCTATTAAATCTTTAGTTAATTAAGCTTTTAGCTGTTTGCTAACTCTCACGACTTTACTGAAAACGTCCCAGTGTTGTGTGATGGATTGCACTGGGAATCTCAGCTTCCATCAACTCAAATCAAGATATGATTTTTTCACACAAATAACTTAGATCTTACCTATCAGTGATTTAACCTCACAAATATAATAGCACTAAGAGGGAAAATGCTTTCTCTAATCTCTGACATTTTATGAATTATCTAAAGGTGCAGATTAAAATATCTTAGTTTCAGACATGATTACATTATGACTTTGGTTTTTTGGGTTTTTTTTTAAGCTTTGTGGTATCTTTTCAGATCTTTTGACTGAATTGCAGTTTTCTGAATATTATTGTCCCAAATGGATCACAGTAATTGCAAGGATAAGCAATTATTCTATTTAGTCTTTTCCAGATAGTAACTTCAAAATGCTCAAAATATATCACATTATGTTTTACAAGTCCTTTAAGTGCAGGTAAACAGCCTTCTTCACTCTATTTAACCAGACATATACTAAGAACTAAGATGTTACATAATTTCCATGAAGTTTAGACAGTTCATAACAAAGCCTATGGTGGGGTTTTTTTGAGTCTTGTGCTCCCTCTAACATATACACATTTATAATAAACGATCATATAAATAGGGCCATTCTGTGCTAAGCAAACAAATTTGCAAATAATTAAATGTATTTAGAGTTAAAAATAATTTAAAAAGAAAAAAATTATGTCTGCATATTATTGTTTTTTAAGGTTATTTATTTCAAATTCATTTATAAAACATCTGTTTTATAAATCTATAATCTGCCTGGTTTTGCACTGCTTCAAAATGTCTGCTATGGAATTTACAACAATATACAGCATTTAAAGGAGTAAGCTCAGAAATGTTGTTAACACAACATGCTAATATGATAGCAGGGCTGAAAATTAGCACATGCTGCTCTCACCCTAGGAGAAGCTATCAGACTAGTTAGATTTTAGAGAGAGACTATTTTAGTATTTAGTATAATACTAAGGAATATGATTCACTGGATAGTTCAGCAAAGAATTCTAAAAATGTTAAAGTATGACATCATTCTTGTGCACCCTCTGCTCACACAAGCGGGACTCTAATACAGCTTATATTTCATTGTCTGGTTTATGCACTTCAAGCATTAGTGCTATTATTTATCTTCTTTCAAGTCTGAATACATGATGTAAAATTAATGAAACTAGGCCCTACTCTTCTAAAACAACTAAACATTACAGTTTGAGAAACAGCTACTGTGAAAGCAGTCTAACTTAAAGGGAAAAATACAAGGAAATTCTGGATCCATAATTCACCCTCCACCTTCTGACCCCACCAACCGCCATATTAGTGTGCCCCCACCAAAATACCAGCTTGTGTTTACAGTTTCATTTCTCCTGATGGTGGATGGGCGCGTGTACACGCACTCGCTCTATGCGCACTCAATAGGATCATGATCTGGAGAGCTGAAAATGTAAACACAAGCTGGTATTGTGGTGTGACTAGCGGTTTGTGGCTTCTTTGTTTGAATATTTCAAAAATGGCACACTGGCCAGAACTAAAGAGAAGAAAAGCAGAGCTAGTAGTTATGTGAAAATTTGAAGGTTCCAATATTCACATTTCAGGTAGATATAAAAGGTTACGCAATGGGAAGCTGTTTTTCAACATTGTACATTTTACGTAGTTGACTACAATTCAATGCAGTAATTTTCTTTGCAGGGACAGATAAAATATAGTTTTCCCTTAATTTCACATAATGAGTAATATTCTGCTTGTTTAGGTGGCCACTGAGCAATTTTTCACACATTAGGAATGCTCTATTCATCCAAAGGTTTCTATAATCATGTGATTAAAGTAGGGAATATGGTTAAGCCATCACAGGATTAGCTTGTTTTAGGTGACTACATTCACTTTTCATAAAGAATTTACTGGATTATGGAGCTGGCCATTTTCCTTACTCAAGCTCAGACATGGGATCATATGTGGACCAAACATTCCAGACAGAGCTCCAGGGCATATACATACATTTACAAGAGTGCACGCTTAAATTAGTGTCACTTCAGAAATATTATTTTCTTTAATTTTGCTTCACTGGAAGTAAATGAAGCAGAATTACTCTATGAGAAGACCATGAATCCAAAATTTTCTCTTTGTTTTTTTTTTACTAAGTATATCAGCCAGTCTTAATAAAACCTCTATGTAAAAGTTCTGAACATAGAATGAAGAGGACTGAAGTTGAGCCTATAAAGTACTGAACTATATCCAGCTATATTACATATTATACTTTTTTCTTTCTTTCTTTTTTTTTTTTTTTTAAATAAACTTAAATGTAGATATTTGAAGTAATGTGCTGGTTTTGATTTTGTAGTTTTTGTTTGTTTGTTTGTGGGGTTTTTTGTTGTTTTTTTGGTTGACTTTGTTTTTTCCTACAATTAATTTTAATCAGAGTTGCAGATCAGTTCTAAACTATTGTATGATTATCACTGCAAATTAAAAAAAATAAAGTATGATTTAAGAAATGCTAACAAAAAGTAGAGTGGCCTTTCCAAAAGAGTGCAAAATGCTCAGAAATTCTATTTGCGTTAATGCAACAACTTGTTATTCAAGAAAGAGTAACAGTTCTGCAGCTAATAGGAGTGTACCATATAAGAACAGCATTGTTCTAGTAACTCACAGCTCATGAAAAGAGCATCTGGTTTATAAATACTTAACAGTTTTGCTTGATCAAAACATATCTGTTATATAAAAAGCAGGACATTCTTAAAGTATGTAGTATTACTTTACTACAAAAAAAAAAATCACACAATAACAACATCTAATTTTCCCCTTCAAAAAACTTTTCATGTGTATTTTAGAAACATTTGATCACTTTACACAAACTGCACAACTGCAATGCCATCATAAGTTAGAACATCTTGCTTCTTTTTAATACATTACTGTATATAAGCACCCTCACAGAGACAGCTTGTGAGCATTTCACAAATTATAATAATGGAACCACCTACATGTATATCAGTGCTGACAGATCTGGATCATCTTATTTTCACCTGCAGTAAGTTCAGACTCAGCTGAAAACTAAATTATACAATGAACAGCTTTGTTGTAGGAATATGCATGGCCTTATTTTCCACCAACGTTTGTAGAACAAACACATGTGGCTAGCATAGATATTTAATATCAATGGTAATAAATACTAATGATCTTACAATTTAACTTTTTTTTTTTTCATCAAAATAAAATATAAAGTTCAGCACTTCATTTTTTTCTCTTACTACACTATAGAAGAATGGTTTTGTCTGCACTGAGGCATGCTTGTTCAATAGCCATTATCTGCAATAGTTTAATGTAAGAAAATTAAAATATATCAAGAAATGTTTTGTTGCTCTTAGTTGATATGATTAATACTATCCTCATCGACTGCAATATCATGAATTAGATGAAGTATTAACTAGAGAAGAATTTAGAATTCAGCTCTTATGCAAAATATCATAGAAGTCTGATGTCCATTTGTAGTCAGGACATTTACTATATGCTGCTCTTAAAAGTAGTGGCAGTTCTGGTCTAAAATAGGAGGGCTCACAAATGTGCTGATAATGCCACTCTGGAATTTCTGAACTTTAAAGACCAATATTGATGAATAAGACCAAATAATGGTGTTATTCCTTGGGCGTTGTAGAACAGTTTATGCCAGGATAGCTTGAGTCATGTAGAACTCTCAAAAGGGAAAGACAGTGTTATTCATAGTATTTCCTTGTGTTCAGAGATCTATCTTAATTTTTTTTCCTAAAGAAAATAAATATATGCTCCATGCTAATATGAAATAAAATTGTGTGCAATACTACATAATAATACATGCCTTCCTCTCTTACTGACATCAATCAATGTAAAATAAACCCACAATTCTTTAGTTAAAGCTTTATGAAACAGCACATTTAGCACTCAGCTGCTTCTACAGAAAAAGCACCCTGATTATTCAACTGTCAAAATGACAAAGATCTCAAATTGCAATAGATCTGTATGCCCAAATATAGACAGAGTGGATTCTTCCTCCTTAAAAATATCACTTCATTCCAAATACATAAGGGATAGCTGCTTTCTCTGTCATAAGAAAGACTTATTATTGAAGGGCTTTTCTAGTTGTATAGTAAACCATAATGCTAGAAACAACAAGCAACAAAGCTTACCTACATTGTAACAGCACTTATTTACAACACATCAGCAAGAAAGATTTTATTCTACTTTACTAATTATATTAATATAACCCACATCAGTCAAAAGTATCTGAAGTAAATTTTAAATTACAACGGAAGTATCAACACTAGCTAGAATGCTACTGGTAAGCAGTGAAGAAAATTTACCAAATGTCAGGAAATTGAGAAGAGCTGAAAGAAATGCCATAAAATTATAAGGCCTATACTGTGTTAATATTATAAACAGCTCACCAACTTTAAGTCTAACTGTTGTTAGAAAGCTAACTGTATCAGCAAAGGTATTTTCAAATAATTCGAATTACTACTTTTCACACAGTGGGCAGCCTATTCTTGTAAGACAACCTTGTGACATTAACAGTGGCTTGCATTCAGAAAGTTCTTTGTTACTGAAATATTTGTGTGCATAACAATACTGGTCACATAGAAGCAGAGATCTAGATCAGACACTATCCATAGTGTCAGCAAGATGAACTGTTACAACAGCTTTAAATTAGTTTCTCGAAAAACGAAATTAGAAAACATTTATTTTAAAATTGTGTTCCATTTAGAGGGACAGAAGATATGCCTTAAAAGATTTGGGCTCTGTAACTGATTTTGATGACTCTTTGAACAGATTGTTTGGTAGTCTATATCTGATGATCACCACTGGAAATAATTTTTCCTTTACTCACTTGAGAAACACAGAAAGTAAAGATCTATGGAAAAAGTCTGAATGAACCAGAGGGTGGAGATCCTTAAGGTTTTTATTTATGTATGCCATCAAGGATAGATTTTGCTGTCTTCCATTACAAAAGAACACATAGTAGTTTACCTTCCACTCATTTACAGAATATTAACTATTTATATATTACTACTATTACAAAAACCTAGATATATTATCAGGAACAAAGCCAATGAATAAAGTAGAGGACAAAGCTTGATCTTAATAATATTTGTAAAGTTACCCTGTGTTTTAGAGAGACAAACACATTTTGCTGAATTCAGATAGTGACCATTTGACCTGGGTTTTTGAGAGTAATTAGCAGTTCCAGTTACCTGAAAGATGGAGCTAAGATGAGCAAGCAGTTCTAAATCAGCACATTTCTAATTAAAAAAATATGCTATTTACAGTCACTCAAAGTTTTAAGTATCTATGCTCATAAAGAAATAGGCAACAAAGCACTGATGATTTTTTAAGAGGCTATCTACAGCTGCCGAAAACATCAAGTGGAGGATTTTGAATACAAAAGGTAACTGTTAGCTAGATGAGATTACTTGAATTAATTTTTTAAGTAACTTGGAAATATATAATTTAATTAATTTCTATATCCAAGTTTTGTGGAGAAGGGAGACTCCTCAATAGAGAGCATAAGACTAAGCTGAGAGGTAAAAAACATGTATTAGGTTGTTGGACAAAGGCTGAGAAGAATACTACAGAAAAGCCAATGCAGTGAGAACTATAAGTATACAAACACTGGTTAAAAACCTCAAGCTTCTAAAACCAACAGAGATACTACTATAATGGTCTGATGCCATGAGGTAATTTCTAGAGAGTATAATTACTGCAAGACAAAGATTCTTGAGATGAACAATTGCATTTATTACACCACAAATTCCCTACTGCATGTGCCATATGAATCATCATACTATAGTTCAAGTATTTTAAACATTGCAATTTCATGACCTGTATATGAAAACTACTCAAAAACTTCAAAGCATCTTGAAAGCACTGTTAACTTTGTGATCTGTAGACTATGGGAAGAAAGTGTGAATTAATCCTTAGTCCTCAATCTCTTCTAAAGCAACCTGCGCAAGGCATTTAAGAGTATGAAGTTTACCTATGTCAGTATAATCAATGTGTATGACGTAATCTAAAGGAATCCATTAAAATACCTGATGACTTCACAAGTTAAATATTTGGAGTATTTACAAAAGTAGGGAACAGACATTGAAGTATTTTCTTTGACTTCAATAGCTGATTATTTACAGCTATGCATTATGTTCTCTGGGCTGTTAAATCAGTTACACTGATTTAACCAGGTAGATAGAAAAATCCGTGGTCTCAAGACAAGTTAAGATGTTCCTCTACAACATTAACTCAAACTCTTAAAAAGGCTCCAAACCACAATTATAGACTGCACATTATAAATGCATTTTAACAACCCAGCCACTTAGATACACCAATATAATAATATAAAAAACTTAATGAATAATTGTCTTTCATTATCTGGTCTCAATATTTTTATTTAATTAGAACCAGCTTCTGTGTTTACTTTTGCCTCAAACATTCTGTTTGTCTGTGTGATATTCTGCTTATTTGGATTTAGACTAATCGTTATCAATGAAACAAAATATCACCATTTAGACAATGCTGTGATGACCAGCTTTAAAAACAAGAATAACAAAGGGAGTCCTATTTACTCTTTCTGGAAGAGCAACTAAATCTGAAATAAAATAATAAAATAAAGTTTAAGTGCAAGTAAATTAATTTCAAATTAACACAAACTTCACAGAACAAATCAGTGTTGTCCTAAGTACCTGAAGCTGAGAGTTGCCACATCAATTCTCAGGAACTCAAAATACATATATGAAAATCTTTTAATGGAAAAATAGTATGTACAGTGTAATACTTGCATCTACTTTCTCTCCAAGAGAGAAAAGAAAACAAAAACAAAAACAAAAACAAAAAACCAAAACAAAGCCAAAAAAGATGTCTTACCATTTCATTAACTGCAAAAAAAAATATCTGAAATTGGTAACATTTTCCACACTTTACCTTTGCGCAGGGAAAAGGCTTGGGTTCATTTGATGCATGGATTGAACTCCGGACCTGGAATGAGAGAGATTAAAACCAAATGTATAGTTATTCAAGCTAAAATAATCAAGAGTCCCTAAATGAAGGGGGAAAAAAAAAAGATATATGGATTTGAAAAGAAAAAAAGTGTCTGAAATTGACTGAAACTAGAAATCTGGCCATTATTAAGACCTTCTTCAGATTATTGCTACAATGGGGATCCAAACTGCTACCACATTGTCCTAAATATTTAGATCTTCAAATACCAACTGTTGCAACATATAATTAAAGTCAGTTTACAGCCTTTAATCAACTGAATCAAGATAGCTAGTGGGATGAGATAAATTACTACTGTACTTATTTACAGCACACACATAGTCTTACCTGAATAGTTTATTGCCAATTGCAAGTACTCTGTCTATCCCAATTACATTTCTATCAATGCTTATAAGGAACTTGCCTATTCAGTAGAAAAGAAAAAAGAAAAGAAAATTTGTATTTCTGACAATTCAGCTACTGCAAGAATGGAGGAAACCCTTCTATTTATTTCTAGTATTTTTACAGTGACCAACACAGAGAGAAAGACACAATCATAAGTGTACAAATTGTACATAGTCAAGAAACAATGCTGTATTTATTTTCTATTTCCTTTTACCATTGCCTAATATTACAAAAAGCTTAACCGACTAAAGTATGATACATACATTTAATCAATAAAAGACCCACTTTCTAAACCAACAGAGAAATATCTAAGTTTATCTAGCTAGCTTTTTACAATTCATATTATTTTAGAAAATTTCCAGACACAATAAGGATGCATCATATTTACAAGCATAGCTGAAAATTCTACAAAGGAGGACATGGAAGAGTCAGGTCAACAAAGGGAAAACATACCAAAAGGTTTATCTTGTGAACTGCAAGAAGTGAAACTATTCTAGTCAACATGATCCAATCAACAGTTTACATAATTCTGAAAACTATGTTGAAGTTACAAATTTCATGTGTAACTCAGATGCAATATTTTTTATTTAGCTGTAGTTTCTATTTAAATAGATAGTACAGACTCTTTCACCTCCTAAGTAACAGTGTAAATCAGAACTGATGAACAGAAGCTTGCTCTGTAGAGGCACCAAGACTGCAAGTGTCTTGTTATCTCCTTGTGATTATTAGAGTAATGTAATCTCTACAGATTTAACTCATTTATGAAGAGTACTGTGCAATGCAGCTATGCAGCAATTCCTCATTAGTACATGTCATCAGAGAATTTCCAAAACTTACAAATTGTATCCCTGTTTGTAAGGCAATTTCGAAGGAAAAAAAATCCTGGCTGAGCAGAAAATTTGTTTTTTATAGAATAGTATCATTCCTACCATCCCTTTGATTAATCATTATAATTACTTTCACTGATGTTACCATCATTATGTCCTCCAGCAGCACAGTAGTGGATAGCTTTTCTTTAGCATATCTTCATGGTGAGTTGAAAGCAATCTATTTTCTGCAAAATGGCTGCTTTCATTGTATACAGGACACTGAACCTCTTGTGTGGGATCCATTCACCATGTTGTGATTGATTTTACATCTATTGAAAACAAGTCTGGTCTCTGCCATTTGTTTACTCTTGTATTCTCTCTTCATGCTTTGGTATGCATGTTTAATTAGACACACTCCAGTTCTTTCACCACTAGCTAACACTTTTATTTGGGAAGCAGTCTTTACTAGCCCTGCAAATATCCGCTGTTCTTTGCAATGTCAAGTCCTTTTCTCACCTTGCTTTGACTTGGTTATCACTTATATCACAAGTAATTCATCCATCTGTTAACTGCTCCAATTCACATTACTTGGCTTTATTTTAAAGATCTTAACAATGGTCAATGGTCTCATCTGGCAGCTGGTTTCTTGTAAAAAACGTGCCTTTCCCAAGTGACATTCTTGTGAGGATCAAAATATTCACTGAATGGGTTTTATCTAGCAGTTTACAGGTCCCTCAGGCTCTCCATAGAACATATTGTATATACCCTGTGCTATGGGCATGCCATGTGTAGCAATGTGGAAGACTTCACCTTCTTTCACTCTTCTCCAGCTTTCTGCCATGTTTCCTTTCCATACTGTGGTTAATTCTTGCCACACACACACAAAACAAAACCAACAACCTCTCCCAAAACCAATCAAACACAAAAAACTCCAAAACCAACACCACCAAAAAAACAAGCCACACTTATCTTGTATCTATATGAATATTTAGGTCTGGATCCAAAGTGTGCCTTTAAAGCAAGACGCTGTTCTGGTGCACTTTGATGTTTTGGTTTGCCCCATGAATATGTCCATGAGCATTGGAGGGGGATTCTTTAATATGAAAATTTGCAGACCAGGAACATGCTTAACACACTTCAGGTAAAAATGGGAGAGACTCTGCAAGACTCAGTTAGAGCTAACCCAAGTTTAAAGAAGCTGGAAGAAATACAGTGTGGTTGCCTGTTTAGTTGTACAGATGAATTCCTAGTAGAAGTAGTCTACACTACTTTCTAACACAGACATAGCGAAGAAAGGTATTGAAATTGGTTTTATTTCTTGGTTCTCACTACCTGACATTGGTGAAAAGCATTATACCAGTTACATGGCACTTTTGTAAAGGAATGTTTCAGTTCAACATAGATATCTGAAAGTACTAAACAAAGTGTAAAAGTTATTTTTACTGTGTTATAAACAATGGGAAAAAACTCCCACTGAATAAAGGGGGAAAAAAGGCAAACAAAACAATGAAGGGTGAACTCCATTTCACCCCACAGTAATCCATAAAAAAATACAATATGTCCACTTTACATACCACCTTTTCTTAATTTACAATCTTCAATTTATAGCCTTCTGCACAGTTCTTTAAATTATCTGTCTCTCACAGAGTAGCACCTTTGCAATTGCCAGGGACACAAACCCACTTCTCTGTTTCCTCATAAATTTTTTCCATAGACACTCTCAACACAAGCATTTCCAGCAAGACTGATTTTTTTTTTCTTGGCCTTTTCTTGGCCAGATGATTTGTAGATAGCTCTCACAGCTCAGCCATCATTTTAAATACACACAAAGACAAAAGTCCAGTTTCCTTTAGGACTACATGAAACTTACATTGCCTAGCAAATACTGAAACTTTCAATATAAGCAAGATCTTTTGACTCCAATTCTCTGTGTGTGTGTACTACAGCTCAGTGTAGTGGGGGGAATGTTTATTAACACACTCTCCCTTCTAAACTGGTATAAAATTATATCTAAATACATCATTATCATTCTTCTCACTCAAAATAATCTGATTTTATACTTATTATACTTTAATGGACAGGTTTATATTCTGGAAGAGATGAAAATGATTTTGTTTGCAGGTTTTCATTAATCATATGCTCCATGATTAATGAAGCCTCTTTAAAACCTCTAACAGCTTTCTGCTGATGATTGTAGAATTGTTGAGAAAACTAAAAAAAAAAAGTAATCTTACTCTTACATACTATCTTTAACTAACCTTTTAAAATTTTATTCAGTCTGTGACAAGACCTGTTATTAGTCTGCATGCAGCAAAGAGTTGATCAGGCATTTCACAAGCTGTTGGGAATGTCACAAAGGTCATGATAAGCACTTCTAACTGTTTTGAGTGCTTCCCAAGTATAACAGAAGAAACCATTTTCTCATACACAGGTTTGCCAAGACAGCTCCAGTCCATTCCCAGGTCAAAAGTCCCCAGTTTTAGAAACCATCATTCATTTACTGCTTTTTTTCCAGTGATTGACTACATAATTAAAATATAAAAATCAAGTGTGCTGCTTCAGACTCTATTAATCTCTGACGTGGATGACAGCAGCTCTTGTACTCCCCATGTATATTCAATCCCTATGTTCTACATACTTTAACACAGAAAATATAATCGTCCACAATTCCAATCTTTTGTCCAATCTACAGTGTGTTGTGTATTCTAGTCCTGGTCCTTCTAAGTTTGCAGCTTCTGTTGGCTTTTCTTTTTGTGCTCTGAGGAGGGTTTTTTTGGTGTGTGTTTGATTTTTGGGTTTGTTTCTAATTTTTTTTATTTAATATTGTAACAAAGGCATGGATATTTCCTCCTATCCTAATACAAACAACATTGTGTTAATTTTTATATATGACTTGCGAGAAAAACTGTGGCAAATCTCTCAGTTAATTCCTCATGTTCCACATAAAACTCTTTCATCACTCATCGCTGTAAAATTAAACTCATTAATTACAGAGCTTCGGAAACATTGCAGCTTTAATCCAAACACAGACTTGGTTGAAAATTGTATACCAGATAAACCGGTTTGAATTTGAAAAAAAAAAAAGTCTGATCTCCTAGCAAATCTGATCCCCATTGATAATTTTCTACAAGCAAGGGCAGGCTAGTGTGGGAGAAACTGGAATAATTTAAGTAAAATCAAAAGAAGCTTTTATCGCTTATGACAGCTATCCAGGTAATTAAAAAAGGAACAAATCTTGAACACTTTCATTCAGCACTGTATTACAGTAAAACAATAAATAAAAATCTATGGATTAGCACTGGTTAGACTACAACAATGAGAAATCCAGTAGCATGCAAGAGAGTGCCCCTCAGACTAAATGACAATTTGGAAGTGTTTAACAACATATGGTCTCTTTTCTTTGACATATACGATTAAGAATATATCTTTTTTATATCAAAATATAAAATACCATCTGTCAGAAGTACCAGCTATGATATTTCTTTATATATCCAATTAATTCACTATACTTTCTAATGTAAATATTTCTCCTATTTTCTCCTTTTTTTCTTCTGTAACTATATTTATTTATAAAATTTAAATAAATGTATGTATTAAAAAAAGTCAATACACTGACTTCAAATGTAACTAGAAATAACAATGAAAGCCTGTTTCACTTTGTATTTAAAAGGAGGAGAGCCAAATCTTCAGAGTTTGAAATGACAAAGCTCATTTAAGTGAGCAGGTACAGGTAAATTACAAAGATCTATGTTGCTTTTCCTTATTATACACATTAACCCAGACAATGCTCATTTTTATTAAAGACACACAGCTGCTGAGTGAGAATCAAAATATAATGAGTATTTCTCGTTAGGGTATCAGAATTCTGGTGAATGTGGAGGAAATAAAAGCTTTGCTCTGGAAAATACAGTACAAATCAGGAAAATCTGTAATGCATTTAAATTCATTGAATTAAGGAAAAAAGGAACAAACTTTCTACCACATAATCATTTGAATGATTTTTGAGATCATTGAGCATGCAAAAGTATCAAAGTACAGTCTGAAGACAGGTTAAACCAAGAAATAACATTACCTGTTTGAAGTAGGGTGCAAGATTTCTTTTGTATGAGACAAACATACACAAACAGATATCTTTTCTTGAGTAATTTGGCTGCAGGGGTAGCAATAAACTGCACTAATAGATTTTGCATTAGTGATATAAAGAAGAAATGACTGGCCCACAATATTAACTACATTTTAACTTTTAGCTTTTTAAGAATCTTCTGGAAATTTTAACTCTTGCAGTAGCCTAATAAATTTGAAAAGGGATGAAAGAAACAATTGTAGGAATAATGTTTTTCAATAAGATTGGCTCTTAAAAAGCAGAGCAGCAGGTATAATGGTAACTAATGTTTTCTTTTGATTAACTTTACACATGGTATAAAAGCGCAGACTTTTGAGTCCACTAAAGAGTCAACGAAATTGGTGACTGTATCTCCCAAAGTTATTTCAGTATAATAATATAATAAATAAATATATAAATATAATAAAGGTACTATAACACAGTACCTTTTCACCTGCTTTTATGTAGTTATCTGCGAGCAGAAAATGCCTACCATCTTACATTCTCGATCTTTAAAGGAGCTTTCAAAAACAAACCACTTCTTGGTTACTCATGAGGGAAGCTTTTTATGCAATGCTAATAAATTGTTTTTATAGGTTCTTAAATTTGTTCAATACTTTAAAATATATATATATATTAATATTTCAGTAATCAGATATATATGAAACTCAAAAAAAAAAAAAGTTTTGGCCATTGTTTTGGCATTCGTTCCTGTGTAATTTTGTTCATAGAATCATAGAATCATAGAATGGTAAGGTTGGAAGGGACCTCAAGGATCATCTAGTTCCAACCCCCTGCCATAGGCAGGGACACCTCCCACTAGTACAGCTCACTCAAGGCCTCATCCAATCTGGCCTTGAACACATCCAGGGAGGGAGCATCCACAACCTCCCTGGGCAACCTGTTCCAGTGCCTCACCACCCTCACTGTAAAGAACTTCCTCCTAACATCTAGTCTAAATCTCCCCTCTACCAGTTTAAGCCCATTGCCCCTTGTCCTGTCATTGCAGGACCTTGTAAATAATCCTTCCCCAGCCTTCCTGTAGGCCCCCTTCAGATACTGGAAGGCTACTAAATGGAGCCTTCAATGGAGTTCAATGGAGTCTCCAACACAAGAAGGACATGGAAGTGTTAGAGTAGGTCCAGAGGTGGGGCACAAAAACTATCAAAGAGGTGGAGCGCTTCTCCTATGAAGACAGGCTGAAAGAGTTAGAGCTGTTCAGCCTGGAGAAGGCTCTGGGGAGACCTTGTAGCAGCCTTGCAGTGGTCGAAGTGGGTCTGCAGGATAGCTACAGGATTTTTTACAGAGATATGTAGTTATAGAATGAGGGGTAATGGCTTCAAACTGCAAGAAGCTAGATTTAGGCTGGACATTAGAAAGAAATTCTTTACCATGAGGGTTGTGAAGCACTGAACACATTGTCCAGAGAAGTTGTTGGGGCTCCGATCCTGATCAAAACCAGGTTGGATGGGACTTTGAACATGGTCTAGCAGGAAGTCTCCCCACCCATGGCAGGGAAAATTTGAGCTAGGTCACTAAGGGCCATTCCAGTGCAAACTACTTCATGATTCTATGTTCATGCATTTTCTAGAAAAGTATTTACCACCCTTGTTGTCCTGATTTGAATTAGAGTAGAACTAATTTTGTTCAGTGATTTTATTTTTCAGCTAAGTCTCTTGTGAGTAACTGCACTTTCGGAAATTAATGGCATGTCTTTGCAGACAGCGTCTGCTTCTAGATTGCATTCAATGTTTCTAGTTAGTACCAAAGATTGGTATGTAGACCTAGGTCACTGCTAAATCTTGCTGAATGCTGCTGGAGGGTGCAGAGTAAAAGGCCATACCTGTGATGAGGAGTTCAGGTGACATGAAACCAACAGACTAGGTATTTCACTGCATGCATGTCATATTCAGTATAAGGCTCAGGAATCACAAGGGTCAAGCCCTCTTCTTCAATGGGTGGCATTCAAGGAGGACTTTGTTCCTGAATGCAGTTCCAAAATCCAGCTCCTGAGGGTTCCTGTCTGCTGCTGACTCCAGCCTGGGACTTCCCCAGTGCCTGCCCCCAGCATCAGTGGTGATAGTGATATAATTGCCATGACAGCTATTGGTTTTCATATTGGTTTTGTATATATTTGTGTGTATCTCTGTTGTTATTTTCGTTAAAGCAGTTAGTTTTCCAATCATTAAGTCTCTTTCCCTTATTCCCTTGATCTTTACTTCTGGAAAGGGGTTAATACAGAGTATCTGTCATGCATTTAGTGGTAGGCCCAGATCTAACCTGGTGACGGTTGTATTTTTGCCATTTAACTTACATAAGAGTCTTTGGTCCTGTATTAACATAATAGAAATTCCAGTTTTCTTATCTGCATCGTTCACCAGCATGCATGCTTTTATGGTATTCTCTCATAGTTGTCTTGCTGTATAGCAGAAATTCTCACTCTTTCCCATTTCTGCTTAATTATTTTTATATATATGACCATTCTGACATCTCTTCTCTAAATCCTCCTATTTTCTGTAATACTCATTTCAAGAAGAGTGCATGTGGTACTGTTTATATTATAGTAGCCGTTCTTCTATTGATTTCATGACACACTTCTTGGTTCTTCTGTCATCCCATCGTCCAGTTATTTGAGCACAAGTGCCATTTGGATAGTTAACCCAGTTAACCCACAGTTCTTTGCAGTAAAGCAGTTTAAGTGCTTTGGTTCAGCATGTGCCATTGTCCACTCAGTTACTCTGAGAATGACTTCCTCTACAGGCCTCTGCTCCCAAAGGCTCCAATTAACTGTGACGATTCTGAATTTGCTAATGCGCAATCCACCAAGCACGATGGAAAACGCAGGTGCAACCACCTCAATCCATTGCCTCAGTCTTCTCAAGCCCCTTTTTACTACTGCCGCCAGGCTCCTAGTAGCTTCAGGCCCAGGCCAGCAACAACTCGTCCTCTAGACTCGACGTCCCTGAGCCTCGCTAACTGTGGCCTACGCGCCGCTACGACACCTCGGAGAAGCCTCGTTCTTTCCACTGCCTCCCAGAGGAAGGCCGACGGCTGCAGCAACCGCCTGTCGCTGGGACAGACGCCCGTTTAAACGGCCCGGGAGTTGGCAGGCGGCCGCGTTGCCATGGTTCCTAGCCCCTCCCTCCCGGGCTGCGGGACCGGAAGCCTCCTCGCGTGCCCTTTGAACCAGGAAATCTTTGCGAAGGCCTGGGCGGACTCGGTTTGAATGAAATCCGGCTGATTCACGGCGGCCCCGGCCTATACGGCGTGACCAGCGAGGGGGCCTGCGCTTAGGTGAGGGCCCAACGTGAAGGGAAGGGTCGTCACAGGGATCCCTGGGGAGTCGGCGAGGCCGAGGGGAGCTTCGCTGCGGCCCGTGAGGCTTCTCTGCGGCGTAGGGCGGCCTCCGAGTGGCTGCGACGGAAGGAGCGGCCCGCAGGGATCGTTCCCGATCCTCAGGCAGGGAGTCGGCTAGGGGGGACGGGAGCGGCGCCATGTCTTCACCGGGAAGGAACACGGAGCAGGTCTCGTAGGCTCAGGAGTAGGTTTTCTCCTCGTGGGGCACAGTCCAGGACCAGGAAGATGCTGGGCCCCGTGGAGTCGACCGTGCCTGCCCTCATTTGTGCTGCTTGCATCGGCATCGTAGTTGTAAACGGGCGGAGCGAGGCGGCCGAGACCTGGAGAGTGACGCAGGGAGAGTTGTGAAGCGCGCCCCCTGAGCCTCGGCCCTTCACGCGCCCCCTGAGCCTCGGCCCTTCACGCGCCCCCTGAGCCTCGGCCCTTCACGCGCCCCCTGAGCCTCGGCCCTTCACGGGCCCGGGAGCGAGCAAGACTCTTGCTGGCTAAGAGCAGCCTTCGCGTTTCGCTTCGGCAGCGCTAGGGCTGCAGCCGCTGGACGGTGTCTCGGGACACCGAATGTCGCAGTCTGTTTTGCTAGTTTACTCTGCGAGCAGCAGCAGACCGATTCCCATCATAGGGACTTGATTTGAAACGCTACTGCTTCTGGAGGAAAACACTGCAGAGGGTTCAGTTCGAGTAGCGGAGGGAGGGGGAAGACAAGACAAAGTGCTGGCCGGGGTACGTGAAGCAGAAACCTTTAAATCTGTGTCAGAATTAAAGGAACAATACTTAAAATTAGCAGCGCTGTTTCTGTTTATACAGCAGACTTAAGTATCATTTTCAGAACAAATTTATGTGATACAGTGGGATACTTAAAAAACAGTTGGTGACTCTGAATGTGTGTTGATGTCATCTCTTAAAAGTTGTACTCGCTTCCAGTACACCGGAAACAGAAAGCCAGTAAGGATTGAGATGGTCTTCAAAGTTAAACTAAATATGCATATTTACTTGAAAGTTGTATATAGCTGAAAAGGTACTAGGGAAGCTGAGAACTCTGACGGATTAATCTTAAATCCTTGTGAGTCCAGTTGCACTAACTGTATACTTCAGATATAGAGAGTATACTTGGAAGAAAACTGTGCTGAGAAGAGCATTGTTTGTAAGATTGTGTTACAGAAACAGGGAAAAGATCTGTGAATAAATCCAGAAATTGGCTTGCAAATTAATTGCTTTTCAGTCACTTTAGTGTGACTTTGAGGAGCTAAGTTTTGCATATAGCTTAATGAGAAATTTGCATTTTATCAGCATGTTACAAGAGACCACATCAAGGGTACTGATTTGATATCATTAAGCAACCTTCAAAATTAAATAATGCCAAATTAAAAATTATTTCATAAACCTTTTGGAAAATTATTAAATCTTGACTGGTGTTATGGAGTGTGTACTAATAGTAGCTGCAGTTATCTCCTAACATCTATTGGGAAAGGACAGATAGCTACGATACCTTGAATAATAGAAAACTGGTGTGGTGGAGTTGGTGGCAGGGACAGTTCCATGACAGTTTGATGTATACCTCCACTTCTGAAGACTCCAGAGAAGCTCAGTGCTTTATATATAGCATAAAATTAAAATGTATCTTGTGGGTTTCTGCACTGATATAGTGTTTTAATGGACCTTTCATTACTTGTAAGTTTGGTTTGGATATACGTAAGTAGCTTTAGAGTACTCTGCTTGGGTCTAAGTTTCTTCAGTAGCTCCATCGCAGCATTTGGTAAAATTAGGTTTACTGTGTTTTCGGAAATCAGAAAGCAGAGTCTGAGAAACTAATGTGCACACCTAGTCTAGCCCAGGTCTATTGAAATTGAGGTCTATGTGGTTCAGATTTACAGACCTGAACACATTATGGATGCAAAATTGTCATGTAGCTCTGGTCTTGTACTATTAAGATCACATTCATTAGTGGCATTCTTAGCTTTAATGACCAGGTTATGGAGAAGTGATGGTAATTTTTTTTCCTCATTTCATACAAAATGTATAGGAAAGTCGACAGACTTACACACACACCTCACCCCTCTTTTCTGTCTTGTCACATGTGAAGTCTCTGTTGTGTTTTAGTTTTCTCTCATTCAGTGGTTGGTGACTTTACCTGCAATGAGTTTTTGTTCTTTTCCTGTTGAAACTATATTTCTCAGCAAGGTCCAATTCCTCAACGTACTACTTCTGGAGCGGTTTGTTATCCCAGCTTACAGCTTAAACCACTTTTTTAGTTGCTGATAATAAAATTACTGATCCATCTGCTGTATGCATCTTCTCAGTAGGAGATGTGGAAGTGCTTCCACAAAGCTTCATTTGTACTCTTAGGTGGAGAAACTGAGTTACAAAAAATGGAATGATTTGTGTGAAGTCACTGGGAGTAGATTGTGAAGTAAATTGATGTCACTGAAGTCTAGCCTGATGGTCTCTCTTGTAATAGGGCTGTTTAGTAGCCAGTGTTGCCTCTTCCATGCATGTTGAAGATAATTTTGTTAGGGTTTTATTTATTTGTGGTGGGTGTGTTTTGCTTGGGTTTTTTTGTTTGTTTTTAACTAACACAAGTTATCAGTCCAGGAGGATCCTCTTTTTTTGAGGGATTGTGTCATGGAGTGTTAATGGTAGATAAAAATAGTGCACTGTATTGTGCACTATTTGTGTCTCATGTGAAGAGATACAGTAATTTAAGATTGTCTTTCAAGTTGGTTTCAGAATACATGCTGAAACATGCTAAGTATAAAGACAATAGCTTTTGATTAATATCTACATGTATTTGTGCATAATGCACTTACATAATTTCATTCTTGTGTTACCCAAGTGAAAATGTTTCCATTATTAAAAGTGTTTAAGTCAACATTCGAGTGTCTTGAAAGTAGTAACCAATAACTGAACGGTGAAATAGAACTCTCCTAATGGACAACACTTGCTAATTATTACGGTTACCTAACAGCAGTCTTATGAACAAATATTAAACATGAGTTTTAAAAAAGTTTCACATCAGTTTTCATATGCTCTGCGTATACTACTACTGCATTATTGATAACCACAGACTTTTGAAGCCAGAACAGTTAAAAGAAAATTGCAGTAATGGAGGTTTGGGGGTTTTATATACTATCATATGATGAAGGGTTTTTTAGCTGAAGTGTTTCCATCACACATGAAGAAGCGACAGAGCTGCTTAAGCGTGTTTGCTGTTCGGTTTTTTTAAATGCCATCAATGACCACATTGATCTCAATGAGTACATGTTGTGCAAATCTTGCAGTGCACCGTAATGCAGGTTTGCTCTGAATATAACTGTCCCGCAATTTTCAGGTACAAAACTATTTGTCTACTCTCTTCTCCAAAGTTTCTCTTTAAACAAAATTGTTAGCTCTTCCTTGCCAACAGAAGGAAATATTATCAAAATACCTTTTGTGGGCTTTGGAAGGAGAGAAGGCAAGATATACTGTGAACTGGTTTACTTTTCTTGTGGTTTTATGTGTCTATAAGTAAAAGCATGTGTGTATGAAAACCAACAGATGAGTCTGTAATTAAAGCTGGCCTTTTGAACTTAGCATTGAAGGGAGGAAAGATACTGAACTACAGGTTACCGTGTTGTGTGCTTCCCCCATGGACCAACCAAGCTCACAGAGATCAGTTTGTTTAATATTCTTGTAGAAAGTGGAGAAGGGAATGCAAAACCCCTGCGCGGACAGCTGGTTAAAAGTGAATTAGGTTGCAGCTCTGAAGTCTGCTTATCAATTGGTTACAGTTCTGTTGCAACCTGTGCTAATGCAGCTACCAGGTGGTGTGGTCTTAGCTCCTAAGATCTCCTAAGTCTCCTGGATCTTTCCCTTTGGCAAAGCTGGCAGCAATAGCAGCTTTTCTTCTGACTTGTTAGTGGAATTCCACCTCAGCTTATCAGCCAAGAAACTTAACTGGTTCTTTTCTCTTTAACTTTCCAGGAAGATTAATGTGTCTTCATTTGCTTGTGTTTTCTTTGAGATACAGTTGGTAACAGTTTCTGTTAAATTACTTCGTTACTGAAAAAAAATGGGTAGTTTTAGCCTAAAGAGTGATTTGACATAATTGTCTTCTAACATCTGGATTAGCATTAGATGAAAACAGTTTTTCCAAGACCTCTTTTTCTCTTCTACTAAGGCAACTGTTTCTGGGATGCAGTGTGAATCCTCTCATAGAAGTAAACAAGGTTAAAATGAAAGCTTTTGTTAGCCTATCCGTTTAAGACAAGGCTGCACAAATGGCTATCCTGGCAGTACTGAGAGAGCAGCATCAAGTTGGTAAGCAACAGCAGCTTCTCCACTGCTCCTTATGTTAACATTGACATTGAAAAAATTGTCTTATCAAATCATGGCCACAGATCATTTCACAGATCTGTTCTGAAACACTGCACTACAAGTGATTGACTGAATGCAATTATTGGGCAGTGTTCTCAGCGAGGAGAATAACGTGACACTTTAACTCCTAAATGGAATGTGAAGCAGCCTTTAAACTTAAATTCAGGCAAACGTAAAGGCCTTTGTGACTTTTCCAGGCAGACTAGTCATGCTTGAAGTAAAAAGGAAAACTGACCATGCTTGCAGGCTGCTCTTCCTCTTGGTGCTTAGGTTTTCTTGGCTACAGAAAAATCTTAAATAGTAATAAAGGACCATAGTTTAAGTTTCTCACAGCCTTTTAAATTATTATAAAGCTTTAAATTGCTTACTGGAGTTATTAAAATACTTCTCTCTAATTTTGATAAATCTTGTTCACTGTTATGAATACTTGGGCAAGGCACAACATGCACAACTTCTAAGTGTTACATGGTACAAGGAAAAAAGTAAAAGTATTTTTTGCGTTATTCTTCAGTGTAACCTTTCTTTTTGTGTGTGCTACTGTTTCTAGAATTTACTAGTTTTCTATCTTCCCCTCCTTTCTATTTCATTCTATAGGAAACAGACCTACGAGCATCGTCTTCATAGTCAAAAAGTGGGAGCGGCTGCTGAATTTGTTCTGTGATCACCTCTTGCAGAGCACCAGGTTAGAAATGTATGTTTGCTTTGTTTGTAAATTCTAAAGTTAGCTTAATTGAGGTTTTTTTTTTTTTCTGTATCTAATTCTAAGTTTACAGAAGCATTATTTTGTAAATTGAGTTAATGGCTGAAGTAATATTTGAGCGACATGGATCAACACAAAATTAAAATGGGTTTTAATTTGTATCACTAACCTGAATTCTTCAGATGTTTATACTGAGTAAACAAAAGTATGATTTGGTCTAAATATATTATAACCTACTAAAACAACTTCATTTACAGAGCAGAAAGTAAAGTATTGGTCAAGCTGCAGAGCTAGTGAAATAATTTGCAGTACTTCTAGAACTGGGTTGTGGAGATTTTCTCTGTGCTACTGTCCTAAGATTGTGAACATCTTCAGTTTAGTGGTTGGTCTGTGATAATTAGGTGAGAAATGTTACATCCCTCATACAATGAGATTTTATTGTACCAAAACATGGAAATTTGTGCTGTTAAATGAGTTTGTGTAACTGTAGTCTAGCTTTAATATGCAACAAAATGCGTTTCTATAAATTATGTACTGAATAAATTATGTGAAGAAAATAATAATGAGCTTGCTTTTCACATACTAAAGTGAAATATAAATAAGTATAAATTGTTTTTTTAACTCAGTATTATTCCTTAAGTGTACATGGATAATGCACTTCATCAGGTTATAAAGGGGCATTAGTTGTGGGAAAGGCCAGTTTTAGTGTTACCAGCTGTAGAGGCTAAGACTTTCTTAAATGTGCAACTGTGGTTGCTTAAAATAATTTCAGTAGTTTAAACCTACTTCTCAGCTACTTTTCATCCCTCATTAGTGTCATGAAAGATGAATCACTGTGGGTTTAAATGGAGGAGTATCTACCACAGAGGGGTAAAATGAAATCTTATTGGTGTTAATTTGTACTCCTGAGTGTTGTGTTGAAGCCATTTACATTGTGCTTACATAATAGCTTTAAACAGCAACTTAACCTCTCCGTGGAAAGCCTACAACTTCATTTGAAATTTATCGTAGTTCATGATGGAAAAATATGTACACTTAATGTGCAGCTTTTGTTCATAATAGCTTGATTTCAGTGACTGTCTGAAAAGAAAAACATAACCATTGACCCTTTAATAAACTCCTTTTTCATTCATACAGTGCCAGAGTAGATTTAAGAAAGTAGGCATTGTTAGTTGAGGCTACAGTTATTAGGTTTGCATGTTCTGTAACATCAAGGGAGTGAATGAAATGACATTAATAGCTTGCTAGTGCATTAAGCTAAGAAAGTGAAATTGGCAAATAGTGTTATTGGTCCATGTGTCTTAGATATTGTTGTTTGAAATGGGTGAAATTCCATACATAATAGTAGGACTTAGAAAATTCTGTCTAGTAGTAGGTTCAGATCCTGCCTCCTTTGTGCTAACAAGAAGCTTAAAATATTTGTTTCAAACTGAAATTACATAGTAAAAATACCAAATTTCATAAAAAATAGATGACATTCACGTTCAACATATTTTAACATGTGAATCACATTAAGTTCAAAGTTACTTTGCATAATTAATTTAACAAGAAGTTTCTTAAGTTAGTACTGGTAATGCGGTCTGAATTTGTTTATATAATTCACTTGTGTAATGTAACATCCTTTTGGAGGATGAATGTGTTTTGAATGTTGCTCTTCTCAATTACTTTTGTATGTGAACAGCCTTTATTGTGTTGTATTAAAGCTTTCAAGCAATTAAGATTGTAGTTTCCGATGCTTTTCTTTGTGTCTTCCATTTCACAGTAAAGTAAGCCAGTAAAATTTAGTAAGTTCTATAAGCCTTGAAATTGGCTTGATTTGCTGAAAGCAGCTATCTAAAAAGTCATATTCAGTATGTTTTGCTTATTTTATTACTGAATACTGTTATATAAAGCTAAGAAGTTGAAAAGCCGAGTAAGCAAGGTAAAGGTACAGCTGGACAGAACCCTTACTTAGATATCCACAGTTTAATAGTAGATTGCTTTTCAACAATAGAAAGTGAATAAACCTAGAGAAATACCAGTGTAATTTTTTTTCAGTTGGACATCTTGCAGCTTGTTATTTATGGAGTAATGAGTTAGTTGCATTGATTGGAATAAATTAGTTGCATGAAAAAAAAAGTTAGTTGAATTTATTTGCATTGTGCTAAAGCAATGGCGCATACAAAATGGGAAATGTATTAAATGACTGCATTGTCACTAGTCTTCTAACTATATACACATTAAATGTTTACTTTACAGTATTTCTTTTAGTATAATGAGTTCATAAAAAAAAGCTTTTGATGCTAATTCAGAGATCTGTAATCTGCTCAGTGTCTTTCACATGCAGTTTTGATGATAACTGACAAGCTGTAAGTTAATTAGCGCAGAACTTACTAATGAGGATGCTAAAATCCGTACTTCCACTTTTTTATTGATGCTTTCTGAACACATTGGAGTAAACTTGATTGTATAACTAATAAGTTTTAGGCACTTTGTGGATATAGGTGCTGTTCTTGATCAACAAAATTCCCCCAATTAACTGAATGATAGAAAAGTTTGGAGAAGTTTGACAAGAGTGCTCATCTTCAGAAGTGGGGATAACCCAAAACCAAAGCAATAAAACAAGGTCTGTTAATTAGCATGGAAGACAGCTTCTTGAATTAATATGTGGTGTTAATTAACAGGAAGTCTGATGTTGTGTTGTAATTACCACCAATGTTTTTGACATACTGAGTGACTAAAGGTGAATTACATAGATAGCAATTTAGTAAACACTTCAGAGCTTGGGAACATTTTTCCTTTGTTTCTGTTTTTCTAGAAATATGGATAGACTTCTGCGACTTGGAGGAGGTGTGCCTGGACTGGGACAGGTTAGTATGTAGCTTGTCAGTAACATCTCTTTAATATTAATCAGTTCTGGAATATTCCTTTTATTATATTTAAAATGAATATCAACAGAGTTCATAGTAATAATCTCTTCACTCTAGAGATGGCTTGTAAGTGGTGCAAATCATTGCTGCAGCCTGAGTTGAATTTTTTTGTTTGTTTGTTTTGTTTTTTGTTCCTTAGTTTGGTTTTTTTTTGGTGTGTTTTTGTCAGTATGAACTTTTGTGTTGGTACAGAGTTTACAGAATGTTCATAAACCTTTAGTTTTGTGTTTGGGCATTTTAAAGTTTGGACTGAAAAGCACTGGAGATAGAATTAATAGATTTATAAAACGTATGAATTGCAAATAATACAGATTTTTCAGAAATTAAGACTGGCCAAACATCTCCACTTGCTTCTTCATAAATTACATATCCTAGTCCTTGGAAGACATTGTGATAGGCATTGTAAGATACTGAAGTATATGTAAATTTTGAGATGTAATTTGAGTTAAATTTAGCACTTACAGGTAGTTGTAGCCACATAGATGTGTTTTATTTTCTCTTGTGTTCACGTTTGCCCTCACTTTCCTCACTTCTGTAACTCTAGTTGCAGCAAAAGAGCCTCCCTGGCAGCTGTCCTGTTCCTGTGGGAGACATGCACACATTGTATGGCTTCTCCTACCAATAGAACAAGTCCTAGTGCTTTTTTCCTCAGCCAAGCGGTGTGGCCATCACTCCTTGAAAACAAAATCAGGTTCCTCTTACTACACTGGGGCAACTACTGCAGTCAAGGGGCGAGATGGGTAGTTGAGAACTTCTTCATCTGAATCTTTTAAGAAGAATTATTTCCTTAAGGAAAGTGTTCTGATATAGTTTCCCTTGTAGTCTTGGCTGGCCATTGTAGGTGGCCTTTCTCTGCTTTCCTGATCTGCCTCTGGGGCTCTGTTCTGAACTTAGAATCCAGACTTCTGTTCTGGAAAAAATCAATTCTGTTTGTGTTAGATGTCATGATGCGTGTGTGTGAGTTTGCTTCTGGAATGATTACAGTTGCTAACTCCACAGCTGCTTTTGTTTATGTATAGTGTATAGTTTGTGTATACTATAAGTAGGAAAGGAGTGGTTTAATATTGGAGCATTTGATGAAATGTTCTAAGCTGATTTGCAGCTTCTAGGTGTTTTGCCAAATAAGCTGTAACTTTTGGTGCATATTTTTTCCTTTTTATAGCTGAAATTCTATTCACGCTCTTAGTTAATCTTCCGACAACCCTCAGTTATTTTTAGTTTCACTTTCTTAAACAGTTATTTCTCTTATTCCTCTGAGCTGCCAGCCTGCTTCATGACTCTTCATTTATTTAACATCTGCGCAGTCTAATCACTTAAGCTTTCACTTCTCAGTCCTCTCTGAACTTGACGCGTATCAAAGCTGTTCTTCAAACTAACAGTTAACTCTGCCTCTTTCTGAGTTTCTCAGCTTTAACTTAAAGCTTGCTGGGAAATTGTGGCAGACAATAGAGTAGAACATTCAGAGGAGCAGTTAGGGGGTTTCTTAGGGGATTGCATCATATAAACTCTTAACAGCATGTTTGATTTACTTTAATGTTCATGTAACAGCAAGTACTTGCTCAGGACAGTTCCTATTCGATCTCTGCCAAAGAATTATTTCTCATTGGTTTGACTTTGCTTCTTCAACAGCAGTTACTTGGCTCTTTCTTTTTGGTAAAAACCAGCTCTTTTGATTATATCCTGGTGGGTTTTTTGCTTTTGTCTTTTCCCTTAATTTTCAAACTCAAATACGTTGTCCTAAGTACTCTTTGTATTTTTTTCACAACTTTCTTTTCTTTTGGTGTCTATACTCCACTTGAAAACTGCTTCCTGTGGATTCTTGTTGTTTTCTTTTCTTAATACTTTTTCCTACAGCATCCTATTGAGTGTCTGATTGGCCTTCAGCATAGAATTGGGCAGAGGTGATTGGTGCTGAATTCCATTGACTTTAAGCCTGTCTTTGTATGGCTAATAAAACAGGTCCTTAATATCACTTCCTTTCAACGGTAGATTTTCCCTCATGACTTAATACTGTAGAAATTTTGAACCATTTCCTTTCTTTTACTCTAGTCTTAGATGTCCAAGGACTGTCTTCATGGGACAGTAAGTGGACAAGAGAGGTAGGAGAAGGATCTGAAAATTACTAGCATTGTACAAGCCATCTGCACTATTATCTGAGAGTGAACTTGATCATTAACTTTGTGTTCTTGGCATGAGAAGGTACCTGTGATTAGTTCTGAACTTGCTACCATAGATAAGACCACCTTTGCAGTAGTACTTCATGCAGAAATGGCCTTATGTGCCTCATATTTAGGCATTTGAAATTCTGCTCTCATGATACTCGCATGAATAGTTCAAGCTTATTGAAAAAAAAGAAGTAGGGGAGCTGTTGAAATTTGAGAATATTGTGGTGTCCCAGACAAAATGCTTAGCTCTTAAATATTCTTTTGTAGTTCATGGGAGTTCAGATTTTGACAATGATCACGTTTTCCTTCACTTGTAAGGTCTCCCCTTTTTTTCCACCTGTCCCTTGTTGTGGTTTTTTTAGTTATCTTCTTCCTGGTTCATTCTTTCCCATCTCCTGTTTCCATTCCCTTGGAATACTGGCCACCTCCGAATTTCACCAGTGATTTAATACTTCTCTTTGCATTGTACATTTGCTGCAGACAAATTAACAGCCTTTGTGAGGTAAGTAAAAGCATTCTACTTATGTAGCAGGCAGGAATTTAGAGCAACACTATTCTTTGTTCTGTATGCTGAACTATTGTTTCCTAGTGAAATCAGTTTCACATACGCCTCTATTAGGCAATCCTGCTGGATACAGTTTGAGAGTGTGAGAAAATTAAGTGCATTTTTAGCAGAGCTTTCTCTCCCCAACACTTTTAGAACAATAATCTAGGCTATACAAGTTCTCATCCATGCTGACACGTCCAGTTTATTTTTCTAAATCCAGATGTGACAAGAAATGGTAAAATAATGTCACTTTTAAAAATGCTGTTGAAATTCTTTTTTTTTATTACTTGATGGATTTTTGAAAGTATTAATTTACATTGCTCTGTTGGTGCAGACAACTGTTCTAGTGCAATAAATGAAAAATATATCTGTTTCTCTGTTTCTGTATTAATATGCTTGATGGCAGAGTGGAAGGGAAAATATCGAAATGGGAAGGAAAGGAGAAAGAAGTGACCTGTGTCTTGTAAGGAATGTTTACACCTTGACTTGGAATATAGAAAACAGAAGTGCAGATAGCTATTTTATTTGAATAATGGACTTGCCAATTAGCCACCAAGTGCTTCCATCTGTGAAATAGTTGATCAGATGGGTTAGCTGGGATGTTTCCAGATTAGGGCATTGTAAATGGCACTTGAAAACTGTCACTTTGATTATGAGGTTTAAAGCATTGCACTGCTTGATGCTGTAGAACCTTTTTGCCTTGTATTACCATGTTTTTTTAGAACATGCTGATCCCATTTAATAAATCTATGGCACCGTGGAAACTTGGGAGACCTGCCACTGATCTAAAGTTCTGTTTCGTCTGCTGATCTAGCCAGGATGGTTATTACAAAAGAGCACTACTGGCTCAATATTCTACAGGGCTTCAGAATAAGAGTTGGTGATCTGGCTGGCAGAGGAGGGTCAGGCTCAGTGTAGGTCATTCCCAATTTACAAGTAAATGCAAATTTCCTTGATTTACTTCATTAAGGTGATGTGTCTCTTGGAATAAATGTTATGTTCTAGCTGACTATATGCATCTTAAGGCTCCCTTTTTGAAAAATCCACAAAACAACCAAAAAAAACACGCTGCTCTTGATGCAGCCTAGGACTCGGTTGCTGTCTGGGTTGCATGTGCACACTGCAGGCTCATGTTGAGCTTTTCATCAACCCAGACTCCAAGGTCCTTTTCCTCAGGGCTGCTCTCCAGCCATTCACCGCCCAGCCTGTATTTGTGCTTGGGATTGTGCCTACCCAGGTGCAGGACCTTACACTTGACCTTGTTGAATTTCATGAGGTTGGCCTGGGCCCACCTCTCCAACCTGTCCAGGTCCCTCAAATAGGTTGGTTCTTAGTTTGGAGGGTGCAAATATATTCTCTTTAAGGTAGTAAAGTGCTTTTTTCTTTGGAAAGCTCTAGAGTGTTCCAGTGTCAGTATCTTTTGCACCCGCATGACTTTTCCCTCCTGTGTCTCCTGGATGTATATTCTTTATGTGGCTTGAATTGTGGTGATGTGCTGTTGTCTGGTTCACACATGTATTTGAAGCATCACGTACTTCTTTTGAGAATAGTCTGCCAGGGGGCTAAATCTGAATTATAACTCTTAAAGTTGTGCATCGTTTCTGTGCCATTCTCCTGAAAACTGGTATTTCTAGAATTCCAGTATAAGTCCCAGTAGATGAGTTGGCTTACAGTTTGGGTGGGTTATGCCAGTTCTACTTTTTTCTTCCCCAGAAACCGTCAACCTATTTTCAGTAGTAGAAAAACTTTCTCAGTTACTTTCCTCATTCATTTTTATCTTAATAAAAAGGTCAAAATACTTAAGTGAGTGTTTATCTCCTGCAGAAAGTCTCCATTTTTATATCCAAAGCATTAGCATTTATATCCAAAACACATGGGCTTTTTTGTTTTAAGAACAGGAAAAAGACCTTAGGTATTGAACTGGGCTGATTAATTGAATGAGGCAAGTATTTTGCTCTGTCAATTAGTGCGTTAATACAGGGCTGTTCACCTGAAAGCTTCATATCAAATTTAAAGTACTGATGTGGCCTGGGTTTGCTTATGCTGGAGATGACAAGCTTCATTGGTCATGTATGCTTATTTGAAAGTCATTTGGGACTGCGAAAGGCTGACTATAGTCTTCCTACATTGAAAGCACAGTTGAGTAGTTGTAAAGTGATTTATATCTCAAAGTGCTAATAGGAGAGGGAGAAACGTGCTAGAATTGGTTTAGGAACAGTCATATGATTGTACTTTCAAAACTGTGTGAACTTTGTATTATAAAAGCTGAACTACATTGCAATCATATCTTAGATATTAATCACAAACAAACGTAAGGCTAAAACTAAAAAAGCTAGTGCCTGAGCAATTTTAGTTGCTTCTGATGTACTATTTTCCTATAAAACCTGGAAAACGTTTTTAACTGCCTTCTCTTGGCCTCAGATCTTAAACTTCCTTATTTCTAATAATTAGGCAATTAGCTTCTCTCTCTTCAATTTAATTGCCAGTGTAGTCCAGTCAACTTTTCCCAGATGAGACAAAGGACCTTGGGCAAGGAAATTAGTGTTGCCATAATGAGAAAGAACAGGGGAGGAAAAAGGATAAACAGGAGCAGACATCCTTGTACCTTTTGCATTACACCTGTTCACATGTAATGTTCCTTTCTGTAAGCAGGAACCAACCCCCTTTCAGTGATTGTTTTAACTTTCTTCTTTCTGAAATCCTATGCTCCTGACTATGAAGTTGCAATGCTGCTATGCAGCACCTTTGAACAAGGACTTTTGTTTTCTTCCTGTGGTGCAGAAGATTCACCTTCAGTTTTCCCCTGAAAGTTTGAAGTGTTATTCTTATATTAGTAGTAGTGTTGGGGTTGCTTGTAAACAAAAGTTGTTTTTCAAAGCAAAACGAATGACCCTCTTATATACTGCCACTGAGTTTCCCAGTTCACCTTGTGTCTAGAGGCCACACTCTTCACAGCAGGGAGCCTGTAGGCATATAGAATCCAGTGCATTCTTTTACATAGGGTAAATAAAAATTAACTACTCTGCTGCACAGAGTGTTCTTTCAGGTGCTCTCAGACAGCACCTGCTGAAGACTACCTTGTCTTCTTCACAGAACTGCATCTAGAATAAGCTAATTAAAACTCTGCATTAGGGCAAAACTTCTGGAGGCAGACAGTCTACAAATGCTGACCTGTTATCTGCCTTTAGGCTTTTATTTCCAAATCCCGATACTTTCTCTAGTGGTGATAGAATAGGTAATAAGTTAATTCTGTGTTTATTCTGTAGTGAAACTTCCTTATTTTGTGGAATTTCTATTTTCCTAGTATCTTGAGGTTGTGAAAAATAACAATGGTTTTCAAAAACGTGTAATGCTACATGTGGTTTGATTTGTCCTTCATCTTACAACTTTTTATTAACCGTAATGTTGTCACAGAATTTATAGAATGGTTTGGGTTGGAAGAGACCTCTAAAGATCATCTAGTGAAAATCATACTTATGCTTAATAATAAGGAATATTAACTACAGTGATGCAGCAAACCTTTCCTGCCTTTTTTATGTCTCATTGAACTTGTAGATTGTTCAGGGTAAAGAGAAAGAAAATGCTAGAACGAGGAAAGATTACATTTAAGCGAGCATTTCATGCAACAGCTATGTTGGGAACTTTGCAGAAAGTCTATTGAAAATCACATCTCAGTAATATATGTAAACGACTTTTTATCATGGACATGTGTTAATATTGGGTAATAAGTACATATTTTAAATAAAGTTTAAATAGAATGACTATAAAGTACACTAGAGTAAAATTAAGCTAGTGTATCAAAATAAATTGAAATCCTGGTAAATTTTATTTATTCATTTTAGCAAGCTTTAAGCCTCAATCCTCGGGAGTATTTTCAACAGTAGTAATGAAAGACCTTTTAAATTTTTTACAATTTGGGACAACTAGATGAGCAAAGGACATTATATTCTAGAAGAATATGGGAAATCCTACATGTGCCCATGTTTGTGGATTACTGTATTTCTTCCATAAAACTACTGGTAGTGGAAGAGAGATTACTGATAGATGGATAGGATAAGCTAACCTTCAGTGCCTTCTTTTCTTTAATTAAAAAAACCCAAAAAACTAAACTAAACGGAAACCCTCTAACAAACAGAAAAGGTAAGTAGTAATGTTTGGGTTCTGTGCTGAAGACATCCTTACAAACTGGATCTCCCAATCCATTTAACCAACTGCTAAGGCTACACAAAATTCTGCATTGTGTAATTTTGTTTTTTGAAGAGGAGAGAAGAAATCTTATATATTTCAAGTCTTACTTGTATTGCCATTTATGGAGTTCAGTTGTAAATGTCAACCTGGATAAACTTCTTCAGGAAATAATTTTTTTTTTTAATGTAGCCTGTTAAGTGGTTTTTGCAGGTATTTTTAAAGTAGTAATTAATGTCATAATATTTCCATACTACCCTTATTCCATTTTTGAATCTATGAGACTCTCTGTGAAACTAAGCATATTACTACAATTTTTATGCTGACATATGGTGTAACAAGACAACGTGGTCCTTTCAGAAATCTAGGCTGTTTAAGACTTATGGTATTTTGTGGTCTGTTATGTATGCTTGATTATAATTGGTATAAAAATGGGCGTAAACATAC
Source organism: Eubucco bourcierii (assembly GCA_013396675.1). Classification (NCBI taxonomy): domain Eukaryota; kingdom Metazoa; phylum Chordata; class Aves; order Piciformes; family Ramphastidae; genus Eubucco; species Eubucco bourcierii. The sequence goes on from VWZE01020083.1 coordinate 127,196, forward strand.
AAAGTGTTTAGACATAATGTTAGCTTCAAAATATAATCCTGTTGATGTGGAACTAACTTGAAAAATCCTGTGTGTACTAGCTTGAAAATTGCAATGAAGTTTCACGTAACTAGTATGGTGTTCACAGCACAAAATAATCTATTTTTCCCTTTTTATGAACTGTAATCTTCTTTGTTGTTGTGAACTGGATCATTTTCTTGGTTATGACTGATAAAGTTATCTGCAGAAAATGCAGTACATAGCATCTAATCATGACAGCGTTGCTAGAACCATTGAAATCTGGAAATACAACTTGCTCACTTCAATTGTTCTTCTACTGAAGGAATGAGTTTGCAATGTCAGCAAGTGTATTGCTTCAGTAAAGAAAAAAATTCTCCCCAAACAGAGTTTCGTTTAGACTTTCACGCTTAGCAATGTGTAAAAAGCACTATGCTGATGTAAAATCTTCTGTTCTTTGTGTCAATATATCATCAGGTTATACCACTTACTGGCAAAGGTTAGGCAGAGAAGAGCAGTGGTACTCTGCTGAACTCTTAAGGTCTTTTCATTATCACCAATACCTCTGCCTGCCCTGCAAGCTTGCTCATGTTTGTGTCCCCTCTGCAGGTAATATTCTGTAATTTTTTTTTTTTCCCCCTCTTACCAAGCTATATGCTGACCACTGGATTTACCTCCACAAAATGGTAGTTTTAAGCTCAGTTTAAGAACCTGATCTTTTCATGCAGCCCTTGCTGTGATAAATTATTTTACAACAATTGTCGCTGTGTTTATACCCTAGTGCCCTTCTCCCGCTCTATATACATAATAAATGTCATGATTATCTGAAACGAGTGTTTTGGAGGAGGTAGAGAAGGGAAATGTGGGGTGGGTGGGTGTTTTTTTTGTTTGTTTGTTTTTTGGTTTTGTTTTTTTTTAATTCAGTAGTGTATGTTTTTCTGTCTTGGTGATTTTGTTTTCTGGGTCGTATTTTTTTAGTATAATCTTCCTCAGTTGTATTTAGATGTAACAGCTGAAAATATGTACTGAAAGGGTTAAGCCAGCATGAAAGAATTCATTTCCACTTTAATGACCTAGCCTTGCTGGGTTAGGACGATGGGGAACATGCTTCTGACTTGTACTCCTATTGCCAATTAACACCTCCTATAACAGGTTGCCTGTGCTAGTCATTGAAGCAGAGGCAGTAGAAATAGTTTACATGCAGCTTGTTTTTCACACTAGTTGTTTAATACTCACAAAATTAAACTATTAAAAGGTTCTTTCTTACCTTACTGGAAAAGAAATACACACTTGTGGTCCTGTGTTCATGTTTAAATTGATTCAATTGCAAAAATTTTTTGAAAAGTAGGAATGATTATAGCTAGTCGTGTGTTTTATACAGTATGTTTTCTGGCACAATAAAATTAAAATTTTCTCTACAGCACTTAGCTCACTGCCTTTTTTTTTTTTTTATTATTACAGTCGCCCCTGCAAAAATGAGTTTCTTTGAAACAGCTATGATGTATTTTACAGTCATCTTTCGTGCTATTACCGTGACACTAGAGCAGTGTTCAAGATCCGTTTAAACAATAGAAACTGCCTCCAGTTGTGGAATATTTCTGAGATGACAGTGTAGTTAATCGAGTCCACTTTATATACCTATTTGAATAAATGGAAAATAAAGAGCAGTGCTCTAAGATGACACTTAAGTTCACATTTAATCAGCAGGTATTTTAATAACATAATAAAATTGGCTAAATAATTGATACCAGTTCACACTAAAGAGAAAGGTGGAGTAATATACCTCAAAGTGTTAACAAATTTGTTAAAAGGCTTGAGTAGGTATCACTTCAAGGCGTTAGTTTTTATCCTGTTAGAATGGCAAATGCCTTTAACACTTCGTCAACAAGGGCTGCCCAAATAAAGGGCTGGTTTTGATACTGGATCATCTGTTTTAACTATTTGAAGCAAAAATAGTACCACACAATTTCATATTACAATCTTCTATTCATAACTTGAATGTGATTCTTTTTCCGTTACAAGTTTTAGTGAAGAAAATTAAGCAAAAAATTCCCACCCAACCTATTTAAATAGTGGTAAGTTCATTTGTATCAATTATTAAAATTTGGATTCTACCATTATAAACAAAAAACACAGTTGCATTGGGTTTTATGAGATGGCTGGCTGTCAGGCAGCTCAGTTTACTGACTGACAGCATTTATAGTTTATTCAGACGAAACATTAATTTCCAGTAAGGATTTTTTAAAAAAAAAGTCTTCAATTTTAATAATTACTCTGTTTCATGCAGGAATGTTTGGAAAACAGAATGCTTAATATTCATTGCAGCTTCCAGTTCCCCAAAAAATTACCCAATAAAGCTGTGGGGATGCAGAATGAAGACAGTATTTGCTGATTTGAAGTGAGATAGACAGTCTCACAAAACTCTGTAGTGGGTAAAGTGTCTGACCTCCTCTGAATACCAGTATGTAATAAAAGATGCCCAAAGATGTTTTGCATTGCAGAATCAAATCCATTCTTTATGTTTCTGATAGTAGTTAATTTTACTTGATACCCTGCTTCCTAAGGATGATGCTCCTCTGTTAAACTGGCAGACAGTGAAGTTTCTGAACAGTGATAATAGCACATGCTTTGGAGGGTCTTTGCCTCTGTGTAAAAGATTAACTAATAAAGTCTGACTTCCTCTTTGCCTTATGAAAGACATGCATAAATAAAAGATTACCACAAACGGGCCAAAGAGATGTCAAGATGTAGCACCTGTGTCTAACTCCCACAGATTCTGTAACTAGTGTTCAGAAGCTAGGACAGAAGTCACCCCAAGACCGTGTTAGATTATCAGCCATTTATGGAGAAGGAAGTAGTCAGGAATGGAAGCTAATTTTTAAGAGCTCAGGTAAATTGGTTGAACTGAGAGATAAGAGTAGGAGGTATCTTGGCTTAAATAATTAAATTTGCAGTTAATATTGTCTGACACTTAAGTGTAGTTGTTTGTGTATATATATATGTGCAAAAACCTTCACAGTGAATACTATGACTTTAAAAAAAAAGTTACCAAGTGAGTCTGTTTACGTTAATGAAACATTCTTTCATGAATTAGCAAAGTTTCTTGTGCCAAGAATGAATTACTGGCTTTGGGTGCTGGCTGCTGGCACAAGAACTTTAACATCAGTTTTGAAAAGAGCATCTAATTCATCTCATAGAATGCCTAAAGGATTGATAATACGTAATACGAACTGTATCCTCATTTAGACTATCACCAAGGTAAACAAGCATTTGAAAATGCCAAGGAGTTAGTAATAAATAATAGAGAAGGAAAGATGAACCCAGTAGGACATTACCCTGCCTTAGTTCCTACCTTTGCCTAAAGGTAATTTAACATAAAATGTAAAAATATTTGTGTCCTGCCTGTATGTGTTGAAACTATGAATGGTTTTAAAATAGGGAAAATGATGAAGAATAATTAAGCTCATAAATTGTGAACACAGGTGTCTCCATAGGGGACAGATGTGATTAATGCTTCAGCTGCAGAAAGAGTATCACTGTGGTTTGCCATCTTAACAGATATAGGAGATTCCATATAGTAAAGCCTCCTCAAGTTTAATCTACAGAGACAGTTCAGATTCCTGATTTTTGAGAAGCTAGTCTCAATCAAACATCAATATTAGCCTTCCAAAAATTTCAGAACTACAGATTGGAGGAAGATTTAAAAAAAAAAAAAAAAAAAAGTTCTTCTTTATTTTTAAAGATACTGAATGGCTTTGTGAGATACTTGCTTACAGTGAAAGGTTAATTAAAATCTGGGACAAATGTACAATATGTATGGTGATCAATATATGGATGTTTCTATCCTTCCTAAAGCCAGGTGCTTACTGTCTGTACTTTTACCTTGTTTTCAGACTCTTTTCTGATCTAGAACTGGTGAAGAATTGGAAGAGATCTTCACGTTATGTCAATTAAAGCCCAACTCACTTGTGCTTTATTTTTTTGCAATGATAAGTGGAAATATGTGTTTCCATATTAAGTGAAAGATGTACTTTGCATCTAAGTGAAAAGGTCATTTAGAATAGATTTAATAAGGAGAGATAAAGTTAAGAAGGTAAACGTACATGTTTATGAAGAAAAAACCATAGTAACAGTGTCAAGAAAATGATTGGGTATTTGAAACTTTTTGATTGATAAAAATGAATTGCAGTAAATCAAGTGATGCAGATGCCATGTACCTTTGGTTCTGTTAAATGTTCTTAAGAGCTGTTCATAAGAATTTGTCACCATGTTAAAGGAGCACTTCTCCACTGGAGCATCTCACTGTTGGACTATGGCTAGACAGGGAAATACCTGATGAAGAGGTGAAATTGGTTAAATTGTGAGAATATTGCAGAATTTGAACAGCTGAACCTGCTGGAAAATTGCTGATGGGAAGGCCAAAGTGACAGAAGAATTAGCAATGAGTAGTAAGAAGTGAGGGAGAACCAGTATGAAGAGGTGATAGTCAGCAGTATCAAAGTCAGAAATAAAGGTTTGAAGGTGTTAGAAAGCAGGTGTCAGAGACACAGATCCATGCATATATGTGACTTTCAAAATACAGATTAGATATGAAATATTATTAGATCTACATCTAATTGAGAAGTTCATTGACATTGAGGAAAAAAATCTGAAAACTTACTATTCTTACTGTCTTGAAATTGTTCTGAAGACTAGATGATGTTTTTCTGAGTGTGTGTAGAAGTGTGCAGAAAGGGCAATTGCTACACAAATTTAATATGCTGATTACTTAAGTTCTTAGTATTATTTGCAAGAGGTGATGGCTTTTGTGGATAAATGTCTTCTGTTTGATGTCATATAGAGGCATGCTGTGCTGAATTTTTCCACTTCAAGTGAAAAATCAACAATGTGCTCAATTATATAATCTTCCCTGGATATAAATGTGAAATTAAAATTGTAAATCTACAAAGTATTTGTGTACAGATATCGTTGTTTTTCATTAACTTGCTGTGGAGGGTTTGTTTTTGTTACCATATTCCATAGCTGCTTTGTTGCCCTTCTAAGTTTGCATCACTTAGTGCAGAGGTAACCTTTTGTCTTTCCAGTGGAAATTTGTTGTACACAATTGGGTAATAAAGTAATGAATGTACTGTTAATTGGCTGTAATGAGGTACAGTGATACAGAGTTCTGTATAGGAGAGCAATATGTCTCTTGTTCCTGGAGGAAGGGACATTTAAACTGCTGCCTCCTGTGTTTTTCATTTTCAACAGTACACAGAACCTGTTTCAACCAATCATTCACACCTGGGACAGTTGTGCTAATTTTTGAATAACTACTCATAAGGCAAAGAGCAAAGTATTTTGTTCACAGCTTTTCCACTTAGGGATCGGAGGTCCGTTTTTTCTCTCACTGTACCACTGTATCTGCAAAGTACTCCCATAGCCTTTAGCTACAAGTCCGCTTTAGCTGAAAGCTGATGAAGCAAAGGGAAATTGCTGTTTGTGTTGGTGCCAGTTAATCATGCAAGCCCAGCAGCATTTACATTCACACCACTGTAAGAAACACATAGTTAATTGGAGAACTGGCCATATTTTACAGTTGACGAAGGTTAGCATTGCAGCAGGGCTGACTAATGGAAACTTATCTGACTCTTAGCCTGTATGTCTTATTAACAGGTTTGTACCCAGTGCAGTGCTTGCCAGTTTTTTATTTGACTGATTCTGATAAGATTGCTTTTTCAACTGGTATTATTTTGGAGTAAGAGCAGACAGAGGATGTTAGCTAGGTGACTTGTAATATGAGATAAGTTAGTTAGTGAAGGTGCAGTAAAGACGTGTTTGGGGGTTGAGTGTGGTGGGGTTTTTCCCCTTTTTTAATTTTAAGAAGTGCGCCTAATACACAAAGTCACAATTATGTATGGATTTTTCTGTAATGTTCATAAAATGGAGAACAAAAAAGAAAAAAGTTTAGAAACAACAGAATGACAATGGTTGGGAAAATAATTATTTGTTCTTTTCATAGGGGCCACCAACAGATGCTCCTGCGGTCGATACAGCAGAACAGGTTTATATCTCTTCCCTTGCACTGCTGAAAGTAAGTGTTCTGTGTGTGTACTGAGCTATGTATAGTGCTGGAGATAGAGCACCTGGCACCTATCCAGCATTTATGGATTTTTACTCCTCAAATGTCGGTCAGACTAATTTTAAAAATAAATTAATATTGTTTGGAACACTTAGAGTTAGAAACTTATTTTTATGACTTCTCTTTTTGTTGGGTTTGGTGTTACTATTTCGTAGTTCCTTACAGTTTCCAAAAGAGCTACAAGGTGCAAGTTACCTATGGATCTATAAAGGCTCAAAAGAACTATCCCAAGTCAAACTTGAACCTCCTGTTAAACACAGAGTGTCATTTGGTCTTAATTCCAGATGTTGAAACATGGTCGTGCTGGCGTCCCTATGGAAGTTATGGGTTTGATGCTCGGGGAATTTGTTGACGATTACACTGTAAGAGTGATTGATGTTTTTGCAATGCCACAGTCGGGAACGGTGAGTTTTTTGCAGTTAGACCTTCCTAATTTTGTTTACTTGTTTAGATTATTTTCCTCATGGAGAATACTTTTTTAATAGCTTTTCTTGCTTTACCTCATTTACGTGATCTTAAAGTGTAAACTACAGGGTATAATTGAATATATCTAATAGATTCAGGGGTTTCAGTGAGAAAAATCCAAACAAACAGTTAAAACTAGAAGGATTCAAAATATGAAAGGTTTGGCTAGAAGTGCCCTTAATTGTGATGGTGCTATAGATAGACCCGAAACTTGCTCTATTTGACAGATCTTACAGTGGCATATATCTTAAGTGATATTTGTGTGGTGTGAAAAAAAATGTATTTTCATTTTGAGTAAAAATATTCACATTATGAAGAGATAGTTTAAAGAGATGATGAGCCTGTGGGTATAATTGGAATTTATGATACTTGTTTTCTTGGTGTAAATTGAATGAAAAATTTGTTCTTAAAAGAAGCACAGATCCCTTTGTAACTCAGAGCTGCACATCAGTGAAATTTTCCAATTCTTTTGTTCTGAGTTCACTCGATGGATGTGCATGGTGTAAGCAGGATCTGCAAAAAGCTAGTATGTGATGTTTATCTTGAGCAAAACCTGTAGAGCTGATCTTGTGAGGGACAAAAGGCCAGGGTTTGCAGAACAAAGAATGAATGAATTCCTATGTCTGCTTACTCTTGTTTACTAATAGTACAGATGGCTTAAATTCAAAATTTTCTTTCAATATTGTAAAAATCGCATTGAAATACATTTACAAAAATTATGGTTTGTGTTTAAAGGGGTTCTGTCAAGTAGTTCTAAAGTAGTGAGATTGTCCTTTTAAGCAAATGCTGTAAAATTTTGTTTATTGAAAGTAACAAGTTCAAAGATAGCAGTTATACACAAAGCAGTATTGTGATTTCTGTATATCTTCTACGTCAGGGTGTCAGTGTGGAGGCTGTTGATCCTGTATTTCAGGCAAAAATGTTGGATATGCTGAAACAAACGGGAAGGTAAGTCACCCTAAAGAGGGCTGACAGTAAGAAGTACTCCCTGTACACTCCCTGCAAAACTAGTGGTCTGAGGATTATTAATAATATTTAAAAACAAATAATTGACCCAGAAACCAGGTGAGTAGCATAACGTGTAATTTAGTTCACCTCATGCATTTCAATTGTTAGGAGATTGTCAGTTGTCTTGTTAAACCTACAGCTTTGATTATTGCACATGAAGATTACAAAGCTGCTCAGTTTAGTGTAGATGGCTACTACACAGCACCTGCCTAAAGGATTGCTTTTTTTTAAAAATCTTTTAATTAAGAAGTAAAAAATTAGAAAGTTGCAGCTTATTGATAAGCAGTTTTAATAAGAAAGGATAAGTAATTTTGTAAAAGATCCTAATATTTAAACAATTTTTTTTCCCTGCTACCTCTCAACACTTGTCGTCTCCTTGCTCAAATTCTTTTACTGTGGGAAAAACTTCAAAATTAATGTTAGCAAAAGGCTCAGCAGCTGAACAGAACAGTGCAAATTGCTTTTTGACTGAGTTCCTACTTCTGCTGCTGGTTTAATTGATATTTAATCCTTTCCCACTGTTGGTTCCCGTTGTCCATGCTTGAAATGGACTTTTTGCAGTGAAAATTCAACCCTCGATGCCAAGGAGTTAAAGAACAGATATTTACTTAAGTGCTGAAAGGGTAAAAACTGGTTCAGGGTAGGTGTGGTAACAGGGTGAGAAACTGAAAGCACGATCTACCACTGCTAATGTTCATCCCTTAATGATAGATCTCTTTTGTTGCATTTATTCATGTCTGTTTTCACCATAGTATAGGGAGTAATTTAAATATTTTTAATATGGGAGTAGTGGTTTGTTTGGGTTTTGTTGGTTTTGTGTTGTTTTTTTCCCCACAACTCATGCCGATTTATGCCCTGGTGCATTACTATTTCTTCTTGTATTGCATGGTTTTGTTTTTAAGAATATCAATGTACTCTTTGTTTCAGACCTGAGATGGTAGTCGGTTGGTATCATAGTCACCCTGGCTTTGGCTGCTGGTTGTCTGGTGTAGATATCAATACTCAGCAGAGCTTTGAAGCCTTATCAGAAAGAGCTGTTGCCGTGGTGGTGGATCCCATTCAGAGTGTAAAGGGAAAGGTATAGTAGGTTTCCTTTTCTTTTTTAAGGTACTTCAATAAGATTTTGTATAGAAGCACTGTAAAGGTGTGTTTTTGGAGACCCATTCTGTACTTTAAAAAAAAAAAAAAAAGAAAAAAAAGTTGTCACTGTTAAGATCATTTTTCTTATATCAGTGGTCCTTAAACAAAGTGGAAGTGTTTGATATTGTCAGCACATGTAGCCAATCGTCATCATCCCTAAATATTTTGCTGTTCACATGTTTGCTCAACATGTTTGTATTGCAACTAATAGTACAAGTATACATTGTTTCAGATACTAAATTTTAGCCACAAAATCTAACATCAATTACTAACAGATTATAATAGGTTCAGCTCCTTAACTTGGGTACTAAGGTGGCATTGATTTACAGGCGTTGCATGTGATGGCTTTTAGTATCCTTTCTATTGCAAGTGTTTTGAGCAATAAAACTTTACAGAAGATCTGCTTTTAAAACATTTTAAGTTTTTGAGATTTGTGCAGATAAATGATTAAGTATGTTAAATGATTATGAAAAGAGATTAACTTGCAAAGCATATTGGGTTATAGTTGTCCTTTGTTGAAATCTCTTTTGTTCTTGTTTAGTTCTCTTTTTATTTCTTTCTAGCCCCATATGCCATTTTCCTATTTCCTGCCTCATGACAGCAGGGAGCAGCTCTATTATCACCTTCACAGAGCTGTCTGCAAATGTGAGAGGCAATTCGATTTTGCTCAGCCACAGGGAGAGTGGATTAGAAAAACTACAGAATGTACAGAAATTGGCTAGGTGGTTTACTGCTTTAAAATACTGCTGAGGTGTTTTGTTTGAGCATGCACTCCCATTGTATTGTAGAATAATTATTGAAGTGCATTGTGGTATATATGGATGATATGAATGTAGATTTATAAATATTTTTAAAAGTAGGTGTTCATCCTCTCTAAAGCTGTAGTACTGTATTTCCTGTGAGACAGAGCATATTAAAGCTACCAAACAATTCCAGTGAGGGTTCCCTTAATTTCATAATACAGCATTCCGAAGTTACGGTTGCATTTTCAGTTGTTTGGGGTTTTTTTAGTTCTGATTTCCTCAGCAGATTTGTTTGTGTAATAAGCAGTTGAAAAATGAATAGCTTCTGATGGTTGTTTGGAACCTACTGGACATCTGGATCAATTTTTCTGCCTTTTAAAATTATTTTTAAGAGTAGAAAAAAATTTGGGTAGGTTTTATTTGGGGGGGGGGAAGATACAGCAGTATATTGAATTACTCCTGTTTTTTTTCTAAAAACTTCTTCCTTTTACTTTTTCTTAGTTTTCTCACTCCAGTGAAACTGTTGAAAGTGGATTCTTTTTATGAAAATACAATTTTTGTGACATTGCTAATAATTAATTTAGACTTACTAACTATTAAATTTGTTGAGAAAAGCCTCCCAGTAAATCACAGTACTGTTACACCACAGTTGCTCACTAAGTGCTGGGGTGTTAGGGGGTTTTTAGTAATTTTTTGCTGTTGTTGTTTGACACAGATGTCATCTTTCAGGGTCTCTGTTCTCTTCAGGAAAATAGTCTTTGGCATATTTATTTTGAATGTGAATAAAGCTTTGTCCATCTGAATGTTTCTCCATTACAGCTCTTCTTGTGGCATTGCTGCCAGTACTTGAGATCACCAGTAGTCTTGTAACGTTTATTTTTCATACATGTCTAGCTGCTACAATCAGACAAAACTACATTTTCAGGTTTCATGTTAAAAAAGTTTACATCTGTTATGCTTCTGGCAAGAACATCCTTAAAAGCTTAGTAACAGAATGGACACCCCTTCTCATTAATCTATTGATTTGAGGGGTGAGACTGGACTATGGAATATGTGTGACTTTTATGATCATGGCTGGCAAGATCACTTATATTGAAATCTGTTTTGATTTTAGATGACCTGAGATAAGAAAGATATGTTAGAGCTTGATTTCTTAGGTCAGGTTTGACTGCTTCACATGCATAGCTGCTTTAGTATGGTGTCCAGTGCCTCTTCATGTGTTAGCCAACTTAAGCTAAACATACTTTAGGGAAGTACTTGCTTTTTCCCAGTGCCAGCAAAAGAACTGCTTGCAGAGGAGGGTTTGATGGTGTAGTATCCACTATACCGGTGGACTTTTGCTCATGCAGTCCACGCATTGTTACATATTATACCTTTTACTAGCATAACTATCTGGCAAAAAGCTGTAATGAACATGTGGCACGGAAGATTTTAATATGGTGTGTTTTGACTGAGATTAGATGTATTTAAAAACAAAGTCCAAAATAACACATTAGCTAATTTTAAATCCGCCTCAGAGCAGGTCTGTGCCCACATAAGTTGCTGTGGCTCAGTCAGTGAAGTAGTCATGGTTGTGCAAGTGAAGAGAACTGGGGCAAGGGTTATTTTCAGGTGTCAGGAAGTTGAAATGAATTCTGATGGGGAGACTCAGGTTCGCCTTTACTAGCTTAAAGCATTAAAAAACAGTTTGCCCTGTCAGTGGTAGAAAATGAAAACTTGTTAGCTTCTTAGCTATCCTCATCTGGATACACATGTTCCAAGAACTTGGTAGGATGAGGTGTATGATTGCAATTTAAATATAGAACACATGTAATTCTCAACAGTTTAAAAAATAGTAGTCATTTTATGTGTTCTTAAAGCCAGTGAGCAAAATTTAAAAGTCATAAAATCCTTACATAGAAAGAAAACCCTCATACAGATCTGTGGGTTAAATGCCAATTGCTTCAATGACCATTTTAGAACTGGTATCTTATTATGTAACTACAGTAGGATGCATGAAGGACAACTGATTCTAAATCCTGATCTAAACATACATATCCTTGCATGCACACTATGATTTGTCATGACCGTGTGTACCATATATTGAGCAGTTTTTAGGCTAATAATGTTCTAACTGTCTATAAAACAAATTTATAACAGATAAGTGAATTTTAACTGAAGGTCAGCATTACCAGAATCTAGAGAGAAAACCCTTTTTTAAAAAATTATTTCTATGAGTGAAGTCAAAGTAAACATGCTGCTATATGGCCAGTAGGGCAACCCAGCTAGCTATTGCTTCCTCTTGTGCTTAATAATATAATTTTTTTTTTTACCCCCTTCAGTTTTCCAGTCACAGAATAACAAAATTAACCAGGTTGGAAAAGCCCTCTAAGATCGTTGAGTCCAACCTGTCACCTAACCCTTCTAATTAACTAAATCATGGCACTAAGTGCCTTATCCAACCTCCTTTTAAACACCTCCAGGGCAACTCCACCTCCTCCCCGGGTAGTCTGTTCCAATGGGCAATCACAGGTGATCACTCTTTCCATGAAGAACTTCTTCCTAACGTCCAGCCTAAACCTACTCTGGTGCAGCTTGAGGCTGTGTCCCGTTCTTCTGTGACTGGGTGCCTGTGCAATGGAAGTTGTAATACATATTTAGAATGTCCCAAAGAAGCAGTAATTTTATTAAAGATATGTTGCAAATCTAAATGTTCACATTTCACATTTATTTCCAACATATATTTTGAAAAATCTGTTCAGAGAAGTATGTAACTTTGCTGAATGTTAATTTTTTTCTGTTCCTCACCTCTTTAAGAAGATATAACTACACTAACCCCACTGTAATAGTTTCTTTAACTCTACAAATATTAACTTACTGTATCATGCTCATAAATGTTAAATTAAAAAAAATCGGTGTTTTGTAAACTTCTAAACTTTAAATCTTTACTATAAAAAAAAAGAAATCACCATTTAAAATGGTTTGGTTTTCTGAAGCAGTTCCTTGGTTTCTCTTGATAAATAATTGGTGGCAAAAGGATGGGCAATAGTATTGGAAATGGTCAGAATTGCATTGTGTACATCTTAGAAGTTTGTTGGCGCTTATGCTGTGTAATAGGATGTGTGACAAAAATCTCCTATTCATACAGCACAATTTCATGTCTGTTACCTGCAGCTTTTCCTACTGCTGCACTGTATTTGAGTCTAGTTCAGATATGCCCTAGTTTAGATAAGAAGCATCCCTGCCCATCGCAGAGACATTGGAGTAGGTGATGTCTAAGATCCCTTTCAACCTAAACTGTTCTATGTTTCTAAGATCTGTTGGCTTACAGCAATTTTTTTTTTAAATTTATTTTTTACTGAGGAAAATACCTGTCTTTGCAACAACTTTTTATAAATTCTACTTTGTGTGTTCATCACTTCCTAACAGATAAAAAGAAATATGGTATGCATCTTAATTGTGTGCATAAAACATATCTTGAGACTTTCATGAAAGAGCTTTTCACTACAACTACCTGAAGGGTGGTTGTGGCCAGGAGGAGGTTACCTTCTTCTCTCAGGCTACCAGTGACAGAACAAGAGGACACAGTCTCAGGCTACGCCAGGGCAAGTTTAGGCTGGAGGTGAGGAGGAAGTTCTTCACTGAGAGAGTAATTTGTCACTGGAATGGGCTGCCCAGGGAGGTGGTGGAGTCACGGTCCCTGGAGGCGTTCAAGGCACGTTTGGACATGGCACTTAGTGCCATGGTCTAATCTTGAGGGCTGTGGTGATGGGTTGGACTTGATGATCTCTGAGGTCTCTTCCAACCCTTGCGATACTGTGATACTGTGATACTATGGTATCCTACGCTTGTCTTAATCTTATTTGGAGGGTACAAGAGAAAAAAGACATTTAGAGTGACGGAACATTGCAACAAGCTGCCCAGAGAGGTTGCGGAGGCTGCTCCTGTGTGGCCTGCTCTAGGTGATCCTGTGCTGGTGGGGATTGCACTAGATGACTTTTCAAGGCCCCTTCCAACCCCTAACATTCTGTGATTTGGGTAGCCAGGTAAATTGAAATAATTACAGTGGCAGATTATCTCAGGAGATACGTTAGACATTTAGTTCAGACCAGCTCACTCAGTCTTTTATTCATTTGAGTCTTAAGATGCAATAGCTCCATGAGAATACTTGTTCAAATTCTTTATTGTAGTTGTTTGTTTGTTTGTTGTTAGGTTTTTTGTTTTGTTTTTGTTTTCCTTGTGTACAGTGAGAAACTCCTCATTTCTCTTTATTACTACTTTTTCTTGTCACATACATCATTGAAGAACCTTGTTCTGTGGTCCAGGTAACCTCTTCTGGAACTGGAAGGATTGATATTTCAAAGAGTAGTCATAATGTGGACTGCAGTCTAAAACCGTTTCATTGAAACTTCTTTTCAGTGAAAGTCATAAACTTTTATTATGGGTTGGGGTTTTGTTGGTTTTTAATTCTAAAAGGAGCAACAAATGTGATGAACTTTATCATTTGGTCTTCTAGTAATTTTTAAAGTGTGAAAAAAAATATAATGCTTCTAAAAGTCTCAAAGAGGGACAGTTACACTGTATGAGTTTGTTTGTTGTGTGGTGGGTTTGGGTTTTCTGTTTTGTAAGTATTGTTAGTCCTAGAATAGCTGTTATCTGGAGACACAGAGAAAGATGCTGGCTTTATCCTCCTTGTATAAATGAAGAACTGAGAACAGAGCTTAACTGAGTTGGTGTTGGAGGTCCATAACCAAGGTCATCTTGAGAAAGATGAAGGTCTCAAAGTCCTTTTCAGCTGTTAACAAATAATCCTTACATATTCAGGTTTCTATTTAGAATGATAAAGAATTCCGAATCTGCAATAGAAGTGTGATGACTCAAATACTATGCTTTGAAATTTTATAGTATTCCAGCATATTTTCAAATACTTACTTTGCCAATTATGTTTTATGCATTTTTCAAAATGGGCAAAATTTATGTAGGTGTAGCATGAAGTGTAACCACAAAGCCATAGATCGTATGGTTGAACAGAACTGCTTTTTTTTTTTTTTTTTTTTTTTTTTTTTCCCATTTCCTGGATGACCTACTCTGGCAACCTCTTCCATAAAATATTCTTATTCCTGTTTTTTTACCCGCTGCTACTGGCAAATCTAGGAGGGAACCTGTGTGTAACTAGTTATGTATATAAGCAATATCATAGAATCATAGAATGGTAAGGTTGGAAGGAACCTCAAGGATCACCTAGTTCCAACCCCCTGCCATAGGCAGGGATACTTCCCACTAGTACAGGTTACTCAAGACCTCGTCCAACCTGGCCTTGAAAACCTCCAGGGAGGGAGCAGCCACAACCTCCCTGGGCAACCTGTTCCAGTGTCTCACCACCCTCGCTATAAAGAACTTCCTCCTAACATCCAGTCTAAATCTTCCCTCTGCCAGTTTAAACCCATTGCCTCTCATCCTGTAATTACAAGATACTGTAAATAGTCTCTTGCCAGCCTTCCTGTAGCCCCCTTCAGATAATGGAAGGCTATTCTAAGTTCTCCTGGAAGCCTTCTCTTCTCTAGACTGAGCCCCAACTGTTCTCTTCTCCAGGCTGAACCCCAACTCTTGTAGCCTGTCCTCATAGGAGAGCTGCTGCAGCCCTCTGATCATCTTCATGACGCTCCTCTGGACCCACTCCAACACTTCCATCTCCTTCCTGTGCTGGGGGCTCCAGAACTGTACACAGTGTAAGCATAGGACTGGAGGAGATGGGAAAACACGAAAGAATGCAATTCTTGAGCTGCGTGGAGGAGACACTAGTGGAGTTTGAAATTTAAAATAGCCCAATAAAAAATTATGTTTCTGGGAAGTTTGACTGGAGCCACCTAACAAGATTTTCCCCTCATTTGTCTTAATAAACCCTTACCTTAAATCTTTCCTAGACACATGCGAATTCAACGGTTGTTAGGGTACAACTTCGAAGTATTCATTAAAAACAACTAAAACCTGTAAATTAACTATATTGTCATTACTGCTTTGGAGACTTGGCTCTTTATTGTGATTTGTTATGCAGATAATATTTTCCAAGAAAATAATATTATAAAACCATGTGATCCCTGTAATTTTATCTCAGAATCTTTTATATCTGGAACAAGTTTCATTATTAGAACTAAACTTGCTAGCACTTTTCTGTTGTGAAGGGGAAAATTCTAAAATAGAGAAGATAACTTCACAATGTGTAACTTTTGAAATTTCAGATACATCTGAATTTGTACAATGTCTAGAACATTTGGCTACTCCTACAGTAGTGTGTTTTTTCTTAATGTTGTCTGAACAGAGCATTTGGTGCAGTAACCTGCATATCAGAGACTAAAACATCCTAATTTGATGCAGGCAAGAACGGAGTTTCAGTAGGAACCTGATTTGGAGAACAAGGAAGTAGATATATTCGTGCTGGGTTTGATTGGTGTCGATTCAATAAAGACTGATGCTCTTTTTCCTGAAGGGTCACATTTGTAAGGGATGAATTACATCTGTGCTACAGTGCAGGCGACTCTGTTCTCAGTTCAGGATGTGTTTTGCCAAATATAAAGCACAAAGTATTGAGCTGATTTATTACTGCCAGTATACCATTGTTTCCTAATTGTTTTGTTTGAAAACAAATATTCTTTATAGTAATTGCACATATTCAGAATAACATTTTACATATTTAATTTCCTAATTTTTTTTTTTTTATGGAATACCAAAACTGTTCATATCAATGAAATGTTTTAAAATTTGTTATGCCACTTTGGACTTGCAGTGATTCAATTAAGCAGTGTATATTTACCTAATAAACCATCTGCCTAGGTTACTTTAGTTCATGCCCTTCCTTAAGACAAAAAAAGAAGCTCCAAGAAGACTTTTTGTTGAAAAGTATTAAATGTTTAATTTCCTTTTGACATGGTGAATGTAGAATAGTCCATTTATCTTCATTAGAGCATATAGCTTTAAAACTTGTGACTTTGCTACTTGGGAGTTATGGATGCATACCCTCACTTGTCAAGATAAATGTATTATACTGTAGTTATCTTACCCCCCCCCAGTATGGATATTCAAGTTGTGCTGTAGATTTGACCACAAGTAAACAATTCTCTAAGGGTAGAGAAGGAAAATGCACATACTCCTAGGAATATATTTTACAGAGCTAAAATTGACATTTTATAAATAATTTCCATGTTGCAAACTTCAAACTCACAATCACAGCAATTCAGTGATATGCATTTGGCATGAGTCAGTTTCAGTTCTTAGTGCTTTTCATTGGAAATGGCATAAAAAGTAAGATTTCTTTGAATTTTTTATGTTGTGGGCTTACAGGGTACAGAAGATGTTCTTTACTTGTAGTTGTCTAACAGAGCATGGCAGCATAAATAACGAAATGGTCATAAACCCAAGCTGCACTTCTCGGGTCACATGGTTCATTTCATTTTTAAAGAATCTAGAAACAAACTAAGCAGTTGATAACAGGTCAGTTGCAGGTGATAAAAGAGATTTTAGATGGGACATTACTTCTTTTTCCACACCTGGCATAACCACATTACATCCTTTTCAGAGTTGTCTTTAAGCACCGGTGTGTTTGTTCTTAAACAATTTTTAATTCCAAGGGCACAATACAGTTTTAAAGATAGTCACCATATGTTGTAGATTCCTCACAGGAAAAAATATTGGTATGAGATATTATTTTAATTTAAACAGAAGGGGACGAATTATTTCTAACTGAAGTCTATCATTAAATTATAGCGGGTGTTGCAAAACAGAACTGTTTCTTCCAGTATTTTTGATAGATTTGTTATTGGAGGGATTTAAGAATCAAGTGTATAAAGTGCCCTGGAAATTATCTTCCCCCCTCCCTTAATACTTCACAAAGTTATGAAGACTGTTTTAGAAAAAGTGGTAATATTTATATGGCATTCACACTGTCAGAAGATGATAAGTCTGGCTACTAAGCATCCTAAATTTTAATCTAGCTATTGTCTTCAATATCTACATAATATAAAAGACCAAGTTTTTATCTAGTTGGCAGTTGAGGAGTCCAGGACATCTCTTAGATTGTGAATAGCTACGAGTCATATTAATTACAGCTATCTTCAAGTTTATTAAGTACACTGAAGATAATTGTGAATTTTGTTTCTAAAAATACTTCATGTGGCCTCTACTGTGGACTGTTGACCCCCAGGAGATGTTTAAAAAAATGCTGTATAGTTATTGTCTATTAGACGATTATGCTTTTTGAAGCTAAGACAGATGTACAAAAAGATGCAGTTTTTATTTTGTATTGGCAGCTTCCAAATATTTAGTATCTATTTCCAAGAGCTGCAATTAGTAAAGCATCCATGGTACTGAAATCCACACATCCCACAAGCTAATTATATTTGCAAGGTCAGATTGAATACATATTTTCAGAAAAATAAAGGGTTATATAAATGTGTCTTCTACTTGGCTGTTATATCACAGTTTGTTGATCTGGAGTATAATGTGTACAATTCACAAATTTGTCTGATAACAGAAAGTGGTGTGTGATTGTGTTTATTTTACTAACCAGTATATTCACAGCAATCACTTCCAAATATCTCTCCAGTAAAGATGTGTTAATTACAAAACAGACAAGGTCTTCTATTATATTAAAGCTACTAACAAGAAGACAGCAGGAATCACACATGTAAATAGCATCATCAACCCCTATTTTAGTCCTCTGTTTTGATCTGTGAGTTGCGCATAGACCAAAGGTGCTATTAAAGACTCAGTATATGAAATAGGCAGCATTATATGAACAAAATTTATTCAACAAGAAAACAGACCTTTAACATGAATTTAACAAGCCTGAGAAATTATAAACTCTCATATGCTGCAGATTCATGCAGTGATAATAAACAAAAAAGGAAAGTAAGAGGTTTCCTTAAGCTAGCCAAACTGCTAATGGTTTTGTTATAAGCTGTCTGCTGTTGAAATGACCTCTGAAGAGTCTGAAGACACTTAAACTAGGAGAAATTAAATGGTCAGAATGGTGAAAGAGTCAAAATATGATAGTGCATTAGAAAAAATAAAAAACCTACCTTTGTATTTCTGGAAAATAACCCAATGGTGTAGACTTCTGTTTAACTTTTACAGAAAGGGAGTTTAGCATGAGGCTTGGAAGCAGTCGTTTTTACTAAACAAACAGTGCAGGCTGCGTTAGGTAATTCAAGTGCAATGGAACCTAACAGTTCTTGTATGAGACATACAGACTCCTTGCAACAAAAATCTAAGTAAGTGAATGGGGTTTTGTGCTGCTTTTAATTAAACCTTAGAAGTTCTTTGTTCAAAGTACTGTCTAGTTTCCATTGTAGTGTACAGGGTGACCATGTTACTGTCATCTGATTGCATCATACTGTACTTCAAAATACACATAGAGGAGGCTTCAGCTTGTACACACCTCCAAGTGCTTACCATGGCTTTTTTCTTGAATCTTACTGTGGCATAATTAACACCTACTTCACCCTTTGCTCATTAGTACATTGGACATTAATGAGTCTATCTATTTTTATATAATTCTCTAAAGGAGAGACTGGTTTCTGCTCACTGTGGGGGGGGGAAAAATTGCATTTCACAGAAATGAAATTTTAAAATTTATTGTTTTATTTATGCTTTTATTGCATATTAGTTCTAAATTTAGCCTCCAGGTTGTTGAGCATGTTAGTTTCTTTAACATGGTTGCTATAGCGATAGCAGCAAATTCCTTTAATCTTAGTGTAGTTAAAGTATTTAGTTACCATTGGTCGTCACAGTGCAACTGAGATGAGAAATATTCACACGTGTACTTTTCATACCCCTCTGGGATTGTACAAGTTGTAATTTTATCCCTTTTCAAAACTTGATATTGTGATTTTAAAGTCACTTTCTGTTAGATTGATAATTGTCCTGCTTAGGAGATACTTGTGTGTTATTGCTTCAGGAGGACAGGTAGAGAGAAGAGTCCTTCCCACACAGGTAGTAATTGAAACATTAGAAAAATTATTTTTGTTCAGCATTAAGATGCTAGAATAATTCAGTATGACTAAAAATATTTTAGTGGCTAGTTCTCAGATTTTAATATGGAGTTTATCCGTGGGTAACCTTGAGAACACCAAATGAAATTTTTAATTTATTATTGAAACCAACTTTAAGCAGTCTTTGGTTGGCATTTTCTTTTTCACGACTCCATTTCGAAAAGTGCCATTTATTCTTGGGTAAAGTCAACATCATCTAGTGAAACAGATTAAAGTCAAGTCTAAAATCATGGCCATTATAAAGCAGCTGCTTGTGATTATAGTATATAGCCAAGATCCTGTTTCTTGCTTCTTAGAGCAAATTTTTACTCACTTGTTTTTCCCCTTACCAAACTAGTGTCTGGAGGACCTGTGGATTGGAATTTTTTTGTTCTGTTTTGCTTGACGCTTTTACTGCCTGTTTGTTATGGTTGGGCATTTTCAGGTCTTTGTAAATTAGAGCAGGATCTTGTTAAAAAGAAACACATATATACAAAAGCTTGAGATAGAGAAAAGTCTGATGGTGATAATCAAAGAAAAGTAGAATTACTTTGTATGTTACTGCAAGAATGTATAGATGTAATTTTTGTCTTTTGGTAGCATTAGTGTCAGATGGCATGCTGCTGCTGCATATTCAATCTGAATTGTGTTATGGGTCTATTATTGGTCAGAAAAAAAAGGGTCACAACCTAGCAGTTTTAATAAAGATTTTTTGGGTACGTTTTCTGCATGCAATTTTAAGTCATGACACGCAGATGAATCTGGCCAGTTATCTGGGAGTCCAGGCAATAACTATTAGTGGCACTGAGTCACTCAACGTGACTGATACAGTTGGCTCTCAAAAGTAAATGCAACAGGTGATAAGTAATTAGACTTTTTCAGTTTACATTTCTTATTTTACTTTTGTGTTATAAATACTTGCCAGTTAATTTGATTTCCACATGAATGACCTCACTGTTAATATTGTACTCTTAATAAATTGTATTTGTATTTACTTATTAACATTTGTGTAAATGGAGAGGAAAATTCTAGAACAAGGTGGGGGAGGGTCGATATTGCTTTCTCTGCAACCTTTCAGTAGCAGTGGTTGATTTCATAAAAGATTTGATTCAGGTCTAATTCCTAAAAGTATCAAAGCAGCCACATAACTGGGTTCGTTCTTATCCAACCTGTAGTATGGAGAGCAAAATAAAAAATAGTTACAGAAAAGCTGTTAAAAGAAGACTTTAACTACCTATTTTTAATGAACCAGAATAAATCCTCAAGCACATGCAGGCAACATACCTGCAAGGTTTGCCTGTGTGTGTGGATGTACAAGGCTGTGCCTGCACTGGCCCAGTTAAAAGACTGGGCGAGAAATTGGAGCCTGCAATTACAAGTCTGTGATGGGGAGTACCCAGTAAGGGTGGTTTGAATGAATTGTTGGTTTGTTCTCTCTTCTGTTTCACCTCACTTAGGTGTTGGATAGGGATGTGGATTTTATTGTATCGGGCTATGAAATCCTGTCTGAAGATCTTCACAAACAAATTCAGCACAGGAATGGATAAAAATCAGTGATGTTTTTACTTTATTTGCAAGGAAATGGCACTGAATAGTACCTACTGTGTAGCTTTAAATCATATATGACCTTGGTTTTCTTTTACTCCATTTTTTTACTCCCGAGCATGACACTGACAAGGACTTTTTAATCCATCAGACAGTTTATAGACCCTTTCATAGTTGCAAGAAGCAAAAAGCATCTGACTAGAAGGGAATACATGGGGCAAGTTCCTTGCTGGCTATAATTTCGTTGTCATTTCAAGTATTGTGGTAGTATAATTGATGTGACAGGACTGGGCTTTAGACTTGGTCCCTTAGCTTGTGCTCACTTTCAGTTTTAGTCTCTCTCTGTCATTCACTTTGATTGGATAAGATTTAGGTGACAAACATGCATACCTTTGAAGCTTAGAGTAAGTGTACATAAAAATTCAATGTTATATGGTGATACCATATATATAAAACTTAGAACTCCATAGAAAAGGTAATAATTGGTGTCACCTTACAATACAAGTTGGTGTAGTGTGCTGATAACATGGTCAGCAGGAGGCTCTTTTTTTATTATAATTAAATGATTTTCTGGATAAAGGCCAAAAACAGATGAGAGTTGATTGTGCCTTGTCCACTGTTGCTTGGCACTATTAGTTGCATTTTCTAAAAAGAATTGACTTGACATCTTGTTTTTACAGGTTGTTATTGATGCCTTCAGATTGATCAATGCTAATATGATGGTCTTAGGACATGAACCAAGACAAACAACTTCGAATCTGGGTCACTTAAACAAACCATCTATCCAGGTAAATACTGTGTTGATAGTCATGTAAATTGGAAGATTTGTTCAGAAATTTTTAGGGAAAGTGTCTAAAACCAGTAAACTATAAATTGTTTATTGTTCTCTGTATTGCATTTTTTTTTTTTTGCATGCGCTTGTAATTGATGTGATTTCTCAGTGGAGTTACATACTTGAAGGGTTTAAAATTGAGCACTAAATTAGCTACCTGAGTGTGAATGCATGTGTAAGTACCTACTGCAAAGGTTGAAATGCAGATTTCTGGAAATGCGACTTTCTGTCATACTTGGTAGCAACTGTTTTAAATACTACAAATTGAAAACTGCTGCCTATTAACATCTCAGTTTTCCAAAATTATTCTGAAGTAAATTATGGAACAAGTTCCTTCTTTGCTAATATTTTTCTCTTTCTACTGTGTGCTTATGTAGGATGTTACTTATTGTGTAATCTAGATTTAACTTTGTGTCTTAAATAATTGATCTTTGATTATATAATGTGGCAATGTGAGGTGTTCGATTGGCTTCAGCTGTAGTGTTTCAGTATGCTGTCCTATAATTCTTTGCAAACATCTGTGGAACTTAACTATTCAGAGTTTTATTTCTGAAGTTGACTTTTACTAATAAGACAAAAGTGTTGGTCTTCAACCTTTATTTTGAGAAATAGCTTCTGTACTGAAACAAGTATCCCCTGGAGTCATTAATGGTTTTATGTGTGTCATTCTTCTGCCTTTTATTTTTTTCTTCTTTCCAGAAAACTGTTTTCCCCTTAGTGTATATTCTGAAAGGCATACGTGCTTACATCCATGAAGATGCTCTTTTCATCTGTTACTTAAACAATAAAAGTAATACTTTCTAGATAAACATCCAAGAAAAAGACCAAGCACTATTCATAGTAGAATGGAAATAAGGGTTACCTATTGTAGAAGAACTGTCCTTTGGGAGCTGCTCAATCACCACACCGCTATCTTTCAAAAGATCAGGGATTTTATCACTAACGCATTGAAACCATTTATTGTTTATGAAAAATGCCAGCCAACAAACACTGCAGACCATTAAAGAGTGTCAGCTTCAGGAGGTTGTTGTGGTTTACTTTTGATTTTTGAATTGGTAAAGTCTGTGAACTGCAATGAGTATGAAATTAGCAGCTAAAACTCTTTATTAGATACAGGCAAGCCCATGTCCCCAAATTTCAGGGATTTGCTAGCTGGGCTTTCCTGGACCATGTGTAATGACCTCCCCTGTAAACCCCTGCAGTATTGTTCAAGTTCATTATTTTAAGATCACTGTCACTACAGCATGGCTTATTTTGGCCACAGGAGTTTTGGGTTTCTGTTGTTAGTGGCATTTTTTTAATGTTATTTTTTGCAAGTTGGCAGTGAGCTGTTGCAAATGTCACTGTTAAGCTAAAAACTAGAGTTTAAAATTATACCCTGTTCTTAAAACTGCAGGGGCTCTTGCAGTGTTGTTGTGCTTTTATTCTACAGTTGTGAATAAAATTTTGACCTATTTGAGGTGAGCAGCAAGCAATATTGATTTCTGCTAGGCTAGAAGCAGGGATTTTAAGACATCCTTAAAATTTTAGCAATAATAGTAGTGTATGGCCTCATTTAATTCCTTTTTTGGAGTTTTTTCTTGTGTTCTCTTAAAAGTTTTACTTGCTCTTTCTGGATGTATTTTATAAGGCTTGTTGAAATTATGACTTCCATTTGAGACAGAACACAGGAGGAACAAGCTTTGCTTTAAATTTTGAAGTGGAACAACCATTTACCTTTTATATATCTCTGCTCTTTCAAAGAGTGATTTTGGAAAGGGAAAGGAAAGGTGTTTGTCAAGTTTTAGGAGCTTTAGAAAACACCTTAAATATTTACAAGTAAGTTTAAACACAACCCCCAAAACCTCATATACAGTTATTTTGAGTGAGATAAGAAAATGGCAGTGGGAATTGTGACTTCACAATGAGAACAGTTACACGTTGGAGTAATCTCCCAAGAGAAGACTCCCCTGTATTGGTCAGTTTTAAGATTCATTTTGACAGAGTGCTGGGCCATCCTATTTAAACTGCACTGTCACCTAGAAGGGTTGGACCAGATAATCCTTGGGGACCCTTCCAACCTGGCATTCTGCAGTTCTGTGAAATTGCATATTGCTAGTAGTTTCAAGCATAAATTACTTCATTGATGACAAAACCTGTATTCTACAATTTTAATTATAGTAAATGGCACAAGTGATGGTTATTTGTAACTGCTGGTCCTAGTAAATGTAGCTATTCAAGTAGTTTTGTCTTTCTATACATGTTTGCAGAAGGAATCTGTTTTAAATGTATGGAGAACATTTTCAGCTTTCATACAGGTAATTTTGGAATGCTGAAATACTAAATTCCTTAAGATGCAAGCACACATTCTTTATAGGTCTAAAAAATTAATGTCAATATATATATGCAAAATTTTATTTGAAAAATTGACTAATTTAGTTCTGATGAGGATTTGTCATAGTATTATTTTAAACTCCTCTCAAAATGTTGATCCAACTCACCTTTAAATCATAATGTGAAAAAAATATAAAAGGGGAGGAAAAAAAAGAGAAAGAAAAAAAGATTGTGCACATGAGCAAAACGTAAGATACATGCATATAGGTATTACTTAATCTCCATCAATCAGATTGTGACATACCAGTTTAAGGATAAATTTGCAAAGTGCATAATTATAATGAACAAGGCTGCTTTTCATTTAAAGATTTAGAAAAAAATAGCTTTAATATTCAAGGTTCATTTGATGCCTTTATCTGATGTATTTAATCACTGCTTCAGCTACTCTCTCTTTGTATTGTATCTTAGAGGATGAGTGTGGGAATGTTAGCAGTGTTTATAAATGATTAGATAGTTAACATTCTTTTGTATATAACAGAAACAGACATATTTAATAGGATTTATTGAGAGAGGGAGAATTTGAGAGAAATATGTTTGTGTATATGTATCAGTCAAATAGTTGCAGGCAGCTGCACTGTTTCCTATAGTAGTTGTTACTGTTAGAAAAAATGAGTGGTTTAGAAATAGAAAATAGTTAAAGAGAAAAAACTTCACTGAACGAGAAGTAGCAACAGGTATATTGATACCTATGTAAAGCCTCAGTGTATGTTTCTTGGTGTTTTTTCTTTTAAGTGATACCTGAAGATGGCTGTACTTCCCCATTCAATGCTGGGCAATTTTTATGCTAACTTTCCCCTGAATTTTTGCAGGCACTAATTCATGGACTAAACAGACATTACTATTCCATCACCATCAACTACAGGAAGAATGAACTAGAACAGAAGGTAATTGGTTTAGTTTTTATTCAGAGGACAAAGAACACTGTACAAACTATTCAAGGTTTGTGGCAATACTCTGATTTCAACTGCTGATATTTTCAGTACTTGTTTTAACATCTCTCCTGAGGCAGATGGCTTCCCTTCCAGAAAGCACTTAGATGTGTAGTCATGATGAAGAAAACTTCCAAACCCACATTCTAATAGTCATAAGAGCAGTTTGACAACATTTTTGTCCAAGTGTTTTATGGAATGCCTTTATGTTATTTTTCTGAACTTGAAACTTTGACAAAACTTAAATTTTCAGTGTGAAGTTGAAGGTCATGCTAGCTGCCTTAGGTGTTCACAGGCTATAATTCCTGAAGCTAGAGGACCACATTTTCCAAAATAGAATTGTACAACCAAGGTATCTTAGGTGAAGGGTGGTTGTAGCCAGGAGGAGGTTGCTTTCTTCTCTCAGGCAACCAGCACCAGAACAAGAGGACACAGTCTCAAACTACGCCAGGGGAAGTTTAGGCTGGAGGTGAGGAGAAAGTTCTTCACTGAGAGAGTCATTGACTACTGGAATGGGCTGCCCAGGGAGGTGGTGGAGTCACCATCCCTGGAGGTGTTCAAGGCAGGTTTGGACGTGGCACTTGGTGCCATGGTCTAGTTTGAGGTGTGTGGTAAC
Source organism: Eubucco bourcierii (assembly GCA_013396675.1). Lineage (NCBI taxonomy): Eukaryota > Metazoa > Chordata > Aves > Piciformes > Ramphastidae > Eubucco > Eubucco bourcierii. The sequence continues at coordinate 152,969 of VWZE01020083.1, forward strand.
GGGTTGGACTTGATGATCTTTGAGGTCTCTTCCAACCCTGGTGATACTGTTTACTAGAAAGTGCTTCCAGTTGGAATGAAACTCCTGAAGCATCACTAAATCTGAGGAAGTAGTGATGTCCTGCATTTACAGAGAAAATACTGTTCATTTACTGACTACAAATATTCTGAGTTACTTCTGTATCAAACTGCCGCAACTACAAGTAAGATCTCGTTTGACAGTCTGAACCGGGAAAAATGGAAGGAGGAATAAAAAAGCTTATTTATCATCTACAGAAGTTAATCCTTGAAAACCCAGGTCCTGTCCTGAGTTACACCTGTGTATGTTCATTGTCTTGTTAGGGTTATAAATTGATCTCAAGAGTTGGAAGTTTACAACTGAATGGTCAGAATAGTTTTCTTACTTACTTTTGACTTCTATCAGGCTTGAAGTTGTAAAAAAACCACCAATTTTGAATAATGGAAGAATATGCATTCTTAAAAGATTATTTGTGAAATGCATAACCCCTTTTTAGGATAGTATCACTTTTAGGAACTCACTGAAAAAGTAACTGACTCAACAAAATGAGCTCTCTCAGGTTATGTTCATGAAACTTGGAGAGGTTATTGTTTTCACTAAAATAGAACAGTGGTAATACAGTATTTTCTGAAGTTCAGATTGTGTATTTTCTTTAATGGCTTTACCTGTTTTGTACATTGTACTTTTGCTAGTTGGAGACAGTGAGTTAGCTGCTGCTTCACTGAGTTGCTCTATCTCCACACATTGTTCATAACACAGATTCATACATATCTCAAGTTTCCCTCGTGGTGTTACGTCCATCTGTAATAAGAAGAGTACATGCAAGAATACATGCTTCATGTATTAAATCAGGATCCCATCACACCAAACCATAATTTAAAACTCCAGATACCCTTGTTAAACTATCCATATGCAGAGTACCTAGGGCTCCTTCTGTCAGTAAGAAGACCATGGTCATACAAATTAGGACACAAGCCTTCAACTCAGTTCATATATTCCAAAGCTAGGTGTCCTTCGAAGCTGTACACAGGATGAAGCAGGCACTTTTTATTCAAGTTGTAGCAATTACAGGACTTGTGGGTTCTCAAAGATGCAGTGCTTGCAAACTGAAGGCAAGATGAAAACTGTTGAAAGGGTCCTCCCTACAGACCACAAGATACACTTTCATTACTTAACCAAAATCAGGAAATTGTCTTTGTCACTATTCCTTCACTCTTTCAAGAATGACATCAGAGTGTCAAGTTAAACATAGCAAGTATTTCTGATAGTCCCTACATTTGTTTTCATTAAAACTCTGCATCACTATCAAGTTGGTTTTAGGTGTTTTTGTAAGACAAACACACATAAGTCATGCTTTGATTGTTTTAGAAGTTCAGTTCTTTGCAACTGTGGAACTGCTTGCATACAGCTCAGGATAATCATTGAAGCCTAAATAACTACTTCATACATTTAATCCAAGCATGAAAATATTTTTCAACTTCTGAAATCAGAAGCTTGAACCATTCCTTATTTGGCATCTAAAATACCTTTCTGTTAGGCTTTCTAGAGTGCAATTGTGTGCTCTCAGTCTACAGCAACAAATTAAAAATTACAAAAGAAAAAAAACCCTAAGTATTCCTGTCCAAGTAAATGTGACCCTGGTTTCCATGCTTGATTTTCATATTTAGGGTTCAGGATGTTTAACCTTCAAAAACTTATGCAAAATATTTCATTGCTGTAGCAGAGTAATTGATTATTGTATTTTCTGCATTTAAACATTGTAAGAGCAACAAATTTTTATTACGTTACTATTGTAAGTTGTTTTTCTGTTAAAGTAGTATTCATAGCATTGTGGATTTATTTTCCAATGAATGCTCTAAAGAGGTTTTGTTTTGCAGATGTTGCTAAATTTGCATAAGAAGAGTTGGATGGAAGGTTTGACACTTCAGGACTACAGCGAACACTGTAAACTCAATGAAACAGTAGTGAAGGAGATGTTAGAATTAGCTAAGAATTATAACAAGGTATTCGTATCTTGTATGTAGTGTAACTGTGACTGTGTTTATGAAGTGAAAAAATTGCTTAATTTCAGATGTAAGAAGCTGAATATCATAAGACTTTTATTCAGAATGACTTGTGAGGGACTAGGCTATAAGAAAGAAACCCACTCGTTTCAGGAACTCTTTTAGACCTTGGTGGTTTCTTGATTTCTGTAATCTGGTTTTGGCAAAGAGTTGTGGGATTTGATAATTTAGACACAAAAGAGGTTTTAATGGTCTCATGAAGAATGTTTCTTATTAACCAACTGTGTGTAGTTTCTCGAGATAGTTGCCTATTAGCTCTTCAGGTTGTGCACCTGTCTTTTTGCCCTAAACTAGCAAAGCATTTAACATTCTGATTTGAAATGTGAGTAATGGCATCAATTTTGTATTCTTACTTAGTGAAGAGAACATAAGATTCCTGTAGACCAAAATAAGCAGTTGATTGTATTCTTCATCCCTTCAGTCAAGGATTACTTGACCAGTAGAGCAGAATAAAAATTATCTATATCATTCCATTAGATAGATGCTAAGTATTTAGAACATGTCTAAACCCCAATTCAATGCTCTTTTTAGATTTAAAAATCTATTATTAGTGGTGTAAGAAAGAGTAGTCACAATTATTTGTGCTGTTTTAATACTGCCACTTAGACTTAGAAATATGCTTTATAAATACTAGATCTCAACAGGCACTCTGAGTAGTAAGCATATCAGTCGTTCCTGATGAGTACTATTCTTTTAACTCCTTAGAAGTCCTTAAAACCAAAATTCGCTATTGTGTTCACTAGTTAAGTTAGTGGATTTACTTTATAAAGCTACATTTTGGAGGCAACAGAATATAATACAAATATATGAAAATAAGTGACTATAAAAAGTGTAAAAATTTGTTGAGGTCAAACCTCCAGTAGTTGAAAGTTATACAAGTAATGTTATTTTTTGTTCTGCTTCAGTAGTTTAACTATCTCCAGCTATCTTTAACTACTGATACCACTCATGAGTATTTGCCTTGATCTTTTGCACTAACACTTAGTAATTAAAACCATGTCTGTTTGCTTTTTTATCCCCCCCACCTTTTTCTTTTCTTTTTTTTTTTTTTTTTAATTTTTGAGAAAGTGAATTATATTTTGAGGATATTGTGGCTTGGGGAAAAAGTAAATGAAATCTGAAACTGTGACCTTTTCTGTGTTTCTTTCACAGGCTGTTGAAGAAGAAGATAAGATGACACCTGAACAGCTGGCAATAAAAAATGTTGGCAAGCAGGTGAGGTGTAATGAATTAGAGTGAGGTGGAATGATATGCTTCGTTCATTGTAAATATTAATTTTTTTACATGTGCATAGGTGACTCTAGATATTCTCCACACTCCAAGTAACAAATTTAGTTTTATTGAAGATTGTTGTGTAAGGACCACAGCTTGTGACTATAGTAATCAGAATATCTGCAAGTTGTGTTCTATATGCATTTCTCTTCCATGCAGAGGGGCAGTGCTGAGATTTGGTAGGTTGGTTTTGGTTTTGTTTTTTTTTTCCTGTAAACTTCTGAGCAGAGGCATAAACATACCCAAGTCTGTGTCAGAGAAGCCAAAATAGTGGAGACTTTTAAAAATTTGTAATAATTGAAAAATACTGGGACTATTGTTTATATATTATCGTGCATAATGAACACCTCATCTCTGCCCTCAGTTCATGAACAGACTGTCAGTTCTGAGCTTAAATACATATGTATGCAGGTAACCTGCTTTGCATTCTATTGCTGATGAAGGAGAACAGTTTAGGACCATAGCTGAAATGGAAAACAGCCATCAATTCATTTCATCCCTTTCCAATGTCAAGGCAGAATGTTACAGATGACAACGGGAAACTATTTCTGCAATTGATTTCAACATAAAGGTTGAGGAAATGTGCCTTGGTGACGGAGAGGAGAGCAAAACAACTTTGTAAGAAGTTGTGTTCAAATTCAAGAAGGGGAACAGAAACAAGAAATAGCTTTAAAAACATCCACTGTGTCCTTAAAGAACCAGTATTTGTTGTGTTGCTGATAGCAGTAGAAGAATTTTAAAGGTTCTGGATTGCTGTTACGTGTCAGCTTCTAGCAGCTGTGTCATAACACATCTGCACTATTGTTCAGTCACTCATGTATTTCTGTAGGATTCAGAACAATGGAGTTTATGCACACCTACACATGGATAAATATATATACAAAATAAAGCATATAAGAAGGGTTGTATTTTAAGAGTAATGATATCATCTCAAACAGAACTTGAGCTCCACTAGTTGTTTAAATCATTATGCATACATGAAAAAAAACCCAAGTGACTTTGAAAGTCCTTTAAAAAGAAAATATTTTTTCCACGATAAAAGTATTGCTTTTCTACAAATTACAAAATAGTACAGTTAAGTAATTTCCATGTGTTGGGGTTTTTTTAAATGCATTTTTTTAAAAGCTTTGTAAACAAAGAGCTGCCCACAAAGAGATATTATTTTATTAGGTTTCATAATTTAATAGGAACAGAGAGAATATCAGAGAACTGTATGATCTTTGAAAATTAGGTAAATTAAGTAAAAAGGAAATCTTACACAGATTGTCTGATGCATTTTTATGTAAATTTAGATGGGTACATTAGATCTTCACAGTAATTAATATTTTTTTTTAAAAGCTAAAATTCCCACATTCTTGTCTTCCTTATTTGCATTCCCTGGTACACAGAAATGCTACAGTAATACTACAGTAAAGTTTAGAGATGTTTTTTAAATGTGTCTGATAATTTTGTATTATCTGAATTACTTAATTCTGAAACTGAAGAAATATGTGAGCATGGGTTTCAGACAGACATAATCTTACTGTTCTATTCAGATGCCCACAAAAATGCCCACATCAATTGAGTATGTGGGGATGTGCATTTTCAAAATACTACTTAGGCTTAGCCTGGCATTTTTCAGAACACTTGAACATAGTATTGTGGCTTTTTTTTTTTTTTTTTTAATGGGTATAATTACACTAATTTTGCTGCAGTCAACAGAACTATTCAAAGACTATGTTAGATCATGCTTTAGTCCTTTACAGGATTAGAACACACATTTACACAGAGGTCTGAAGACAAATTGCAGTGTACCAGAACTAAGACTAAAATGTTTGCCTTAGTAAGATGTATAGCAAATTCCGTATACATTGTGTGTTGTCTAAAATTCATAGCTGTCATGATTACTTTTCAGATGTTGGAAGGAAATTTACTTCCTAAACCTATCCTCAACTTACCTGAGTGTGGTATGGGCTAATAAAATTGTACTCATGGAAATTCAGTCATTTGCTAGGACTTGGTAGAATGGAAAGTTCAGGAACATTACTGGCCTGTGTTCCTTAACTCACAATCATCATAAATAGACCTGAAGAAAATTAAATCCTTCAGAGATGTTTTGGTTATTTCTCTCATGGCATCCTTTGTATTTCAGGACCCCAAACGTCATTTAGAAGAGCATGTGGATGTGCTGATGACCTCAAACATTGTCCAGTGTTTAGCTGCTATGTTGGATACAGTTGTATTTAAATAACCCATTTACTGTTGTGATGCTTTCTGTGTATATTTGTTTATTTTTTTTTTTTAATACTCACAAAACAGGGACTGCTAAGGCTGTATTTGATTAAATTGAGACATCTGACTTAAATCACTATGCAAGTGCAGCACTAAAACACCTTTCAGTCTCTATAATTGTGCAGTTGCTTCGGTTTCTTTCTGTTAGGGTCTTTCCAGATCTCAAAGCATTCAAGAACACAATGTGGGCAAAAATGTATTACATTTTCATTTAATATGGGGGGGGAGAAATCAGTAGTACGTATATATTTTGATTGTTGCAACATAATAAATACATTTACAAACCTGTCTTAATTTCTGGAAGACCTTTTTTGAAAAAGGGTGGTGGGAATCAACAGTGTATGTAAGTGTTGGTAAAGGTTTACTTCTACCCACTGTAAAACTACTGAGATATTAATTGCTAGGACAGCAAAGATTCTGTCTTGAAATTTGTCTGTCGTTGATTACCAGATAGTTTCTTTACATTAAAAACAAAACCAACTAATTGTAGTAGTGATGAATTCTGAGGACATACATAAATGAAAATGAATATCCCCCCTGCTAACTCCCTTTCAGTATTATTGAAATACTAATATCCACAGAAACAGCTGACCATAAGAAAATTAAGTCAGTTATGCTGGTAACTGAATCATACAACTCTCACAAGTGGTGTCATAAATAGCAGTATTCTGAGAATAAACATTAAAGTGATAGAGGCTGTTCTAGGTTATATGAACCCTCCTTCCTGCAAAGGAGAACATACTTGAGATGTCCATATATATATATATATATAATATATATGGAAGGTGTCCCAGCTGGAATATGACACTTAAAAAACATTTCCAGTGACTAGGGAGGGAAACCCAGAGGAACACGGGTGGGTTGTCTGCTTGGTTTTAAGCAAAGCCAAATAACTGGGTTTACTGAGATTTTTAAGTATTGGATGATACTTAGGCTTTTAACTGAATAGAAATTCTGTGTAGCTCACAATATTTTGTTTACTGGGTTTTTTTAGATAATCACAATTGTGCCAGGCAAGTATTTTATCTATAGATAGATATATATAGTTTTTGTGTGTGGTGAAGGTAATTTTTTAAAATATATGATATCTTACTTGCATAGTAAAGAAATAGCCCATGAAATTATCTGATTTTTTCATTTTGTGCCCAGTATTTTTTCTGTTTACTTATTCATTGCCATTTGAAGGTTTTTTCTTTTGTTTGGAACTTATTTAGGCCTTTTAATTTACTATTTCAGAATAACTCTCTCTCAAAGTATATTTAGCATGCACTTACTTCAGAGGGAAACATGCAGATTTTTGCAGCTGCCCTCCTTATGGCCTTCCCTCTGCCCCCACAGTAGGCAGTAGAATATCAGACAGGGAAAATGGAGATGTACCAAACCACATTTGCCTGCATATAGTTAGATGGAAGTGCGTTCTGTTGATTCGCACTAAAAACCTGCATGTCATCGAGAAGGGCTGTATTTTGGGCCTTGCCCCAGGGTGAGATGGGGCAGGAGCCGATTGGGGCACCTGCCCTGGGGCTCATCTGCCAACAGGGCTCTACATCCCTGCCGCTACCTACTCCCACACGCACGTGTAGCGCCACGAGGGAGACATAGTTTGGCAGGTCGTGGGTAACATGGCACTGCAGAACAGGAGAGGAGCTATCACAGTGCTGCAGTGTATACATGTGTGAAAGGCCGGTGTAAGCAGGGAGATAAACCAGCAAGTCTTGCATATTCTAAATTAATTTTGACAAATGTACATCTTGCAGAGGGTAGCTGAAGGGAGTCTGCTAGAGATGCAGAGCTGTAGCATGAACTTACGCTGTGGTACCCTGTGTTCCATCCACTTAGTTTGACTTGGAGGCACAATTTTCCATTTACTGTTTCATGAATAAACAAATGGCTTTTTGGGGGCATCTTTCCTCATTTTTGTCCATGGCTTTAGGAGCTGCAGAGGATTTGGAAGAATGTATGTGTGCGGTAACCTGAAAAGCGACAGCCCATTTACGATCTTGGAGAAAGAAACAGGTTTTGAAGCTGCCACCTTCGGAGCCTACAGCCACAATGGAGCAGACCTTCATTAGCAGCTTGACCCCTCATCACTTGTCAGCATGAAGGATAGGCATATTGTATTAGCAAACCTCTCTTTCTTTCTATGACGATTCTGTAACACCACCTGCCATTTCATATCCCCCTATTATACCAGTTTAGGAGTGGTGCACTGAAGGTTTTTGGCATACATTAGCACTTCCATGTGATTGGCAGTATACCACTGAATTCATTGCAGCTCTGCATCTATATGGGTGTAGCTCTTTAATTCAGGGCAACATTTCCCAGGGCTTATCTGCATTTTGACCCATCTCCTGCCTATAAAGTCCATTACCTTTCTGTCAATTTCAAGCAGGGAAAGGGAAGGGGGTAAGCACACTGGTGAAACAAGTGTCAGAAAGTTAGATGTGATACTAATAAAACTTATTTTCTCATTGTGGAAAAAAGAAGGTGGAGTACGGAAAGTTGTGTGTTGTGTACTACCCATCTGCAAGTAAAGCTATGAACTGGTTGCCTTTGCTCAGAAGTTATTTTATTAGAATAATTTACTTGCAGAGACTGTATGTTAGCTTCTGAATTAGCTCACGGTTAAGCAATGGAAAAATCAATGACCCTGGGATTTGAGAGCATTGACATACACGTTCTGATAAAGCATTCTGGTTCTAGTCTTCTCTGGCTATAAGTCTGCAAAGTTTCAGCCTGCCTTCAGATTATTATGTGGTGGTCTTTGGTTTTATTATGCCATTTTTAAAACCAGCTGCTGCTGTCACCTGGAAAGAGATGTTGTCTGTAAAATACCTGAAGTCCAAAATGCTAATGGAAGAGCGAGGTCTCCCGCCGGCGGAAAACAAGCCAGCCCCAAAAAAACCCAACAACAAACGGTGCTTTTAAGATCTCAGAAGCTCGTCTAAGAAGGGAGACTGACGCTTGGCAGAGGCTGCGTGGAAGGAGAGTGCCCTGAACTCTTCAGGCGCATCTTCTCGTTTTGGCGCGTCCCGTTATCACTTAGCTCGAGGCTCAAAGGGACAAACTGCAGGATCTGCCTGACAATCCCTTCCGTTAGCGGGATGTCCTAGCAGGCGGCCGCAGCCCCATTCCCGAAGGTGCGCGGACCTCGCCCTCCCCCAGGGGCCGCCGCTCTCCGCCTGGGATCAGGGCTGGATCTAGTCCGGGCCTGCTGCTCTTGCGGAGCCGCCCTCGGGCAGAGAGTGCCGGCGACTGCCGCTGCAGCACTATCGCTCTCCGCTCTCGTCCTGAGCCTGTCGTTCGGGCCACCCTACCGCCAAGAGAGGCAGATGCTCCTGACCAACCTTTTAAAAAATCTCCCTCCCTTACTAGCGCTGCCGGTGGGACCGAAGCACAGAGGGGTACCAAGCATCGAGGAGAAAGAAATCCGGAGCCGGAGGGGTGGATGGGATGTCTTCCACGCTGTTTTTCTGATAATCTCCGACATTACGGCATCCAGATTAAATATTTATTTACTAAAGAACCCGTAAACATCTCGGCAAATACATTAGGCCACTTCGGCTGCGGAGCTTATGATTATTTCAGAACTTAAAAGAGATGATACGCGGCCGCTGTCAGCAGGGACGGAGGGTGTATTCTCCCCCGCGAAGAAGGCACGGGTGGGAAGGGGTGGGGGCGTTGTGCGGAGGGCAGTGTGGGGGGGTCGCTCATATGAGCTGGTAGGGGGAGAGGGGCTGCGCTCCCCGAAAGAGAGGGCAAATCGTGGGGTGAGCCGAGGGCAGCGGCCGCCCAGCCCGACACTCCCGTCCCAGTCGGCCCCCGAAGCCCCCAGCAGCCGGTCTCCTCCCTGACACACAAAGGCTGGGTACACGCGCGCAATATTTGAGGAATCGCAGGGGTTTTGATTTATTTTTTTCAGCCGTAGTAAAAGAAAAAAAATGCTGGAAAGGTCACATAATAATGAGTTCTTATAGCAAACACATTCTTCCCTTCCCCCTTCCCCTTCCTTCTATCTCACAATAAAATCATCTCCTTCAATTTGCCATGATCATCGCGACCAGAAGCCAGGTGATTATCCTAATTAATGTCTATCTAATTAAATTACTGTCAGCGGTTAACCAATGGCAGCAGCCGTTTCATCCTCTCCACAAGCAGCAAGATCAAAAGTGAGTCTTTCCTGATTGCTGCATAGTGTCAATTGGCCAATCTCTTCTCCAAGGGAAGGGGGAAAAAAAAAAAAAAAAAAAAAAAAAAAAAAAAAAAAACAAGAANNAAAAAAAAAAAAAAAGTAAATCAAACGTTTGGGAAGCATTTGGCGGATGAAGTGCTTTCTGTCTAGTGAGGGTCCCAGGATGTCTAGCTTCTGATACTAAGGAGCCCTTTCAGATCCAGGGACTGAAGGGTTATTACTGTGGTGCTAGAGCTATGCAGCTGGAGCATTGTCTTTCTCCCTCTATCATGCTCTCCAAGAAATTTCTCAATGTGAGCAGCAGTTACCCACATGCAGGCGGATCTGAGCTTGCCTTGCATGATCATCCCATTATCTCGACCACTGACAACCTGGAGAGAAGTTCACCTTTGAAAAAAATTACCAGGGGGATGACGAATCAGTCAGATACAGACAATTTTCCTGACTCCAAGGACACACCAGGGGACGTCCAGAGAAATAAACTCTCTCCCGTCTTGGACGGGGTCTCTGAGCTTCGTCACAGTTTCGATGGATCTGCCGCAGATCGCTATCTGCTCTCTCAGTCCAGCCAGCCCCAGTCTGCTGCCTCTGCTCCTAGTACCATGTTCCCTTACCCCAGCCAGCATGGACCTGCTCACCCGGCTTTCTCCATCGCCAGCCCCAGCCGCTACATGGCTCACCATCCTGTGATCACCAACGGAGCTTATAACAGCCTCCTGTCCAACTCTTCTCCACAAGGCTACCCCGCAGCGGGCTACCCTTACCCCCAGCAGTATGGCCATTCCTACCAAGGGGCACCTTTCTACCAGTTCTCCTCCACCCAGCCTGGGCTAGTTCCCGGCAAGGCTCAGGTCTACCTGTGCAACAGGCCACTTTGGCTGAAATTTCATCGGCACCAGACGGAGATGATCATCACGAAGCAGGGGAGGTAAGCCACCGCGCGGACCCTTGCCGGGTGTCGGGGCTGAGCTGCCTGGCTCCGCCGGGGGAGCCGCCTGGAGCTTCCGCCGCCTCGGGGGAGCCGCCCGCTGCCGGGGTCCCTACGCTGGGCGCCGGGAGCGTCGGTGCCGGTCCCTACCTGCCTCCCCACAGGTTCCCGCACCTGCTGCCCTCACCCCGTCCCAGGTCGACGTTTCAGGGAGGGAGCTTCTTTTGATTTTTATTTCCCGGACGCTACCGGGAGCCATAAGGATAAAGCACAGTGGGATGGTTGCTCCGCGTCTGCCTGTCGCTGCCGATGGCTTGCCTTCCTTCTTTCCTTTCTTCTTCTTCT
>VWZE01020083.1:164454-209180 GCA_013396675.1 Eubucco bourcierii
AAAAGAGGGTGGAGGACAAAGTGAGAGGTATTCGCAAAACGTTGTTTAAATCGTTCTCGGATAAAATAAAAGGAATTTCGGCAGTAAAATAATGTTAACTTGAATGAGGTCTTTCGATCTCATGTGCTGCTGCACAGAGGCAAACCCGGGGTATACGCGGGAACTGTGATGTGACTGTGGCTTTTGTCGTTTTGCTTAGGAAACCGGGTGTACATGCACCCCGACTCTCCCAACACGGGAGCCCACTGGATGCGCCAGGAAATCTCATTTGGGAAACTAAAACTTACAAACAATAAAGGAGCATCGAACAACAACGGGCAGGTCAGTAGGGGAAACGCAGACGCTCTCCGGACTATTGCTTCAGGCAAAATCCTGCCACTTCCTAAAGGACGTGTGATTTTTTTTTTTTTAAATTTATTTTTAAGATCGTGGCGCTAGGTGAAAATAAAAGGGTGGTGGTGGTGGTAAAAGCCCTCCCGTTTATTTTGTCACGGGCCTCTACGACCCAAAGCGCGTTGCCTAGGCTGACATCTCTGCCCAGCGTGGCAGGGGAAGCCCGCGGCAATTCCGGAGAGGCGGCCGGGGTCCTGCCGCCCGCGAGCATCGCTCTCCCCGTTCTTCTCGTTCTAATTTCCTCCTCTCCCCGCGGCCCCCTTCCTCTTTTTCCTCTGCCTGACAGATGGTGGTTTTGCAGTCCCTCCACAAGTACCAGCCCCGCTTGCATGTGGTGGAGGTAAACGAAGACGGCACGGAGGATACCAACCAGCCGGGCAGAGTGCAGACCTTCACCTTTCCCGAGACCCAGTTCATAGCAGTCACCGCCTACCAAAACACTGATGTAAAGAGCTTTCTGGTTTATTCCGGTTACGGTCCCCCGTGTCCTCCGCAGGGCCCCCAGCAGAAGTCGGGGCGGCCCGGATGCTGCGCTCCCAACCCCCGGGCGATAAGCCTCCCTATCTGCCGGCTCCGTGCCCTTCTGTTCTGGCCGAGTCTGATGAACCCGAGCGGGGACGGAGCCAGCCGCGTCACCGCGCACTTGCCCCGGAGCGCCGGACCCGGTAGCGCAGAGATTGTGCCGGTGGCGGTGCCTCTCCGTCCGGAGCTGGGCGTTCAGCAGAGGCGTTTGGCTTTCAGTCGGAAGCAGCTCAGTTAGCTGTTAAGCTGTCAGCTTGAGCTGTAAATCTGTAAAGATCAGTTAACAACCTCATTGATTGCGCCGTGGGTGACGGAGCAACTTCCTCAAATTAAAAGCTCGTTAATGCTTGGCTACGTTTCGGAGTGGTCTGGCTTTGCTATAGACTGGTGCCCCCTTTTCAAATGACGTATGTTCAGTCCACATCCTTGCTTTCATTATTTTCCTCGATGCAAGTGTAAACTCTCAGATACCGTTCTGCGGTACGTTTTGTCGAATTTCTGGATTTAAATATATTGATAATTATGCAGTAGCAATATGGGTCTCAAAACATGGGGTCAAACACTAAATTTTATCTTACTTCTTACAATAAAGTAAATCTTAAAATTAGACTGTATCTATACACACGCCAAAGGTTTATTTTTCATGTTCTAAAGGCAACTTGATCGAGTAGAGTAAAGCTTGATTCTTTTTTAAATGTATTGGCTCAGCAGGGTATATTTTTCAGGTTTTCACAACATGCGCTCTGCTCCTCTCCTTCTCTAGATCACACAACTGAAAATAGATCACAACCCTTTCGCAAAAGGCTTCCGCGACAATTATGACACGTAAGTAAAGCGGCTTTTACAACCCTGCACGTACATGTCGAAAGGGGACGGTTTAGGATGCGAGCTGGCTTAATTTCACGTCGAAAGGTGTAATGTCAGGCTTTTCCTAGAGCACTCCAGGCGGGAGATACCCACAAGCTCTCCCGGTGGGGCGTCGGAGGGGCTGACCCCGCGGCTGGACTCGGCGCAGCCCTGAGTAGCCCGCGGCCACCTCCACTCCCGGGGCCCCGCTGCCCACGCCCGAGCCCGCACCTCACTCCGGCACTCGAGGCGGGGTTGATGGTTGTTTTTTTTTCCGGGCGCGTACCTGTGCGCCCCGTTCCAAGTTTCCGCACAAGGGCTCCGACAGACGCACTCGCGCAACCCAGCGGGCTTGCACAGTCTTGGGGTCCACAGAGCCGGTGTTCGGAGAGAAATTTCTTTGCCTCGTTTTGTTCTTCGATGTGCATTTTTTTTGTTTTTTTCCCACCCGCTATCTTCTGGGTGGAGCTAAAGCCTCCCAAGTTCTAACCGCGGTTTGCCCCCCTCTGCCTGTCCGCTTCGACCCGCCCGTTCCCAGGCATGGCCGTTTGATCCATCGGGCCGTGCCCAGGCGGGAGCTGCCGCTGATGGTGCCCCGCCTGCGGCTCTCGGGGGCGCATCTGTCTCCGTCGCCCCCCGCCGCTTTTCTCGGCGTTCGGGAGCGGAATAGGGACATCCCGGCCCAGCAGGTGACCACCCCTCTGGCACGGTCGGGGCCCAACCAGGCCGGGTGGCGGGCATAGGGTGGCCCACACGTCTTAAGAAGTGAGCGGCTTTGGAGCTCACCTGCAAGCCACGGGTCTGCGGCAGGTGACTTCGACCTTAAGAGGTGAAACCTCATTTTTCCGCTCTAAACTGTGTCGGAGTGCGGCCTCCCTTGGAGCGCCTAACCCCGCGCCTATCTGCAGTGTCTGCTTAAGCTTCCCTTGGGTCTGACAGCGGTCCTACATCCTCCAGCAGCAGTTTCCAAGGGTAGAAACGACGCCTAGGCCTGAACTAGTGCGAGAGAGGTTCGGGACCGATTACAGGTTCTCCCCTCAGGGGCTGGGGTCGCGGCGGCAGTGGCGGGGGATCCAAGCCGCCGGCGGGAAAGGGAACTTCTGTCCCTGGTGCCACAGAGGGGGGCAGCCGTGCCTGCCTGCGCTTCTGGGTGCCCTGGGATGATGATGCACAGCTTTTGGAGAGGTTGCATGGCCTTCGCCCTCAGCCACAGTGCTTTTCTCATTTTAATGAGAAAAAAACTTTATAGAGCGTCACTTGAAAGGAGACGGGGGGAGGGGAAAGCTTCGATGTTGTCTAGCACGTTGAATTTGTTTAAGGGCCAAGTTTATTTTGGATAAGAAATTCCAGGAGGCGTGGAGGGTTAATTAAAGCACAGATTTAGCCTGAATTAAATACAGATAGTAGTTATTCATCCATTAAAGTTTTTATAATCGCAAATTGCAGCCCAGCATGGGAGAATTATATATAGGCCATGCAGGGAACACTGGATGTGTTTGCCTTTATATTTTCTACAGTAGGTGTTTAAAGATTACCTTAATTTAAACTCGGTAAAGTGTTGATGGTTCGTCTATGACTCCCAGTAAGAGGAATTATATCGGCTGTTTAACACTTCAATATGCCATGCATGCTGTCCGCGGCAAAATGACCGGGTTGCCTGTTGCTCGCGAGATCTGAGGCCGTTGGGATGCTGGGCAAGAGATCCCTCCCTGCCCCGTCAAGGAAGGGCTACCCTATTGCTAAATATTTGCTCTCCATGCCTCTCTCCAGCCTCAGCCTTCCCGGTTAAGGCCTTCGCGCAAGAGCGCCGAAGGCCGAGCCGACCGGGGAGAGCAGGCCACAGGCAGGGCAGGAGAACACTGGGGAGGCCACCATGTCGTCCCTCCCCTGACATTCCGCGCCAAGAAGGGCGTCAGGCTGTGGGGGACACCCAGCTCTTTCCCCTTTTCTTGGGCAGGATCTACACGGGCTGCGACATGGATCGGCTGACGCCTTCCCCCAATGACTCGCCCCGCTCCCAGATCGTGCCAGGGGCCCGCTACGCCATGGCCGGCTCCTTCCTCCAAGACCAGTTTGTGAGTAACTACGCCAAGTCCCGCTTCCACCCCGGGGCAGGAGCCGGCCCGGGGCCCGGCGCCGACCGCAGCGTGCCCCACACCAACGGGCTGCTCTCCCCACAGCAAGCCGAGGACCCGGGGGCCCCCTCGCCGCAACGCTGGTTCGTCGCCCCCGCCAACAACCGCCTCGATTTCGCCGCTTCCGCCTATGACACGGCTACCGACTTCGCCGGCAACGCTGCCACACTGCTTTCCTACGCGGCCGCCGGCGTCAAGGCGTTGCCGCTGCAGGCGGCAGGCTGTGCCGGGCGGCCGCTGGGCTACTACGCTGACCCCTCGGGCTGGGGGGCTCGCAGCCCTCCGCAGTACTGCAGCAAATCGGGCTCCGTGCTCTCCTGCTGGCCCAACAGCGCGGCGGCGGCGCGCATGGCCGCTGGAAACCCCTACCTGGGGGAGGAGGCGGAGAGCCTGGCCCCAGAGCGGTCCCCCTTGCCGGGCGCCGAGGACTCGAAGCCCAAAGATTTGTCCGACTCCAGCTGGATCGAGACGCCGTCGTCCATTAAGTCTATCGACTCCACCGATTCTGGGATTTACGAGCAGGCTAAAAGGAGGCGGATCTCTCCCTCGGACACCCCGGTGTCCGAAAGCTCCTCGCCCCTCAAAAGCGAGGTGCTCACCCAGCGGGACTGCGAAAAGACCTGTGCCAAGGACATCGGCTACTACGGCTTCTACTCGCACAGCTAGGCGCGGCCCGCCCGGCCCCGCCGTCCTTTTGCACAATAACTCCTCCGTGTTAGCGCACTGACCCCCGCCCCTAGCTGTCCCATCCGTATCCCCGGCCACGGCTCCGGCCCCGTGGGGCCCAGTGGGCAGGTGGGGAGGGAACCAGAGCCGCGGCTGCCGCCACCGTCCCCTGCTCCGCTCCCCGCTCGGTCCGGCCCGAGGGCGCGCCGGGGCCGCGGAGGCACGGCCGCTCCGGAACCCACTGATAAGTAGGATGCTTAAACTATTAAACCATACAGCGCTTCCTTCCTTTTACTACGGATGGATACTAGGGGATAACAGTAATAGTGGGGGAAAAAGAACCTGTGAAATGCCTGTACATAGTATTTAATTTATTGTAACCGCTTACTTTTCTTTGGTTCTGTTTCTTCACTATTTGTTTGGATTTTTTTTTTTGTTTTGTTTCATTGTTAAGTCACAAAACTTAGATCCTGTTAAAATTTCTTTACGCCCTTCCCTACATCTCCTTCGACCCTTATTTTTCCTGCTCCTCCCCAGGTAAACACTCTTAATAAATGCATCTGGAAATGTATAGAGTGGTCCATAGCTCTAACAGCGAATAATGGATTTCTCACTTTATCTGCAATTCCTCGCATGAAATAATTATGCCATGCCCTGGGCTAACACAGCTAAGGAAAAGCTCAGCTTTCCCTTCAAAATAACAGAAATACATCTCGTAGGAAAGTCAATTAAAGTAGCATGACGCCTTCCAAAAGCAAAATTGACTGCCTGTATATTTTTCTTTAAAAGGACCAGCTCGGCATCAGCAGTATTATTATTTTTATGGTATCTCCCCCCCCCCCCGCCCCCAAGTGCCAAATCCATTACTGGTCCCTGCAGGTGCCAAATACGCTGACAAAGTATTTTCAAATTTCTTTGCAGTTTTCCCTTCATTCTTTATATTGCTGTAAATCTTTGTAATGAACAATCTTAAAAAAAAAGAAAAAAAAAAAGAAAAAAAAAAAAGATATAGACGACTGAATTGTTGGTAACCATAGTGTAGTCCAGTGAAGATGAATTGTGAATTGTATATTTTAACTGCATTTAGTTTTGGAATCGACTTTTTCATAAAGTAGCTAACCGAGATCTGACTTCCTGGGGAATCAAATGCACATCGAAACTAAGAGTGATCTTTCCTGTAAACCTCACATTAATGAAGGAGAACCAATATCCCTCCAGGTCCTTCCCTCCCCCTCCCCTCCCCCCCCGGCGAAGCAGAATAGTAAGTCTTCGAATTTTGAGTAGCAAATCTATACAATTAACGCATTTTTATATGGAAGAAACCAATTATAAACTGAAATATGCATCAGGCTAAATATTCAGTCTAGATTACACTCGATGGGGAAATTTTCCTAATAGAAATTCAGGGTCATAAACGTGTGTATATTTTTGACTCTTATGTAAATCGAATGTTGTGATTTTTATATTTGTTCTGTTACGTCTGTGGAACTGAATAATTTATACCAGTACATGCTCCATTGAGAATGTTTCGGTTTTTGCCCGTTTGTATCGTCTGTGTATAACAAGTAAAATAAACCTGGCAAAACGTTAACGTCGTGTTGGGAAGCACTTCGCCGTTTTTGCAAGTACGAAGTTAGGTGAGGCCAAGGGGAAGAGGCGGACGAGAGCTCGCCCAACTCCCGGGTTCAGTTCTCGGGGCGGAAGTGCAAACGCCTGCCCTTGCTGCTGAAGCTAGCCTTCTCCAGCCCTCGGCGTTTTGTAGGGCGTATCACCGTCCTGCTAAGCCTGAAAGTTTGTAGAGATATGGAGGGGAAACCCCTTCGGGTTTGAGAGTTTTATTCCTGCCTTTCACGCTTAAACTCCCTGACAGCATTCTGCAGGCAGGAAAGGACCCTGGCGGAGGCCTTTGCTAGCGAAGCAGAGGTGAGGGGCACAGCTTTGCTTGCCCGCAGCCTCCTGTCATCTGGCCGGGACACGGGCTGCGCGGGCGGAGCCCCCGCAGCGTTCAGCAAGGTGCCCGGCCGGGGCTTCGGGGGCGGGTGGCCTTTTGGAGGAGCAGCCTTTCCCGCTGCGCGGGCTGCCGCGGGAGCGGACCAGCGGCGGAACTTCCCATTCTCGCGGCACCCACCTCTGTCTACCTCCTAGGGGTGCAACCCCCTTTGAAAAAACAGCTATCAATAGGCGTTAGGAAAGGCGCCATTCGTGGCACCTGCGTGGGTTGAGGTGCGCAGGGTGTATGGGGTAAAAAGACAGTTTTATTCTGATTGTGGGGGAAGCGCGGGTGCGGAGTTGCTACGGGGATTGTGTCCTGTCACGGTATTGACGCGGGAGCAGCCTAACTGCAGTACCCCCTCTCGCACCCCCGTGAGGTGCGGGGCTTTACCTCAGGTGGGGTATCTGTACCCCTAATGCCTCCGCCTGGTGCGCGCCGCGGGGAGGAGGAGGGCGCGGGGGGGAGCGTGGTCTGCAGTCCTTATAGCGGCGAACTCAGAGGGCAGCCGGACGCGGTGTCGTGGCTGTTGTCGGACTCACGATGCTGCATCCAAAACGGAGATGGGGACTGCGCGGCCGCCGGGCTCTCGCCCACAATGAGGCCGTGGGGAGCCATACCCGTGGAGCCTGGGCAGTCAGTAGGGAGAGGGTTCCTCAGAGAAGCGTAGGCAATTGGTGCAGCGAGATAGTGCGCGCCCTTCCCGGCCTCCTCGCACCTAGTAGCGGAGGCCGCAGCGCCACTCGCGACCCCCAACGCGACCACCCCACCTCTCCAGCCAAACCATTCTGCGGTGCCCGGAGGCCTCCTCAACGGCACGGTGAGGGGCTCTCCCCACGCCCTCCTGGGGGCTTCCCGCACCAGGTCGTGCAAGGCTCTGCAAAAATTAATGGCTTTGGCCATTTTTCCGTGCTCTCGGCCAGCAAAACCCGCAATTCCCTCTGCAGCCGCACTGTCATCCCCAGGACGTCTAAGGTTGCAGACCGAGACAGCGGTGTTCCCGGGCAGGGAGCCCCGAGGGGAACCCGCCGCAGCGGCGGGACGCGGGGAGCTGCTGCCGGCACGGTATGCGGGAAGCCACTATAGGCAGACCGCTTGTTAGAAGTTACTGTGCTAGGTTGTATTCAGTGGTGGTTATCCAGCGGATCTGAAATAAATACGTAACGTGTGACAGGTCTGAAGAAAATCCTTCCCTGTGCGTGAGTGGTTAATGTTATTCCATAACTATTTCGACAGGATACGTCCATAATTATTTCTGCGAGAGATTCGAAGAGTTAAGGGCTGCAGAAGTAAAAAAGGCTAATTCCTGTCGGTAGGTCACTTTATTACATTGTAATATTTTAGGTTATCAGAGGTGCACCTGTGCTGGTTTTAGTTGAAGCAAAACCAGTATACGAATTGTTTGACTGGCAACTAATTGCATGAATTTTACATGAAGTATAATTTTTATTTTTATTCTGGGTATGCTCACTGGGCTTTTATTTATTTAGTGTGTAAAATACTCAATTCAGTTGACCTTTTTTTGCTTTATTTGGTACAACACAAAATAAACCTCCAATCCATAGAAACTAATTCAGAGGTCTTGCTGATAATACTTTCTGCAATGTTTTACATTAATGCTATATCAAATGTAATACAGTGATTTATGTGCTGCAGATTTTGCACGAGGACGTTATGCATATTTGATGACACATTGCATATTTTAACAAGATTTTTAATGACTGATTGAAATGTTCGTTAAGATATTTTCTAAAAGCTGGAGGAGATACGATTGTGGAAAATGCGTGTAATAGAATGGTGATAAGCATGGGAGGGTTTTGATTGACAGTATGAGGAAGCAGATGGATGACTAGGTAGGTCAGAGGTAAAGATGCCTTTGACAGCTTTTTAAGTTCCTTTGGCCATTTTGGTCCAATGAATCATGCAAAACATGTGTACATTACAAAACTGATGTCTCTGCATCGTTTACTGTTGGAATCCTCGTCTTTTCAAACCCACCCTAACCTTCTTTCATCACCACTTGACGTGCTATGTCTAAACTAGATTGCAAGATCCTAAGAAGGCAAGAATCTGTCTTGTATTACTTGTCAGGGAAAAAAAAAAAAAGAAAAAAAAAAGAAAAAGGAAAAAAACCCATGTAAACCTATGGAGCTAGAAGAACAACCACGACAGATTGGCAGAATAGGCGTAAGGTGGGACACGTTCTTCTTAATTTTTGCTGTCTGGTCATCACTCCCCTCCCCTAGGTAGTGCTCAAGGGAGATGTGAACAATAATCCCCCCCCCCCCACNCCAACTGACATAAATCTGAATTTTCTTAAGTCTGATAAGAGAGCTAATTGCATAATTTTCTTTATAACATTATGCAGTGAGCGCTGTTGCTGTAGTTAAAATTATTTGTTTCAGTCTGTGTTTTCAGGTGCTTTGTATGTCACTCACAAATTACTTTGTGAGTGGGAAATGCTCTGATTTATCCTTATAAAAGATTACTGGTTTTGGAAACCTTTAAATTACATAAGAGAGCTTTAGAATCACTGTGATACATAAGAGAAAGAATGTGTGTGTATTGAGAGAAGGTGAAAAAAGGATTTTGCATGGAAGTATGCTTTTCAGGTACTGGTCTGTGCAGAATGAACACAAGTTTTCATTTTAAATATTAAAACTTGTCATGAATGTGGTTTCCAGTGGGCAGTGTGTCAGTTGCTCAGATACAGGGGCAAAGTCAAAGAAAAAAAAATTGAAATAGCAGTGATAAGGAGAGGAAAGGAAGGAAACTGTTCAACATCTCGTTCCTTCCAGCTAAATAGATGTATTTACTGTAGGTCTGGAGAAACGCGCAGTTTAGTAATAACATTTCATGCATTTATCAGAGTGCTTTTTAACTAGGAATGCACAAACAAAAGCACCATTTCTTTGAGAGCTTTCCATTTGTTCAAATATATATATATCTATCTGAAAAAAAAACAAAACACTGGTTGAAGTACATAAAAATTTCATGAATTTTACAATAGATAATATTTTTCTTCTTACAGATGTAGAATACTAATGAATTTTTAAACATACAAGGCTGTCGTTACTGATTAGATGTAACTTTTGGTATTATAAGATATATTGCACAATAAATTTTGTGATGTTTTATTCATGCTATCATTGTGATTTCTCATACTTGCAGTGATTGTAACACCAAGGGACTGATACAAGTATGGATGATCTTGTTGGTCTTAAGGTGACTTTTTTTAGGTCAATTTTTTTGTAATTATAAAAATACCCCTAACCCCCAAAAACAACAACAACAAAAACTAACCAACAAAAAAACCCCAATACACCAAAAAAACACCCCCCCCAAAAAAAAACCCCAACCAAGCAAACTGTGAAGGCAGAATGGATGAAAACTTCAGGTACATTACTTCTGTATAAAACTATTTATGGTATTACAGTGATAGTAATAAGCACTACTTAAGCTTTAAATAAGAAACAGCTGATAATGACTTTGAATCTGTTTTAAGAGACATTTTAGATAATATGTTGATAGCTTGTAAATGTGCATTCCTACCTTAGTCTCTGATCGTACATGCAAGTTCATAAGTGTGAACAACGTAAAGTAAAAGGTCAGTCCTACAAAGACTATTCACTTGTCTAAAAATTCACAGACATAAATGTTTTCAGGATCAAGGCCTTTTTCAATGAATATGATAGTTACGTACCTTGAAGTGACTGACTGATTTAGAGTACACTTAATAATTTGATTTTTAATGTAGCAGAAGTACTGCATTGATCAATTACCAAAGAGCATCATACAAACTCCCACTTCAATAATTTGTGATATTTTTATTTCATTTTTGTTTGTTTGTTTTTAATTTTTTTTTCTTTAAATGACAGCACTGATGCATAATTTAAACTTTCCAAAAGTCACATCTTAATGCTATTGAGTGAATTTTGTAGGTAGACTTCTTTCTTGAATTATATTTAGTTGCACATTGACTGCTTTTGTTTATCTGAGAAGTGGATAATACTGATCTGGGACTGAAGGGTGAGAGAGCAACACCAATATTTTCAGTTGAGAGAAACTTTTTTTGCTGAAAGATATCCTAGTTTAGATGGGGACACCCACCCACAGAGAGTTAAACTGAAATCATAAATGTAAACTAGCAAATGCTTTTGATGATTGATCAACGCTCTGGTTCGAGCTTATTTACCTTTGTGGAAATGTTTGCTGAAGGGAAGGTGTTACTTATCAGTAGCGAAGTAAGCTAGACTTTCACATCTCCATCTTCCGCAGACCTCCTGCTGGATACACTGAGGAAGTATGATGATTATTCTCTGGCTTTGGGGAAAGCAGAGGCTCAATTTATATCATCTAGGAATCCCACCTGAAGGCCTGACAGCAGCACCCCCTGTCTCAGCTGTTGTTCCGTGATTGGTGCCTACGTTTCCCCAAATTAGATCTGTGGTGCAATAACACAGAGAAGTAATGGTTCTCCACAGTGGAGCCTCTTTCGGCAAACTGTAAAACGTCTCCTTTCTTCCCTGTTGACACTGCTTTCTAAAGCATGATGGTTTTGTACACAGGTATTCCTTTAAGCTTGGTGTGATCTCTCTTCTGGTAGCACTCTTACACTAGGAGAAAGGAGCATTTCACTTGAATTAGGTGCAGGATATTGAATAAGACGTAGAAGGTTTTGCTTTCTATTGTCAATTCCTAAATTTCCTATGGAAACTACAGTACATAAGTGATGGTGGGAAGCAGTGTTTTTCAGAAGTCTCTTGAGTAGTTCAGTAGCCTGTGTTCAGAAGTGAAAATCTCACTGAAAAATCTCCAGTGCTTGCAGTTCTAGATAATTTCCACATTTTTTACAGTTTTATTCTCAGGTGCATTATTGAGCAGTTAGTCCAGGTTTTAACTGAGGATTGGTATTTGTTGTGGATTTGGGGTCAGAATAGCATGGGTTAAATTGTTAAGTAGTGTACAAATTATGCCAGTGCATTGGCTTCAGTGATTTAGTACCAGTTTGTATCACCTGATTGTTTCCTCTTGTGGTTTAGACACTATCTCAAGTAGATGCTGTTTGATGGAATGCATAGGGCTAAGTATTAATTTTATATGCATCCTTGTTTCTCCTGTCTTAATTATATAAAAAAATTGAAGTGTTACCTTACTGTAGATATTTTTTTTCTTTCTGTTTAGTTCTGCTTATTGTCAAGGCTGATTTTGAGGGTTTGATTGTCTTCATAACTGAAGCAAACCCAGTTTGCTTGGTGTATGTTACACAATAATTTGTTCCTTTATAGGGACAGTATTTTAACCAACAGTATTATTTCAATATAAATGATCAGAAGTTGAATGGAAGGAAATTAGTATTTTCAGTTCTTCTTATGTATGTCTGGGATTGTGTAATGCCCAAATCTTCACATTTTTGCAGTTTTATAGTGAAAGCTCCTTTTTTTTCCCTTTGTGCTAAATACTCTAAGTCACTCTGATGTTAATGTTCAGTATTGTATTTTTAAATATTTCAGTGTTCCTATGTATTATCTGCTTACAACTTATTGCTGATATAAATGAAGATAAATGTATTTTTTTACAACCACAAACTGATTAATTTATATAAGTAGATGTAAACTAAAGTAACATAATCACAGAAATTAAAAATTAGCCTTTAGAAATGAACATAAAAATTTACTGTAATAATGTGAATGTAAGAGTGCTTCAGGACTGTGTTTCCCTATATGCCATTTAGAGACAGGTAACCTAGAAGGCCATATCCCACAGTAGTTACATGCTTGTTTTCCAAATACATTATAAATGGAGAAACAGCACAAATAATTGTGTTGTGACAGTATAAAGTTTAGCATATACGTATGTAAGTCTTTACAGGATCAGAGCCCATGTCTGTTTTGCTTAGCGGTGTTACCTGTTGTGGGGCTTGGGGTGTTTTTTTCGCTTCGTAATTATAATGTGGTTCTGTAGCTGTGGTCACATTTCTCGGGTATAAAGAGACAATGGTAGTGCCAATGATAAATACACACTGTGCTAAACTAATTATATTTAATTTTGACTTTATTTTGATCTCTACAACTGCCTCAGGATAAGGATCTAGGAGATGTTAAGTGTAGTTCTGTGTACACAACCCTTCACATGAGGGTAGGTTTGCTGTCAGTTCAGCTCTCTGAAGTCATTTGGATGATGATGGTGCTATTGCATGGTGAAGGCTGCCATGTTTGTGGGTGCAAGGGCAGAACAGGAAGGTGGTGATCCCTTTCACAGTAAGTAGTCATGAGATAGGCTTATAGATCTGCCTTATCTGCTCCCAGAGAGCTTTTAAGATAATGCTTACAGCACATGAAGCAGCAGACCTCCAAGCTGATGCAGATACAGCAGTAGTCTCCAGTAGACTCTAATCTCTCACCGTGGTAGATCTTCAAGCCTCCCTTGAGCTGTGTCCTCTCTGCCTTGCCCTCCTCTACCCTTTTTCCCAGGGTAGGGGCACTTCACTGGCTCCTCCGTGGCTTATTCTGTTTACAACTTGACCACATAGCTGTGTGCTGTCTCCTTTAACTCCAATGGAAGATGCTTAAATAAGGAAAGCCATGCTTAGAATTAATGAAGAATATGAAATCCATAGAAGGCTGCTCTTGTTTATACCAGGAGTTTTAAATTTACATTACAGTGAGTTTCATGGGACTGTAAAGGGTTTAATTCTTACAAAACATTTAAGATGACCCATTTTGTAAGAATCTACAATGTAAATATTTTAAATATTTGTAGTTGCCTAGCCAGGGTGTCTGTTTCTGATTTTTTTCTTAAGTAACGTGTAGCAGCTGAACTCCCAGTTTTAATGGTGTTGCATTATGATTTATGGGCTCTCTGCTGATTGCTTATAGCTTTTTTTTTTTTTTCTTTTTTTTTTTTCATTTATAATTTCAACACCATTTTCCAAAAGTCTTCTGGCCAGATGATACTTTAAAATAACATGCTTTAAATATATTCTTTTATAAAAATATTTAAACTTGTAACAAATTCTTGTCTATTCTGTAATTCCAAGATTAAGTCTGTCATGTCTAGCTAATACAGATTTAATCTATAGGATTGTCTATAGATTGTCAATCTATAATGTCTCAAATAATGGTATTTCTGAACAATAGGAGAATATTCTAGAACCATTTTATCTGGGTTACACAAACACATGCCAGAGAAATCCTGAGTTTTATGCATTTTATTTTTTTGAGATTTTGTTTTTTCACAGAAAAGTAGCCAGTATAATGCAGCTTTAATCCACCTTCTGTATTTTTCCACATATTGGTGTCCTTGTATTTTTCATCAGAGCAACTCAGATAGTGCTTTTATTGTACACCATCCCATTTTTGTTCCATCTTTTTTGTGTAAGATTGGATTATTATTATATTTGCAGTATCATTTGCAAAGTTTCATCTTGCGTTACGGTATCCGCAATGACAAACCACAGCTCATCTGAGACTGGGAGGATTTTTCTTGAGCCGTCTCCACCATCAGACTATGGTGTGTATGTCAGTTTTACCGAAAGCTCGGGTAGGGTATCAGCTGTCATCGAATCTTGTCTAGATTTATATTCTAGCTGTAAACCACACGACTGTGAAAACTAGCCTTTGCAATCTAGGAGATGCATCTAAATTCCTCCACACGGCTGTTACTAGTGGCTTTGTTTCTAACAGTTTCTAATTTTTTTGTACATAATAAAATCAATTATTTTGCACGTATATGCTAAAAGCTAGAGGCTGTTTTTTGACTGTGCATGCTACAATTAGTTATGTAAATAGCAGCATATGCTACAAGTTTCCAGTGCTCACCCTGCCTTTATAGAAGTGTTGGCTCAGGCTCTGCTTCGAAGTTAGTTGGCA
The DNA here is from genome assembly GCA_013396675.1 of Eubucco bourcierii. Taxonomy (NCBI): domain Eukaryota; kingdom Metazoa; phylum Chordata; class Aves; order Piciformes; family Ramphastidae; genus Eubucco; species Eubucco bourcierii. The sequence continues at coordinate 178,878 of VWZE01020083.1, forward strand.
GAGGTGTTTGGTGCTCTGTGGCTCAGGCTCTGAAGACAATGCTTTTTTCGTCAGTTCCCTCTTGCGGTTGGTGTTTTAGTCTATGGTGTGTGTTTGTACAGCAAAATCAGTATGTGACTTGAATGCGCTAGGGATTTTGGTAGTGAGACTTTAAAGCTTTCCTGTATTTTTCTAGATTCATATATAGAGTTATACTGGTAATTGTAGGTGTGCTGTTGAACACCTTCTGTCTACATGCATCAGTCAATCTGCTCCCTACCCCACTTCTTTCTTTTAAACTGCAACTTGTGTTTCTGCCTAAGAGTTTCTAAGCCAGCCCTTTCAAAAAATGTCAAGAGTATATAATTGAATTATGTTATTATTTATTCCCACAGAAAAACTTGCTGCAGTCTCTTCAGTATCATCAAATATTTCTGTGTCTTTTTGCAGAATATTTCAGCTGCAGAGTAGTCCAAAAGGGAAGTTGGTAAAGCAGCAAATATCAAATGGTCTTTTAAAAGTGCTTACATGCAAATTGGTTTGTTTTTCATCTTTTCCTAGAAGATCCTGCTGGACCTCTGATCAAGCACCCAGTGTGGGAGCAGCTTTTGTTGCTTCATTTTTCAGCAGGACTGCTGAATCTTAGATTGCAAGCTTTCATGGTCTAAGAAATCAGACAGGTTTGTTAAAGCTTATTATCTATTAGTTTTATACTATCTCTCTGTATGGAGGTGGGGGAGGCAATCTTTAATAATAACTCTGGTTAGAAGTTCCTTATGTTGTGACACCTACTAATGTTTGTTAAATATGCAAGCTCCATCAGAACTCACTAATAAAGTGTACTGGTTTGAGGCTAATTGGAATATTTAATGAGAGAAATTAGATAATTGGTTGTAAAAAGAAAATAGTGATGATGTCTATATCATTCATTGGTTTCTGAAAGGGATAAAAAGCCAAAATGTAAACAATTTGCCCCAGTCTGTTCTGGAACACTACCTCCTTTCACTTCTCCTTCCCTTTGTTTTAATATCTCCCACTAACTTTGGCTAACCAGAAAACAAACTTTGCTGGTTGTTTTGGTTTCTGTCTGGGAAGGAAGAGAGAGAGAGAGAGAGAGGCTTTGAGCCCCTTCTGGGCAGTTCCTTTGTCCGAGAGGGAATTGGATTTCTGTATTATTTCTGATTTATATATAATTGTAAATATTTGTAAATATATATTCTGTATATGTGCTTGTAAATTTTGCTTTGCTGTAAATAGAGCTTTATCTTACTTTTCAAACCTTCTCAGCTGGTCTGGTAAATTTCGGTAGTGTGTGTGTGGAGTTCCTAACCCACCACATAAAGTTAACTTATCTCTAAGTTAACCTCTGTGCTACTACTTTTGAGAATCAGGTATAATTTGTATCTATGTGAGAACACCTTGTTTCTGAGGGCATGGGATAGTAAAACCATAGTGCAATAGTAAAGAGAAGCTTAATGGTTGGCATGAGACTGAGTTGTTGTGAAAAGCCTCTGAAAAATGTAATTCAGACAAAAGTCAGGTGAGAATCCAAGACCCAATTGTGGATTGACTAAAAAGGCCTTGGGATATTTTAAAGACTAGTCAGTATGCTGATGGCTAGGGAGTAATTAGTTCAAAGTCTGCTGGGTATGTAAGACTAAAAATAAAGTATGTTGAGTGAATATATGTCCTCATAGATAAGAAAAGTTCCTACATCTAAGCAAAATAATGCTATATTTTTAAACAAAAAGAGTTGACATAGCTTGAAAGGGGGAGAAAGACAATCCTGTAACACAGTGGAGTTGTGTGCTGAGTTGGTAGAAATGGAACTGCAAAATGAAGTACAACCAACAGTCTTCTATCAAAATCCTTCATATATTGTCTTCTACCAAGATCATTAACAAGTGATTACATGTACAGCACCTTTTGTTTTAGAGCAGTTCCTTTTTGAGTTGTAAGATCCTAATTTCTGCGTATTGCTAAACACTGCAGATAGTAGGCTCTTACTTGAATACAGGGGTTTGTTAGCAAACAACTTCTGTTTTGCCATCCATAAAGTATTCATGTCTTCAGATTTCTGAGCACGTGTGGTGGTTCATGAATGACTAAATTCCAGTGACAAAGTGACCTGTTGGTTTTAACAGCAGCTACTTTAACTAAGGTATTGGTAACTGTACTACTTAAAACTACATTTTTTGCACTTTGACCAACTTAAATTGATCCTTTAAAATCCATTCCATTAAACAAGCATGTCTATGCATAGGCAAATACTTAGAAACCAGCTCTAATTATGCTAATCATATTATTGACAAGGTAAGTGATAAATGCAGAGTCAAATAGGTTCATTTGGCCTGAACAATGGCTTAAGCCAATGTTTTTTTAAGTAATTATTTTTCTTTGAAAGAAAACCTATTTTCCAAATGTATTTAAAATGTTAATAAACTATTAAATGAACAAGTAACACTATATTCAGCATTTTTACACCATTTCTACAGTGGGTAAAATTGTAGTATAAAGTTGGTGTATACTCGATAACAATTTACATGTTTATTTTACCATCTGGTAAATGTGTAAACGATATTTTGAGAAGCACATTTCAAATTCACTTTAACAACTTATCCCCGACAATATGTATCCTATCTCATGTACTGACTGGAAGGATTTTGAAAACCTCTCAGAGAGAAATGCAGTAACAAAACATACTATTTTTTTAGTGATGCTTAAGATCAAGCTTAGCATCAAGTTGTAGGTCTTTCAGTGTTTGAGAAGGATTTTGATATGGTAGTGGTGTCAAAGAGAGATTTCAGACTACTTTACACATCACAGTATAAAGATATCATCTTCCCTTAAGAAACCATAGGGTGCATAGGTAGTAATAACAAAACAAATACAGTTTGCTGTGTTGTTGTATAACTGTATTGTATCCTTTCCAGGGGGTTTGAATTTGCTATCTCTTGTGTCTAAATATGGCAAGCTCATTATTAGAAGTGTTACAATGAACCCCAAGTGGATTGCTTTCCTCATGTTACTTTAACAGCACTTTGACACTGCAGCCTTCTGCCTTTTTATTTTAGTCTTCTGTTTATTGGTCTCTCTGGATTAAATTGCAAGCACTTTCTTAAATATAACAAACTAGAGAATATTCTGTTGTAACTCAGCTTTTATTCACCCTTTCCTAGCTGTTACTAATCTTAAATGGAAAAAAACCCAAACCAGACAACTTCCTTTTCTCCTCCCTGCACTCCAGTAAAATTTAAAAAGCCCTGCCCTGAAAGCAAGTCTGCTGGAGAACACCTCCACACTAATTACCATCTGGCCAATCTGCAAATGAGATTTGAGAACAGATTTCAAATGTAGGCTCCAGCTAGTCTGTGCCTCGTATTAGTCCATTAGTATTTATTAATAGATTTGAAAGCATTTAGGCAACTAAAGAGCAGGTAGGTACTTTAACTTTTGGAAATCCAGTCAGATGTTTATTTGTTCTTTCCAGGGTCTAAATGCCTTCAACCTGGTACCTTATCTTCAATGCTCCTTTTTTTGTGATAACCAGTTTAGTATCAGTATATACTTTATAATGGGCAATGGCCTTAGTATAAAATTATTTGTACAGATGCTAGTTAACTCCTGTATCATAGTTAGTGAATTACAATATTAATTTTTTTTTTAATTTAAGTGCTATTCTAGCACATGCAGACAAAACCTTGCTTAGTACAGAGTCAAATCCAGTACTGATTTTACGTAATCAGAGAAACCTGTGAGCTGTTGTGCTTTTATGGGTGCTTTTAAATACCAGATTTTTACCTCAGTAGTAATAATAAAGCCAGGTTGTCATTAAACAGTGACTTCAGACCTATAAAAACAATTGTAGTTTTGTAGATTAATTAAGTGCACTGCATTTAACATTTCTGTTTTGTTTAATTTAAAAGTAAATGTATTTTAGGTTTAGCAGGTATTTTCCCTGACAGAGATTAGACAGGACCTTTCCTGTTTGTAAATCAGCACAATCAAAGATGCTATCATTCTCAGCAGACTGTTGAGAAATAATTTTGCTTTTCACCTGTTTTCCCTTTGCTGGCTTCATTTTTGTTTTGTCTCAGATTTGTCAAAAGTGCTGTCAACCTTATGTAAACAATAATTTATTATTTTGTTTTTAATGATGAAAAAGCACCAAACAAACAACCTAGAAACCCTTTCAGCAAAAGAGCAGTGGTTGTTTAGGACACCTGCTGTTATAAGAGATCTTCCTACAGGAGCTAATTAGTTCATAGGTAGAGTCGCAACCAAGCACCTGGGAATATGGAGAACTGAGTCCGAGTTTTGTAGTACAACAACAGGTTTTAATACGTACTTAAAATTTCTCTCTTTAGATTTAATGCTGGTATCTGTGTTGCAGAGGCAGAAGTTCAAGGAATCAAGAGGCTTAAAGTAATGTTTCTTTGGAACCACGTTGGAAAAAACGGACAACACTTGGAAAATCTACTTGATTGAGATCTGGCGAGGCTTTTTGAAATGATGCAGGTTTGAACTTAAGGTATTAAATAGACTAGGCCTTAAATATGGGGAAAGCATTCTTTCTATTGTTTTGTATTAGAATCTAAATACAACATTTTTTCAGTGGAAGACAGTGTTTATTCTTTAGCTATTTGCTGTCCAAGATGGTGCTTGCAATCAGGAGCGCTGACAGCAGGAAGAAAGCTGTCCCTTACCCCGTGATCACTCTTCTCATGGTGAATTCCAAGGAGAAGGTCTCTTGGCTTGTGAAATGTAAGCTGTTTCCCTTTAAGTGAAAAATATCCAAGCCTGTTTAAGAAATATTAATTAAAAATGACCTTTCAAAAAAGTGAGTTAAAATGTTATATTTAGTTCTCGTATTGTTAATAACTGGTGCTCATTGGCCTTGAAGCTTTTCCCCCTCCCCATACTTTTCTGTGTCTGCTTATTTCTCAAAATTGTAAATATCAAACTATATATTCAATGTTTTAACTTTTAAAATACAATTTTAAAATTAAATGTGACATTTTAATAATTTTGATATTGACTAAAATGGACCTTTTAAAATGACATAAATACATAATGGAGATTGATAAATTTATTTCAGACTACCATATGGGAAGGCTGATTACAAGGGCATGTGGAGCACAAAGCCAATTAAAGATATTCTTGCTTTTTACTGTGGACCATTGCTGCCTTCCCCATATTCCCTGGAAACTGAAGTGAATAACATTTACAAGAAAATATTAAGTTAAGAGTATCGTCATAGGTCCTCTCTTTATGTCGTCCTGTTCCCTATTGACAAGTCAGATTTGCATCAAAGAACGTGACACCAGTGACTTGCTGGCAGCTTAAGTAATTGGGGAAAAAAGTGGTTATTCATATGGAAACAGGAGTTGGCTCATTACAGCCAATCACCTGAATAGCAAATGGTATGGCTGCCAATAGATGGAGAAAAAGGCAAGTCTAGTGGAAAATAGGAGCATTTAAAGGCCAAGAAAAGACATATGGTCTGTCTATGCTTGCCTTATATGCCTGGAAATTATAAATTAAGCTATGATATAGCCCACGACCTTAATGTGAAAATTCTAATTTTTTCCCCATCTTAATCTTCAGAAATGTAATATATTTGGCTAGTAATAATGACTTTGGCTTTTGTGTCAGCATTTAGTTTCTATATAAAAATAATGGCTTCATTTGATTATTGTCTGATTCTGTTACGGCCATAAAGGTGGTTCATTTGGAATAAACTCACTCTCTTAGCATTTATAGATGTGCATCCTTTCTGTCTTTACAGATGTCCATATTTTCATGAGGGTAGGCAAGACAGGAAAGCGAATCATTCTTGGCAGCTGCTTTTATAAGGTAATTCGATGATGATGATGATATGGAATAATTTTTGTCTTCAAGAACAGAAATACTTCGCTGGATCTGTCTCTCATTTACTGTTAGTTGTAGCCATAATTTTAGTTTACTGTGCTAATACTCTTCTTTACTTTTGAAGATACATTGTAGTATTCCTGTAATGAAATGAGAGTCCAAGTCCAAATTGGTCTATAAGCTAGAGAAATACTTGGTTTATTGATGTGGCTATCTGACCACTTTTCTGGTGAAGCATTATTAAAAGTTGAGAGTACAGAGTCTTAACAAATGTACTTGAATAGACACGTTTCACTTGAGAGACCAAATTCTTGAACATCTGAGGGCAATTGAAGACAATTTTGTGACCTCAAGACACTGAAGGCTTTTTTCATGAGCTTTTTTTTTTTTTTTTTCAAAAATAGATTCCTTGTTCTAAACCATCCCATGATATATAATCATGTGGAGAACAGATACTGATTTCTTTTTTAATGCCATGCTTTGAGTCTTCAATGGCTTCTCCTTTTCAGTTAGAAATACTGATCAAGTAACCAACATGGGACTCCTGACATCAGCTTCCTGGCCCTTTACTTCTCTGTTTTATGTATCTGAAAGAGCTACTAAAGCTATTATTTCTGGTTTGTGTTCATGGGTTCTGAAAATACAGCATATTTTATGTATTCCAAAATTTGTCTGGTTGCATCTGAGAAAAATATGAATCTCTTTTTAGTCTGTAAATAAGTTCTGACTTCACTATAACGCTATATGAACAATAAAGGTTAAAAATTTGGTTTTAAGCAAACTTTGGATTTAATGGTGGAACAGTGGGTAGCAAAATAGTGTATTATAACACATTTGAAATTTGACATGTGATAGATACTGTGAAAACCATGGAATTTGAATCTGGGTGAAAATGTATATATGCTTATCTTTAGTAGTTATCTCTATAGAGTTTTTAATTGGGTCCAACCACCTACAGTATACTTGCAGTTCTTTCTCTGGCCTTGCCAACATTAGGTCCTTTGACAAGAACTTCTGTTCTTCTCTTTCCTACTGTTTCTTTGCGGGTGAGTGACCTGCTGGCTTAATTTCCCTGTTTCATTTCAGTACAGGCACAATTAAATCATCCCAACTGGTGACCCTTCTGACAAGGAACTGCAGAAATGGAGTTGCTTTATCTGCTTTGAGTCTGATGCGTGTCCCACAGGGTTATTTTGGGATTTCTGAGCTGCAGGGCAGAGAGGAGTAAATGTTTGCACAATTCTGAAAAAATGTTGCTAAGAAAATACTGCTTTATTCTGGGATCATCCTGCATTTAAAGTAGCACAGGCATTTATTTGAAGAAGCTCAATCCAAAAAGTCACTCCATAACTTTTCCATAAACCCTTACTTACCAGGTAAGACCAGTCTAGGTAACAAGAGCCTTCCCCCACCAGTACACACTGGAATGATTCATTTACTGTAGTTCCAATTAATGGTAGTAGAAGTTACACTTGTAAATTCCCCCACACATTAATGAGCGAACAGACCTCTTCCGTTTAGTTAACCATCTTCCAGTTACCTGGCACTTTCCCCATCTTTTGTGAGATCTCAAATATTTAATTAAAGCTTTTCCTTTTTTTTTTTCTTTCTCTCTCCGTGGTTTTTTTTTCCCTCCCCCTACTCTCCTTCATTCAGTTTGTTGAGTTGTAATTCTTGTTGGCCTGATGCCTTGGCAACATTCAGCACTTCTAATTGCCTGTATAGTCTGGCCTAGTCATGGAGCCTTTTAACTTTCATTCAGGCTTTCAGCAATATCAGCCTCACTGGTCACAAGCTTCCCACTCAGGTTCCGTTCACAGCCCTTTTGCTGATTACTTGTTATGTATTTAAAGAACTCCATACTGTTTATTTCATTTCCTGTTTGAGATAGTCTGTTTGCTTGGGTTTTTTTTTTTTTTTTTTCCTATGCTAATTTAATTTTAAACATATAGGGCTGTCTTCCTGGTAAAACAAGCCAGAGTTTTTCATCCATATGTTACGTTAGATAATAATAATACAACAAATAATAGTCAGTGCTTTCCGTTTCTATAATGTCTACCATTCAACGATCTCAAAGCATTCTTATTTTACAAGCGGTAAAATGATGTCAAGAGACATGAACTACTTGTTAAACATTATGTATGACATCTGTTACAGAACCAGCCATAGGACTGAGTAGTTTGTTTTTCACTAATAGCAGTTAGCCTAATAATTGCAATATGTTGTAGGAATTCCTAGGTTAGAATATGCTTTGACTGAATGGGCTGTACCGTTGTATAGCTATGTACTGCAGACTTTTGTTCTCACAATGTTGTGTTTATTGGTAGGTAGACATGGTGGATATTCATGTGAATTCTGTAGAGGTTAATAGCTCCTGTAATTATATTTTAATTCCTGTTACATTTAGAATCATTATTATTAATCAAAAATAGGCTTTTCCAGTTATTATTAATCACATTAATAATGATCTCATTCTGTTTTCTGTATGAAGACCTAGTATTCCCACTTCCCTAGATTTCAGCAAATCTCTGGCTTACTGTGGCTACAATAACTCATTTACATCTCTGTAGAGATTACATGCTAATATTACAACGTTTGGTAATATAATCTGAATGCGTCCAGTTTCAATGTAAAAAACATACAGAGGTTGATTGAAAATGGTCACTGCGATGTTTGGTTTTGCAGGTTGCCCGTGCCTAGCACTTAGTCATGACTCTATGCTGTCAGTGCTACTCTGCGAAATAGCTGATCTTTGATGCCCACACTTGGCTTTTAAGATATGAGTGCTTACATTCGTTGTTACTACCTACTTAAAGGAAGATATTATACGTGTGTTTTTTCTCCCCAAGGTCAGACAGCAGAATGCAAGGGCAAACAAGAACATATTGATGGCATATGTGAGTGAAGGCCAGGCAAGAAAAGAAGAAATCACTGCTTACTGCGGAAAGTTCCTTAACATGGTGGTAAGTGTGGTGAAATGATCTTGTTGCAGTTTTCAGGAATGAAATTAATTTAATTCCTGTGCTAATACAAGCATTACTGGGAGCTCCATAGGAATAATAAGGTGGACTGGAAAACTAGCAGCTGAGGTACGTGAAGTACAAGCTTATACAATATCATTGAAAAAAAAAGTCTTAAAATGGAATATGGTTGTTTTTCTTAAAATAAGAACTCAATCTATGATCATGTCTGAAAGGCAAGAATATGAAAATTAGTTCGCTAGAAATGTAGGATTTAATTTAAAAATAAACATATGTCCAGTTATTTTTACTTTTTTTTTTCTTTTTTCTTTTTTTGACCAGTGTCTGTTCTGAACTCAGTGTTATGTATAACTTGATGCCTGTGAAAGCATTTAGCCTTCTCTTGGATAAGGGCTGTGTGGGCTTTTGAACAATAGTCTGCCAAGCAATGTTTCATGAATCCTATTTGTTTTAGAAAACAGTTGTTCTTTTTCTTCAGCAAATACCGTTGTATCCACATTATTAACATAGATATGTATAGTCGTTCTGAAAATCATCCTCGGTTTGAAGAGTTCTAATGTTTCATACAGTGATTATGCAAAAGTCTCATGTATAAGCAATACCGATGTTACTGGAAGCGCCTCATACAGAGTCCAAATATAGCAGATCAAATCAAAACTGTGCTACATCTAAAGCAACTGTTGACCCATTTCCATATCAAATTGGTTTCTGTCAAAGAAGACTTTGCTTTTCCTTTTAGAGATATTTACTTGTGCTGTGCTAGCTCAAGAACAGGAACAGCACATCTTATTTGAAGGTCATTTAATGATTGATCAGTTGGGTTTTTAACATTGTTTATTAACAGCTTGCTATATAAGAGACTGCCACAATAAAAGGTTTGTTCCTGCTTTGTAATATGTGAACATGCTACTGGCTCCTGTAAAATCAACCACCATGATTCAGCACATGCAGATGCTGGGTGCTATGCCATGTGCAGGATGCCTACCAGTTGGCTTGATAAGCTCAGTCCTAAATATCTAACTTAAGTAAACTCTGGGGAAGAAATTATATTTTAAAGATTTCACTTTGTCTCTTGGTTTTTTTTTTTTTTTTGGAGGGGAGGGGGAAAGAAACAGCGGAATTAATAGACTGGTATATCAGTAAAAATTCAGAGACTGCTATAAATAACTAGAGTAGGAAGAAGGTGAGTTGTTAACGGTGTAACTTGTTTGTGTCACTTTGTTAGAACATTAGCAGGATCTTAATATAGATTTCTTTTTTGGCTTCTAATGATACATTCATTTTGCTGGGAGAGTGGATGGGGAAAATGTGCTGCTGGTGTTGTTCTGATGCAAACTGTTGTTCCCTGCCATAGGTCCTGGAGCCTTCTTGGGCAGCAGTGACCGTTCTAGTTGATACTGCCACTAAACCCTGCACCAGCTACTCCCATCTTTGGTGGTAGTGCACCATAAGTGTGTAAATACCGATGCAGACAGGCTGAATAGTAAATCTCAGACCTGTGTAATGTTTTAAAGTAGGATTTATTTCTGGCCAAAACAAGTGTGTAGCCCAAGCTGCAGTCAGCAGGCCAGCTGGGACCACAGCAGACCTGCCACTACCTCTGCTCTAAATAATCTGTTATGTTGCGTACTACCAAGTCACGCCTACAGAATTAATTGCATAATACCAGTAATATTTGAACATTTTTACTTCAAATTTTCAAATACATTTTCTTTTTTCCCAGATTTTAAAAAATATGTGTTACTGTCTAAAATATAAGAATGATTCACAGTATAACTGTTACAGAAAATAATATTTTTCAAGGAATAAATGTAGATTGCTTAGATGATTTTGATACCTTGACAGTAGTTCTATACTGAGGTCATACTTTTTTTTTTTTTTTTGGTCATCAGACTATACAGATAATTCAAATGTAAAAGAATATAATTTGTAAACTTGGTATATTTGTACTTCTGCAGTCTTTCCTTTGAAAAGTGGGTTTTAGTCACTTAGGAGAGTAATACTGTTAACATCAGAATTTTCACCAAAAGCTAAACTTGTTTTCTGAGGACATGGCTTTAAATGCCACCTCTCAAAAGATGTTTCTGATCTCTGTTAGCAGAAGCTACTGTTTCCTCCCCAAACTCAAGATTGGTATATCGAATATAGAAACAGCAAACATGTGGTATTATGCCTCGTGTCAAAGATGATGCCTTCAAAAGGCGTAACCATTGCCATTATGATGCCAGGGCAGGATACAATATTAGCTGACAGGCATGGGAATCTTATGCTTTACAGGATATGTCCTGATGGTAGAACCAACCTAATTCACTCCAGCTGCCCTGAAGCTCCTGGTCCTCAGCGGTGGTGCACTCTGTGTCCCCCACTTCCGCCTGTAGAGGACCTCCAAGAGCATGGGAATGTTCAGGGACTGGTGATCCATGGAACAAACTACATGTCCTGACAAAAATGCAGTGAAACATTTTTGCATCGGAGAATGTAGATGTTTTTGAAAATGGCATTTTTAATGGAGATTGTTTGAAGAAGCAAGGAAAGTCAAGAAATGTAGCTGATTCCCAGAGGGTTCCTTGCCAGCCTGGTATTCCAGTTTCCATCGTTTTGGTAACCTGTATATCAGGTTGATCTCACAATTGGATAGCTTCAGGTCCTTCCTCTTTTACTGATAAGCCTTGAGGCTGAAGGATGTGGGTTTCTTGTTGCCTTGCTCCTGTTAGAAGCCCAGGATGCCTGATGTGAACTCAAAAACTTTGAAGCTTTGAAATTGCTGTGCTAACCACATCTTAACATCTCCTAAATGGCATATTATAATTCCCTCCACCACTGATTATCAGGCCTATTCTAACTACAAATGGCTGTAATTGAATTATTGTAAATGTACTTTTACAATGCCAGAGGAGAAAAACCTGCCTTTGTAATAGTAATTTAGATTGACTCTGACTGCAGGTACACATACCTGAGAGTTTTATGTCAAGTGCTGCCTAAGAGAAGTCTTAATCTAGGCTTTGTTATCTGGTCTTTCATGCCTGTACATTTGAAATCTCCTCAAAAGAAAAGACAGCAAACCCAAGTCCTTTTTAAAGTCTAATAAACAAAATGTAATAGACTATATTGAATATAATCTGTTATCCAGTTGGAATGCTTTCAGATGTCGTCAGGTACAAATACTGGTTTTAGTGAGCTCCTCAAACTGATGACTTCTTTTACATGTTCCACTGGCAAAATGAGGGGAAAAAAACCCATGTAATTGAACATATCTTTGGAATAAATAAAACAGAGCTGCTATTAGCATTTGGCTTTGTATATGGGAAAAACTATTTGTGTTCAGGTTTTGTGATGATGCAGCTTTGAGTCATTCTTAAATCAGAGACATGGGTCTGAATCACAGTCAGATTTTTTTTTTTTCCCTTCAGGGATCTTCAGCCTGGCTTTGTTCAATGAAGCTGAGTATACCACATTAGAGCACAAGCAGATGATTACCAACAATGTTTATTGATGCTACCACTAAGAGAAAATGGCAGACTGATATAAAATAAAGAGACTTAGCAGATGGGATATTGGCATTTGAATTGGTTAAAATGGATTACTGGTTCTACCCCAAGCTTGCCCTTTTATGAATGTTACAGTATTGTTGCTTGTTGAAGTAATGTAAATCATGTTCATACTTACAAAATTATTTCCCATTGCAGACCCAGACTATTTATTACTCTTTATGCAAATAATATTTTATTATTGGGGAAATCTAAATAAGTGGTTGCTTGATAGAGCTTCTGTCAGCACTGACTTCAGCATAAAATGCTAGCATAGAAAGTTAGATTTACTGTTTCTAGGCATTTCCTTAAAATAGAACCAGTAAAATCATGTCTACAAGCATAATTAGACACATGACTCAAATTGAAATCAATGGGAATTAGATGAAATGTCAAACAACCTACCTTTCACTAAACCCCTGTAACTGAGCACTGCTGAGAACCATATCAGCCTGAAGACAGATTCAGAAAGCCTAAATAAGTGGGAGAGCCATGACCTGCCTCCAGTTTGCAAAAAAAAAAGACACAGATGTAGAATAGACTTAGGATAGGTGTAAGAACTTAGTGGAATTTAGTCTGATTCTGGCTTTAGGTGCCTAAGTAAATCTGTAAAGTCTTACTTAGGATAAGTCTCAATGACTCTAGGCTAGCATGAGGAGGCATACAATGATGAGCTGTTTGGTTTTAGCATGTAGCATTTTGTGCTTTGTGTATCCAGCAAGCTTTGGAGAGGATATCTTCATTAGTGGCAGCCCTTTATCGCAGGTCAAGGCATGTTCTTTACATGTAGTTCATCAAAACTGTCATGACTCACCAGTATTTGTTCTGATGGCTTTTTGCACTGGGTATAGTTCTTGATGTATTTGAATTAACAGTGACCCTTAGTATCCAGGATGATTCATCACCACTGCCAATGCATATTTATAGCAGCAAAAATTCATTCAGTGCCAGTCAAGGAAATCATGTGTGAATTTAAGTCCAGTTGGCAAGGTAGTACAGTATCTGAAATGTTGGCTGTGCAGCAGCTGTCATTCTATGCCAATCTATTCTATCATACAGTAAGCAGGTGGCTCACACATATTGTTTTTACTACATATCATTTTAATTTTGCAATGTCTCACTGAAATAGGAAATGTGTGCTACTGATTTCAATAAGATTTTCTTTGCTGAAGCCAGGAGATCATGTTAATAGCATGCAGCAATTTGCAGTGTAGTTGGAGTAATACAGCAGCTGGTGAACCTGTTTATTCCCTGTGGCTGTAGTTGTATATCAGTCTTAAGTGTAGCTAATTAACTTCTGTTCATTAGAAATTTTACATAAATTCAAACAGAAAAGAGTACAAGCCCCAAACAGTTTGTGATCCTTCAGCACCCTTTTGTGATGCCATAGTGCAGCAACCAGTCTCTTCTGGCAAATGTGCGTTGTCCTCAGGCCAACCAAGGGGGACTCTCGGTACTCTTCCATACTCCTGTGACTGGTAATTTTTTTAGGCCTTAATCTGCTGGGGAAATGGTTTTCATTGCATAGTTGCATGTTAGCTCTTGTGTGTAAAAATGGTAATGTATTATAAATAACGGTTTTCACAATACAGCCTTTTGGTGTTTCTCTGCTCATGAGAATTTGTGTAGGTCAGGTGAGGTTGACAGGACAGGAAGCGACAGTGCCCAGCTATGGACAGTCTATGTACGAAGTGTACATTGGTGTACATAATGTGTCCTCTATTTCTGGTATTTGACGATCTTCTTGTATTGCTTGATTCTCAGCATATTTTTTTAGTTTCATCTTCTGTCTGGGCAAATAATATTTTATTTCACAATACGTAATACCTTCTATTCAGTTTTTATTTCTGATATTTGTTGGCCTGGGAGTATACTTTGCTCGATTGGATTGTAACTCCATATTATAGAAAGATGTCATAAAGTGTTTTTCTTTGTGGGAATTACTGTTGATAGAACTGATAACATCAGTTATCAGTTGTGGGGTTTTTTTGCCTTTACATTACAAAGGATGTCAATGGCATAACCCTTATTTTGGCAGAATGTTTCAAAGGTGTATTGTCTGAGAGAGTTTTCAGGTTGAAAGGAAAAAAACCTCAAACCACTACAAAAGTAACAAAAATTGTTAATGAAAATCAGAAAGCAGAAAAAAGGAGACTAAAGAAATATGGTATGTTGGATTACTTCTCATCCCTTAGTCTGCACTGTCTCTGAATTCAAGATTTTCATTTTGGTGAAGATGTGTTTTTCCCAGGTGAGCCAAAAGGCAGTGCCAGCCTGACTTTTCCTAACAGCTTGCTTCATTGTCCCGTTCTCTTTGCGTTCCCTTTATCCTTCTCTCTCACTTGCATGAATTTTCTGAACATCTTTTCTTACTCCCTCTGACTTTGTCCCGTGTCCTGTGTTCTACAAAACTTCTCTCACTGTTGCTTTCTCTCTGCTGTTGATTTCTTCTTACAACTGTGAGTTTACCAGTTCACGTATCATTTATTGATGAATGTCTGGTTCCTCCGAAAAACCCGCTATGACTTTTGTGTACTTCTTCAGAATTGAATTACTAAGTCTGAGATCAGATGAAGGATCACCATTATCCTCTCTTCTAAAATTCACTCGTTTTCCATGACTTCGTAACCTGTCGTTCCGTTGCATATCGCACCGCTGGGTGCCTTGGCAGAGCAACTCCCTGCAGTTGTGTCATTCGAACACTGAGTGGCACTAAAGCCCATGTCACTGACGACACAAGGTATTCCCAAATAGGGGCTTAGCTCCGGAAGATGCAAACCAACTAGGTAACGTGTGAGAGAGCTCTGAATGGCTGAAAAAAGGTTTTGTAGATGTAAACCTGTGACAGCGACTATATGTCTTGGACGTGTGACTTCTCTTTTTTGAGGAGAAACTTATTTCAAGTTTTGTGAGGAATCTTTTTGAAACGCAAAGAATTCTTCTGACTATGATATTGACTTTTTAATTAATTGACTTTAATTTGTAGCTTCAGGTGGGTTCACTATATTGAAAGAAATCCTTGCATTCTTTTGCACGGTCCTACATCAGTGTGAAATTAAAACCATTTCTCAGCTTGTTTAGCTCAGAGAAGGTATGGATGGACGAATGCTGAGTGCAGTAAGTGCTATTGAACAACCTTTCTCAAAATGATTTGTTAGCAGTAATTAATATGTTTCAATACCGTATTATTCAGGAGAAATTTTGTACAATTTGAAGTTAGCTGAGACTGAGCTCCTACTTACTCAAAAGGTCCAGTTTGATCAAAAACTTTTAAATCTTCCACCATGAAAAACAACTCCTGCTCTTTCTTCAGGAATGCTGTTTTTGTGATTTGATTATGAATGTTACATTCATTAAGAGTTCAAGATCAGGCATGCTTCATTTGAGCAAAACACCTGCAACTTGACCTTAGACAACTATACTTTGTGTTTGATAAATTTTACTGAAACTCATGTCTAGCACATTGCCCTTGTCCATCATGCTGGGGACAAAATCATACTCCTGTCTGTGATCTGAAATACTGGAGGTGTAGCTGTGGTATGTGCTTAAAAGTGAAACTCAGGGGAAGACCACCAGTTTCAGGTGTATAGTGGTGGTCCTGTTTCAAAGTGTGACTTAAATGCAGCAAGTACATCAGGCAAATGAAGGTAACTATAAAAATCACTTCTATTCCTCTCCTTGCTTACTTTAGATCTTTCCTGATGACACTGCAGTCATTGAAACTTACTTAATCTCAGTGCACTAAATCAGTTTCTGAGTTTCCCATAGAATTGCTTTGACTTTTGATCCTTTTCTGGAGAGTGACAGGACACATTTTATTGTTTTTCCTACTTGATTAAATTTATTTCAGATATTGAATTGTGTATACAAGTGGCATGGCCTGTTTATTCAGTTACTAATGAAGTTGTGCATTACTAGTCAGAACGGAACCTTATTCTCTTCACAGCTGGCAGATGGTTGTTAGATACAGAAGGATTTCAGCTGGACGGGGGGGAGGTTAGTGGCACCAATTACTTTCTGCCACCTTTCATTTGCACGATGTGGCACTGTCTCACTTCTACATACCACTTTGAGGCAGGAAAAGAACTTCCAGTTAAGTGAAGCTGAGACAGCTGGAGATGTAAAAGTTAACAGTTTCCATAATGATCTCCATACACTTAGAAGGTGGGGGAAACATTAACTTCATATCCAAGCAGAGCTTAGGATATAATTATGTGGCTGCTGTGCCCTGAACTGATTTTTTGCAGAGAAGGGTAAATCAGCTTTAATCTACTGCTAAGTCTGTCAACTCTGTGATTTCTATTAACTTTCTCATTGGCTCTGTATTTGAGATATGGGCAGCTGAGACGACAGAATTTCGATAAGGCTTATGCTCATTTGTGATACCCGAACCTTGTCAACATGGAAAGGGCCTTCTTCAAGCTCACCACCTCTTTCGCAGTGTTTGGCCACTAGCTAACAAGTATCATAAGCACAGACAGTGACCAATATATTTTCTGTTGAAAACATGCCATAAAATAGTGCTATGGAAGAAGAACAACTATTAAACAAACCTGCAGCATTCTTAGTGCTACTGCAGTTCCGCTGCCAGTGTTACCACAGTAGTAGCATAGATAGGAGCATCTGAATTGCAACAACAGAAATATGATTATGTCCTCTGAAGTAACACCAAGAAATATAAATTATCTCTAATGCTAGGAGCATTGGCATGCAAAAATGTGCTTTTTCCTCTGAACAGGTTAACAACTGCCAACCTTCAGTACAATTCAAGTGACTTAACATATTCCAGTTGTGTAGTAGTAGCTTGGCCTGAGGGTATGAGAGAAACTTAAAGTCTGTATATAGAAGAAACATGTCTCTTAGTGTGGCGTGAAATAGCATACTTCTGAATTGTATTTTTTTCACTAGATCTAGTAAGAGGCAGCAAAAATTGAGTAAAACACAGGTTTTACAAAAGCCATCCAGATGTGAATTTCATCTAGTCAAGACCTGTAATGTTACTGGGGTAGGCACAGCCATTTGTTCTCTTGAGAAGGCTCTGACCTCTATGCGTTCTTCAGTTTCTGCCTTTCGATTGCTTCATTGAGTACCTGAGGCAAGCCCTATGCTTTTGGTGTCCCATGTATCTAAGATGCAGCACACAGCTTCCTTGTATCATAGGTGTCTCTTAGCTGGAACCAGGGTACTGGAGGATAATCAGTACGATGGTCTTGTTTTGACATGGATATGTCAGAGCATGAACCACAGGAGATGAGAAGAACTCTTTGGTTCTCACTGTTCTCATGAAACACAATCTGATGCCAATATCAAGATACACAGCAGTGTCCCATGGTGCAAGTGAAGTTCAGTTGGTGTAATATTTATGTTTGAGGGTTCAGGTGATCTTGGTAAACTTATGTTTTCACTTTAATGTGTTTTCTTGTGTGCAATGAGAATATTAGAGGAGTTCTGGGAGCTTTGGCAGCTTCTGATCCTGCCAGCAGGTGGTAACATACTTGACCTGTGTCAGTGCATTGACTGTGTATTTTAGGAACAGGTAATGATTCCTGAGACTGGAGAGTGGGCATCGTTCAGAATAATGCAAAACTGGGGTGTGAATCTATATCTGTGTCCTTACACTTAAAAATCTACAAATAACATGGTGTTTGCAGAAATGGCAAAGAGATTACGTGTACTAAATGGCTTGTGTCTTGTTTTTTAATCTCTTAATGGGCTTAAAGACCCTATAAATAGATGAGATACAGAAACCTGACACACACAGTCTCAGAGATCCACAGACATGTAGATAAGATTTTTTTGAGAGCTCTGATAAGAGTTCTCCATTTCTTTGGTAAGAGTTTATCTATATAATGTTACAAAAAGAATTTTTTTTTCATCTTGAGGAGGAAAGTACAATTCTGTTTGAGTGTAATTTTAGCTCCTTTTCCCAAGAAAAAGTTTTAAGCTCAATTCTGTGGCTGGTGTGTTTAAGTTTTGTCAAAATGGGGTAAAAGGTGGAATTCAAACTTTATGCTGATATTTACTTGGTAAATACTCTCTCTTTTTTTCATGTATATTGCCTAACACCTTCGGCAGTTAGTCTGACAGTGACAGCATTGGCCTATTGGTGTTTAAGCAATTTATGTGAAATCCTTCCTTCATTGGATGGGAACTGGTACTCTTAGATGAGTCACCTTAACTGTTTACCTTAGGATGAGATAAATTATAGCTGAGAAATGCCTTTTTCTCTCTATAAACTCTAAAATTAGTTCAGATTGCTCATAAAAATTTGGATTGTCAGTGCTGTACATGTATAATTCAGACAGACTCTAGTTTGTTGATCTCCCTTCATGTACTGGGGGCCCAAAACCAGAGAGCCATGTTGTTTCAGATGCGGCTCTGTGAGTGTCAAGCATCATATTGCTGTGTCTGCTAGCTGTGATCTAGTGATCAGAGAGTCTGGTCATGCCGTAGAGTTGATTTGTCCCAAGTACAGAACTCTGCCCTTCTTGTTAAACTTCTTGACATTTCTGTCAGCTCACTCCTCCAATTTACAGAGACTTTCATGAATGCCTTCCTGGTCCTTCAGTGTATCAACCACTTGCCTGCAGAGGAAGGGGTAATTAATTACTGCAAGATGATATTTTAAAAATATTAATATAGCTTATTAAGTATTCAAAACTCACGACACCCCGATCACCAAAATAATAATTATAACAGGTTCTTGCATCATTATGGAAACTATATACAGGTTATAACAGGATCTAGAAATAACTAGTAAATATATACATTAATTGAACTCAATTAAACTGTAAGAGAAAGCTTTGCAGTCAGTGTACTGCTTGCAGTCAATACACTGCTTGCTCACTAGATGGACGTAAGGAGCTCTTCTGCTTATGGCAGAAGGCAATTAATGATTACAAGAGGCTTTTGGTATTTACTCACAAAAATATTATCTGACAGTACCCTAGGCTCATGGCGGGGTTGCTGCCGGTAGCTGTCAGAGGCTTTAGAGTTTCCCTAGGCTTCTGGGCACTGGAGAAAGGAGTCAGACGATCTCTGACCTGTTCCTTGCTCTCTGGATGATCTGTGTCCTCTCCAGGGCTTCCATCTGGGTAGAAGGCTTTCAGGTACAGGCAGATGTCTTACGGTGGGCAGTCTTAGCACGGTGCCACGCTGGCTGTGCAGGCCGAATGCGTGGTGGTATCAGAGCCTGATGCTGCTTTGCTGGGATCCCACACAGCTCAGGGTCAATGAGACAGCAGGCACAGATGCAATAGCAGACAGACACCTTGTAATGGCAAAGCGCACCCTGTGCTGCCTGCTCATCTCCTTTTTATCCATACAGCCTGAGACTGATGGGCCTTTGGACACAGGATAGCCAATCAAAATGGCAGTTATCCAAGATTTGACAATATTGGGTGAAGCCATAGACTTGCTTTACCCTATTTTGGGCAGAACACGGGCCTTGCACAAGGCAACCCTGTGTACCTTGCTTACCGCAGTTGGTAAGCAGGCCACAGACCCCAGGCTTAGTGGCTCCAGCTTCTTTGTCCCTTTTCCCACAGTTGCTCTCCCCAAAACAGAAGGAGGGAGAGCAGAAAAACATGCCTGGGCAAACCAGGATATGTACAAGCCTAATTTGGCCTGCTTAGGCCTACCACAACATTGCCCCAGCCAGGTACCTCTCCATAGTCTTCAGGAAGGCTTAGTTTCTGTCCCATTGTGTGGGTTGTTGATGTTAAACACTTGTGACAGTAGAGATAATTAGCCCCAAAACTGAGTGACTGGAGATGGGCACTTTTCGGTGACTGCATTTAAATTTTGAAGTACTGACCACTAGGCCGTGGGACAAGAATGCCCATGCAGCCTCTCGCTGACTTTGTGACTCACCCATTCAGTTCATACCTCCCCAGTTTCTGAGGATCTTAATGGAGGGACTGCATTGAAAGCCTTGCTGACATCAAGTAGACGTCAAAGCAGACGACAGTGCTTGCTTTCCCCATGCCCATAAATACAGACACTTCATTATGGAAGGCAGTCAGCTTGATTGGTCCCAGCATGCTTAGTTTGGTTCTGAGATTTAGGATAAATTCTTTGAATTCTTTGACATATTTTCTTTGAATTTTAATTTTGGTTGCAGCTCACAGACTATGTCACTAGCAGATGTGTATTGGAATCTCTTAATATATTTTGGTATCATTGCCAGTGTAATCAAACATAGTGAAGCAATACTCTACCATGTCCTGTCTGGTCTTTCTAAGGGAAATCCAATGCAGTGAAATTCAGATCCAAGGAATTGTTATAATTTACTTCAGTGAGACCAGTAACTCAGTAAAGATTTCACTTTCTGTGCACTGCATGCCTTCTGGGGAACGTGAATGAATTTGTTCACTTTGCAGAATTTGAAAGCTGAAGTGAAAGGTATTTTTCTCTAAAGAGTACAGTTACAAAATAAAACAGTTGCAATTCAGTGGAAATTCTTTTCAAATCCCTATTTTTTTAATTTGACTTGACTACTGTGAGGAATACACTTTCATCTCATAAAGCCCCTTTCATACCAGCTGTTGGTCTTGTAAAATCGCAAGCTAGTCAGGATCCTGGATTTCTGGTACTATATTTCTTCTGTAAATGTAGGATGTGGAAAAATAAAAGGGGTGTTTATTTGTATTTCACTAATAGGTCAATATTGTGTCATGGGTTGAGTTAAATCTGCTGATGTGTATTCGATACCCTGCTTCCATCATGCCAGCTTCAAAATGAAATCGCTGGCTGGAGTAAAGTATTATTGGGCTTGATGTTCAGATTGTAACATGTGAGGCTTCCTGTTTTGATTGCGGATTCCAGTTTCCAGTTTTGGAGCGCTGGGTTGGCTGTGGGTTGAGGGAGTAGGGGGGGTGCTGACTTCTGCTACTGCTTCTGCATTTTGCTGTACATTTCTGCAAATAGGCTAAGATAATTGTATATTATATTATGTAATTTCCAGTAGAACTAAAGTCTTTATCTCAACCCAGAGTAGGGGTTTTTTTTGTGTGCTTCTTTCTCTCCTGTCTGTGTGGAGAGAGAGGGTGGCTTGTAAGGGTAGGTTCCATTAACCCAGGACAATTGTTATTTTACAAGCAAGAAAACCAAGACACAGCAGCTGCTTTCCTGTGTGCAGTGGTTAGAGCAGCAAAACTGACAAAAGCGGTATTTTGAAACATAAGAAGCACTTTTAAAGCCAATGGTGTCAGGTGAATATAGTTTTTGTGAAAAGCCACTAGAGAGCTGGGAATTATGAAACTAGTGAAACATACTTATGTTGTCTGATTTTTCTGAAGTATTTGTTATAAAAATCTTGTGTATGGCAAGAAGGCTGCTCAGGCTGGAAGGAATGCGTCATTAGAAAATATGTTGAGTGGTCGTTCATTTTCATGTGGTATCCCAGTGTATGCTTCCAGAGGAAGTTTCCTCTTTATTAAAGGAATGGTTTCCCAATAATTTTTCACTGATCTTAGTCCTCTCATTGTCCAGATTTGAGTAGTGTGTAAAATTACTCACTCTTCTGCTGAAAGACTGCTGGCAGCCTTTTGAGTGTGGCATTTTGTTTTTTGAGTTAGAAAGGTGGAGAGAGCATCATAGAGACACAAGTGACTGAAAAAGGTAGACTTCAAACATTTCTGCTATGGGGCACTTCAAAATGTGTAGGCAGTTCTTGTATTTGGTTTTGTTAACAAAACTTAGCTCTGAATATTTGGTGAATTTTTTGATAATTGAATCTCAACGGCAGGAGCTAATTTTTTTGCTGAAACTATATGGAAATCTATAGTTTAACTCTTGTTTACAGAAGCTATTAACTGTGCCTATGGTTTGAATCTAATTGTTAATTCCATTCTAAACTAATTTTTTTAGCAAATACTGCAGAATCTGCTCTGGAACCATGCTAAGTTAAAGGAAGCAAGCCATCCTACATGTATGTGTTAGGAAGGTGAGAAGAGCCTATAACTGAATCTCCCTGGAGGAATGATACCACATTAACATAAGTACTGTTCTAGTATTCCTTTCATGTATAATCTCAACTTCCTAGTTGAGCAACACAAAGTCAAATACCTGTGTATATGCTTTGTCCAATCTAACACCTCAGGCATGATGTCATGCAAAGTCTGCAGTGCTTCAAGGACTCACATGGCTTGGGTACAGATGAATCTAGTTCTCAAAGCTTGGTGCTTCTGTTTCTCTGAATAACAGAGATAACTTTAGATACATGTGCAAAATACTACTTTGTAAATTGCATACATCTCAAGACATAGTTCTTTTTACAGTTACATGAATATCTGTGGAAAAGCTTCTGGATTAAGTTTTGTGCCTTTTCCTCAATCTCAGCAAAGCCTGATGATCAGTGTAGTCAGTTGCAGAGGCTGATGGAGACCCCCTGCTGCAGTGTTTATAGTCTAAGGCAAGTGATAGATAAGTGAAGTGGTTAGGATTTAAAGGTAAAAGTAGGTACATACACTTTATAATATTTATTTCAGTCTATATTTGCAGATTTGAAATATTACAAATAAAACCACAACCAGCTTCATACATTCTTTCCCTATAACAGTCATCTGACCCTGTAGATGCCCCTGTGAAGAACTCTCCTTTTGGTGCAGTGCTTAAGGGAATGATCACGTTTCATGGTGTGGAAAATGGGATGATCCAGAGGTCAAAGTGATGTAGTCTGACTTCTGAATTGTCAACCCAAATTTTGGAATGTTGTCTTTCTGTACAGACTGGAATAGGTCAAAGGAGCTGTGACAGTGTCCAGTCTCCTCTCTATAAAGGAAGATTGATAAAATATTAACACAGTTCCTGCCTACATAAAGAAGGTGTTCCTGATGTTACAGGACTTCTTGGCCTAGAAATAAGTGATGTAGCAAGACCTACAGACTTGAACCTTAATCTAGATGTATATTTGATGAATGTTGGTAGTTTACTGTTAGAATAACTGATCAAGAGATAGTATATTATCCCTCCCTTGTAGGTTTCACATTAAGGTATCTTAATATTTCTAAAGGATTATTTAGGTCAGTGACTAATCAGGGCCTAATTCAACATATTTTATGTGTAAAGTCGGATTAAGTGTGTCTGAGGAATTTCTTTCATTTGATAAATAAGCCAAGAAAGGATAGTTATCTTAATAATTAACAACTAATGCAGTGATTTATTTTATGCATTATTTTATTAGGTAAAGAGTCTTTAACACTTCTTAGTTTATTTTAGGTTTTAAAATGGTTTTCTTTAATATTTGCTTAGCAAAGAACAAAAATTAAAGGCCTGTCTTAGAACCAGAATACCATAAAATTCCTAACTCTTGTAGATGATCCATTTTGAGGAAAATTGTGAAAGTAACCAATATTTGGTGCTCTCTACTAACACAGATTGTCAAATTGTGTTACAGGAGTTGTAGTACTGGGTTTGTGGACACAAACATATTTCACTGGCACTGTGTTTTTTGCCTGAGGAATGTGAAAAGTTACATTAGTGAGATAATTACTAGACTATTTTTTTTCTAGTTCTGATGCTAATGAAAAATAAGAAATTATTTTGAAATTGAAGAACACATCCCCATCAGCACTGAACCTTTTTGGATGATATTTCAAATGAATTAACTTAGAGTCAAATAATTTCAGACAGAGTATATTAGCAAAAGAAAGAGCTGTGTCTGCTTTCCAATGAAATGAGAAACATAACTGACTGCCACCTGTCACAAAGGCTGTAGAATGTTCCAGATGGTTATTTATTTTCTGATAAGGAAGAATAATGGAGAGAGTTAAAAATACTGCCAGAATTGTTTTTTTTTTTCCTTTCTCCCCTATGTTACCTTCTTGTTAGAATATTTTCTGTAATTACAGGAAAGAAAACTTCTTAGGAATATGTTGTATTGATGGGATTTTCCTTTAGATATCTAAAGGTAATTCATTTTTGTTCATGAAGTGCAGTTTGAAAGGTGGTCCACCCATTACTCTTTCATTTTGTGTGATCAATAGGATGAAAATAGAACCATGAGGGTTTTGGCTGCTTAGTAGTGATTCTTATGCCCCCATAAGCTTAGAAATTAATTTTCAGTTTTACTCAAAATACCTGTAACAAGCTGAAAAGAACCTGCAACTTTAACAAAAAATTCCCTTAATTTGAGATATATTTTCAAAATATGTACAATATGAGCATTCAAACTAATGGGTATTGTGTGTACATTTTGTTTACCAGTGTATTTGAGGCTTGAGCTTCACCAGAAATCAAGAGAGGGCAAACTGATCTAACCCTACTCCTTTATTGAGTTTGAATATTGTGTGAAATTGTTTACTGTGTTGCTAAAATCTACTGGCAACCTTGTTAGGTCTGACAAAGTGCAGGTTCTGTTTGGAATGAAGAACATAGAGTATTGGACGTAGATGTGAATTAGTAAGTGAGATTTAAAGCATATTTCTGTTGTGGAGACATTTTGAAGTAAATAGTTCTCATCTTCAGTTATTAGCTAAGAACTATGTGGAAATCAGGAGTTCACTTTTGCTTAGTAGCAATTCCCACTACCTTCTCCATCCTGGTAGAGTGACATATTTTATGGCTAAACTGGGAGGAGAGCCAATACACCCAGGATGTCTTCCTAGAACAGGAATTGTGTTTGGAGAAATGGTTTAAAGAAAGCATTTGTTTTTGTAGTGGAGGGGTAATTAATTACTGCGAGATGATGTTTTAAAAAAATATTGTTTATTAATATTAAATATTCAGAACTCGTGGCACCCCGATCACCAATTTAATAATAATAGGTTCTTTGCATCACTCATGGAAACTTTATATACCGACAATAACAAGATCTAGAAATAACTAGTATATACTCGATTAAACTGGAAGAGAAGGCTTTGCGGTTAGTGAACCGCTTGCGGCCAGTACACTGCTTGCTTGCTAGATGGATATAAGGAGCTCCTTTCTGCTTATGGCAGAATACAATTAATGATTACAAGAGGCTTTAAATATTTACTCACAAGATATTATCTGGCAGTACCCAAAACTTGAGGTGGGGTTGCTGTCAATAGCCGTTAGAGGCTTTGGAATTTCCCCAGGCTTCTGGGTGCTGGAGAAGGGAGGCAGACAATCTCTGACCTGGTCCCGACTTGCTGGATGATCTGTGTTATCTCCAGGACTTCCCATCTTGGCAGGAGGCTTTCAGGTGCAGGCAGGATGTCTTGTGATGTGCAGTCTCAGCATGGTGTCACGCTGGCTATGCAGGCCAATCATGTGGAAGGTTTTAGAGCCTCATCCTGGTCTCTGAAGTTCCACACATCTCAAGATGCAATAAAGTAGTAGGACCACAGACACAATGGCAGATATAATAGTGGAGCACACATATAATAGCAGAACACACCTTCTAATGGCAAAGCGCACAATGTGCTCCCTGCTCTTCTTCCTTTATATTGAGATTAATGGGCTTTTGGACACAGAATAGCCAATCAGAATGGCAGTTAGCCAAACGACCATATTAAGTGAAGCCATAGACTTGCTTTACCCTTTTTTGGGCAGAGCACAGGCCTTGCACAAGGCAACCCTGTGTACCTTGTTTACTGCAGGGTTCAAAACAAGTCTGGGCAGGCCACAGACCTCAGACTCAGTGGCTCCAGATTCTTTTGTCTTACTTCCCGTGGTTGCTTCTCCCTAAAACAGAAGGAGTGGGAGCAGATAAACATTCCTGTGCAAGCCAGGACATATACAAGCCTGCTTAGGACATGTACAAGCCTGCTTAGGCCTACCATGACAGTTTTAAGCTATGGCTACATTTTCATCACAAAATGAGAACTTAAGAAAGGTATGGCAGTAAAAATATGAGTGGTACTGGGCCAATAAGTGATACTAGGCTTCTGTGACAGCTTTTATGCATATATAAAAATACACATATACAAACAGCATTGCTTATTGTATCAGAATACTTTCTTGGGACCTAGGTGGAGGAAGTACCTGTCACTTTTGATAATTAGAAAGTGCCCTTTAGGTAGAAACCCAGAATTTTATTACAAAGACCTAGTAAGACAAACATTGAAAGACATCTCATGAGCTTGAACTCTGTGGGTTTTAGGTCTTAATTTTGAGCTTGCATCATATCACATACCTATTTTGGTGTATACATAGCTATGTCAGTGATTTTCAGGCTAGTGGGAATTACATCCCTGATGATTTTTATGTCAAACCCAGATAGGTAGGTATATGCCTCCAAAATCTATGCTGTATTCCTCCAGAGTACTTTGAGAATGGACTGAGCCTTCTGAACATATTTCCCCTTGTATGTAAAAAGTATCCCTTGTGAACAGATGTTAACAATTGAAACCTGTGCTGTGAGGTCTAAAACACTATGATTCTGGAGAACATAAGAGCTACTAGTGTGCTGCAGGCCAGATGGGTAAGAGGCAGTTGTAGGAAGGAGAAGAATGAAAAATTACATTAGGCAGAGGTCAGGTCAGTTTTCTGACCTAAGTTCAGAACATTATTGAACAAGAATAATAACAACACCTCTTCCCTATTGAAGTTTGCTTTTAGGACCTTTATAATTGTAAAACTAAACATGGAAGCCCTTGCTATATTACTTACGTGACGCAGTAGAAATACACATGAAGGAAAAGTTAGGGAGACATAAATATGTCACAGAAATATTTACTAGCATATTCTTAAAATCTTAAGTGTATCTGCATGTTACCATTTTGCAACACTTCTTGTAAAATTATTGATGACTTGAGAAACAATTCTTACTTTATTTACTTAGCCTTTATGCACAGAGCTTGAAAATATCACCTATCTGTGCACTCGAAGGTTAAACCCAATACTGAAGCCTGCTACATCTCATGATTTTAAAGCTGTTATTTTGGGATGAGAAGTGGTATTACTACTGTAATTGAATAGTACTGGAAAAGAGAAAATCATAGAATCATAGAATCATAGAATGGTAAGGTTGGAAGGGACCTCAAGGATCATCTAGTTCCAACCCCCTGCCATAGGCAGGGACACCTCCCACTAGTACAGCTCACTCAAGGCCTCATCCAATCTGGCCTTGAACACATCCAGGGAGGGAGCATCCACAACCTCCCTGGGCAACCTGTTCCAGTGCCTCACCACCCTTACTGTAAAGAACTTCCTCCTAACATCTAGTCTAAATCTCCCCTCTGCCAGTTTAAGCCCATTGCCCCTTGTCCTGTCATTGCAGGACCTTGTAAATAATCCTTCCCCAGCCTTCCTGTAGGCCCCCTTCAGATACTGGAAGGCTACTATCAGGTCCCCTCGAAGCCTTCTCTTCTCCAGGCTGAAGAGCCCCAACTCCCTCAGCCTGTCCTCATAGGAGAGCTGCTCCAGCCCTCTGATCATCTTTGTGGCCCTCCTCTGGACCCGCTCCAACACTTCCATGTCCTTCCTGTGCTGAGGGTTCCAGAACTGCACACAGTACTCCAGGTGGGGTCTGACGAGAGCAAAGGGGCAGAATCACCTCCCTTGCTCTGCTGGAATGGCTGAATGTGCCATGGAGTATGGCTTACATCAGATGCAACAGTAAAAGCAGCCATTGTGAAGAAAGGGAAAACAGAATACAAATTTGATTATAAAGCAATTAAATATATTTTATTAAAACCTGAGGTTTTGGTTCAGTTGTATATGTTCTTCCACTTCTTTATGTGTAAAGCCCTTGGCTTTGGAGCTTTTGGATTCAACATTTTGGGTCTTCTTACTGAAGTGTGTTTGTCACAGCTGTTGAAAGAATGACTTGTACTTTGGCTACTAATTTGTGGCTTTATAGCTATGGAGATCTGTGAGAGAATGTTACGTGTGTAAAACAGGATGATACAGAATAATTTGAGGAGGTTTGTTATGTAACTGTTTCTTCTGTTATTAATGGTGAACTCCTCACTGCAAAGCACTTTGACAAAGAACCTTTGCAAAAACAATTACATGACTGATCCTAACTCTGTTTTGATGGCCCATCCAGTAACTCATCTGTAGCTCATGCAAATGATGCTCATGTTTCTTACTGTGAAATGCTGGGTAATCATGTGCACAGTAAGCTGTTATCCTTCCTCAAGGTCTTTGTAAAATCTGACTTGTTCTTGGGCTTCACTTTTAGGTGTGTATGTGTGGCTGAGTGTGTTTAGGGGGAATCTTTTAAGGGGTAAAAGAGTGTCAGTGCATTAAGCTTCATGTATTGCTATACCTTGTTAAAAATGTTCTTGGACAAACTTGAGATATTTAAACACAGAAGACTAAGGGTGCTTATACTAATGTTCATTGAAATAGCTGTCTGTAGACTTGCAGCTTTTGGTCTTTCTGGTTTCACAAGTGGCATATTCGCTTTAAATCTTTTTTATTTAAAGAAGGAAAATTTGCTTCTAAACACATTCCTTTCCCTGCTTCATCATGACTTTTATAGCTTAATTATAAGCTCCTACAAATAGGGTTTTACTGTACAAATGCTGACACAGCCTTACCTCTAGTGACCTGAATGGCCTCCTATGTTAATTACTGTAGATCAGTAATCATGTTATAAAAATATACATCTGGCATCTGTCCCAGAATCTGGACCATAGCGTTGTCTGTGTTTCTGTACAGTGTTACATGTATGTATCGCTGTACAAAGGCCAAATCCTCACTTATGACTCAGAAAAATAGCCATTTTCTTTGTAAGAACCAGCTTTGATGCCCCCTTTCCTTTATAGTGCCTCCCCAGCACTGTATCTTGCTCCACTAAATCTATGTGGAAGATATTTAGGAGATTTGAAAAATGTGCATCGTGGTAGATATAATTAGATTTATTAAAACTATTGGTCTATATTTAGTCTGCAAAAGAAACCCAAAAAGTAGGTGTGGCTTTGGCAAGAAAATCAGTGTTTAGAGGGAGATACAGGTGTTTATTTTTTCCTAGTCAGGTCTCTGTTCATTTTGATTCTTATGCACGCAGGTTTGGAATGGACATGTTTTTTTCAGGGGGAGATGTGCTGGGAAATGATGAATGAGAACTTCTCTGTCTCAGTAGACTGCATTGTGCTTGTGTTCTTAATAATCCAAGTACTGTGGGAGCTCAGCTATCCTCATTTTCACGTGGATAGCCAAATTTAGGCATCCACAGTGGTTTGCGTAGTTTGGCTAAATGTAACCACTGCATTGTATAGCTATATAGATGAGGAGAGGCTAAATGTTTATCAGGCTTGAATGGTAAAATTGGGTGAAGGAAGAAGCAGCACTCCAATTAAATAGTGTCCAGAAGGATATGGTAATTGGATATGTGTTGATAACTTGCAGGTCAAAGGGGATGGTTGAGAATTTTTTATTGGAATATTTCAGAGGAGAATGGGATAGACCTCTACTTTGAACATACAGTCTGTCTCTGAGGTCCTGGCTGGCAGGACCAAGCAGGGGATCACCGGTTTTGAATGCTTTTCTGACAATTAAATGAAAAATACTCTTGACCCAAGACTGCACTGAAACAACAGGCTTGCGGTGGGGGACGACTGTGGCCGAAGCCTGGCGTGAGGTGCTCAGCTCCCGACTTGTCTCTTGATTGCTGTAGTGCGGCTTCGGGGTCTGTGGGGTCCGGCAGTCTTTGGACGTGGAGCCCACTCTCCTTTCGGCCGCGGGGCTTGAGCAGAGCCCGTTGGCGGAAAGGTGCCGCATGGAGGAGCTCACGGCTCTGGGGTGCTCAGGAGCCGGCCTGCAGGCGTAGTGGTGAAGGAACGAGGTCCACTCTCCTTTAACGCCCCGCCACAGGGGGGCGGCGGCGGGATCTGTTCGCATCCCGCAGGTGGATCCGGCTCCTGCCTTCCCCCCGTGCCGGGGCTGGCGGTGCGCGGAGCCATGTGACTGGCGCTCGTTTCCTGCCTGCGCGCCACCGGATCCGCGGAGGGAGCGCGGCGGCGCGCGTAGTCTAGCGCAGCGGTTCCTGCAGCGCCCGGGGAGCGCGCCCCGGCCGGCGGGCGGGCGGG